>CM070032.1:43337820-43367209 GCA_036250615.1 Ptychadena robeensis | reverse complement strand
TTTCCCAACACTATTGTGGCCAGAAAGGGTCCCTTTGTTTTTTAAATTTCGCCTCCCATTCGCCTCCCGGGTTCGCCGGTTCGAACGCGCAATTCCGGGTTCGCGCCATCACTATTCTTGCTTTCTCAATTGACCCCCATTGTTAGTACAACACAGTCAATCTGTGAATAAAGTCATAGAAATTAAAACTTTACAACTTTAAGCTTCTCCATTAACTTGCAATTTATCATATTCTTCTGTGAATACATTTGCATATGAATACAACTTCTCCACTGGACAAGCGAGAAGAATCCAGGACTACAAACATAACTTTATCATCTTCACTACGAAATCATTTTTGTATTTGAAAAATGAGGCCTGCAGTAAAACTTTCTTTGCATATTTATCTAAATCATTATAGCCAACACAGTCCATCAATAAATGATTGGTATTTCTTGCTGTAAGACAGAAATAGAAAACACTTCAAAGATATATCACATTGGCAGACACATTAGCAATAGAAAATGGAATACCAGTAACGAAAATAACAACCAAAATCAATTAACCCAAAACGTTGCAATAAGTTATTGGGTTAGAAAATCTAATGTCGCTCAGAGCAGAAACGTTTAATGTAAATAACACAAAATATTTTTTTTTTCTGTTTAGTAACAGAAATAGATTTTCTACAGGAAGACAAAAATGATCAATAAAGGTTGGGCACTAAGAAACACAACAATCTGAAATGTCACCCAAAGATGTCTGGCTGAAGGTATACTTAGAAGTAGAGAACGATTTTGTAAATGTTAATAGCTTGATATATTTACTAATGTACGTGTACATACTTATTTAATTTTTGCTGTACTGGAGCACACTCTACTGGCAGTTTTATTCCAATAAAATAGATATCAGTCTAGAATACTGTACATGAAAAAATTGTTATGTACTCTTATGGATGAAGTATAGACTCCCACGTTACCCAAATGCCTATTCATTTTGGGATTACTAGCTACATCCAGAACTTATCTTAAAAGTTAAATTTCTAAGATAAATAAGTTGATCTTCAATTGTTTAAATTGTCCAAAGAAACAACAGCTACAGTATGTACAAGAATAGCAATATTTAAGCAGATGCTATAAGCCTAGGATACATATGCAGTAGTTCGCAAAGGTATCAGGAAGCCAAATATTCCCTTGGTGTTCAAAACCCTTAAAATTTAGACTTATCTCTAGGATGTAGATATTCCACTGGAAGCTGTTCAGTATAGTTGTACCATAACTAGATATACCCAGATTTGTTTAAAGCCATCCTGGGCAAAACTTTGTTTGTCATTAGTAAATCAGCCCTACTGGTCCTTACCTGGGACTACAAAACCCCCACTAGAAGTATACCCTCACCCTTCTGTTGTAGTAGGTGTGGAATATGTTGTATCCCCTGTTTCTTTATGTTCTAGTTTAATACCCATTTCTCATTATTAAGCATAAAATGGCGAAAGTACAAACCGGCTACCCTACCTGCCCTGGACTCTTTTGTCTCTCTTATATAGCAATATATGTTTTAATGCAATGTATTTAATGTTGGTCCATATAATTTACACAGTAACTTCAGGTTTTCCTAAAATATCTGTAATATCTGTGAATCCTGCCTATAAGCAGGGGTGCACATAAGTGGTACTCTGGTACTCAAACAGGGCAAAAACTAGCTATGTGTACCTGCATTATTGTTACAAAGCTCATATGCGTACTAACAACTTGGAGGCGCTCCGTCTCTGGGCGGCTGCAGCTAAATGTTACATGTATACAATTTATGTCACTTGGATAACTCAAGGAACCAATAATAACTATGAAAGGTTGCAGTTAGGGGTGTGAAACTAGAAATGTAAATTAGTAATCCAAAAAAAAAGATTGGACTTCTAAGGGTGTTGGAGATCTGGGGGATGAAAGACAGAGTAGGCATTTGTTAGGGTAAAATCTGACAAGACAGAAGCACGTTGTGATAGCTGGAATATGACTATGAAAGTATGACATTTGGACTGCTGGTAAAGTCAGGGGTTAGTTACTAAGCCAGAAAATTTCAGGTCTGTACTACTGAGATATGAGATTTAGGGGTTCAAACTTGTTGTACTGTTAGAGTTACATTTGACCCAAAGCCAGTTGGTGACCTGTGGATGGAGGTAGCTAATCGGAGGCTAAATGAGGAACAGGGAGGCCCATTTGCAGCAGACCTACCATGCAGGAAGCTGACGCAACGAGGGAGACAGTGAGGAAGACCACACTACATATGGGGTGAGTACCAAACACCATCTCCTGGTACTCATCTGAGGAGCTCACCAAAAAAAGTTATCTGCAATTCACTTAACATCTACTAATGACTATTTAGTATAGTGGTCTCCCAGATAGAATACATAGCGATTGGAAGGTATATATCACTGCTATGTAGTGCCGGGTCTCCCTGATAGCATACATAGTGATTGGAAGGTATATATCACTGCTATGTAGTGCCGGGTCCTCCCTGATAGAATACATAGTGATTGGAAGGTTTAGAAAGGTCCTCCTATTACATGGTATTGGTAGAACAAAAGTACAGAAATTTGTTGTAAGGGGGGCTTTATTATTGTTAATACCAACTTATCTGTACACTGGAGGCCTGCTTAGTAGAGAAGAAGGGCTTTTCTCCCTCTTGCTTGAGCTGCCCCCTAATGCCTGGTTATCTGATGAATAAAGCAGAAGAAAATTAAAGAAAGGCATAATAGGCTCAAAAAGCATTTACAACAGATCGATAGGATACTTGAAGCCAGAACAGGGAGGTCCATGCAGTTCAGCTTTCTCTTCAGCATGAAGAATAATGGTGTCAGTAATTGTTACCCCAAATTTGATGACAATATCAGTCCTTGGCAGAAGAGCAAGTGATGATTTAACATTGAACACGAGGTTCAAGTCCTTAACTTATTAGGCACAGGTAGTGCACTGATGTATTTTCTTGACAAAAAGGTACATTTTACAGAGTGCTTAGTCAAGGTCCATATTTCTAGATGTTCCTATAAAACAGCAGCGTTGACTCAAGTTCAGATCTTCTTTAGCCGTTACTTGGCAGAAGCTCTTGTTCCTTTGATAAATCAAAATGAAGACACACTAAAGCCGGGAACACACGGCTCGTATATGAGCTGTTCCAGGTGACGTCATCATGCTGCTGCCCAACATCGAAAGAGCTGGAGGTCCCCATGCATAGCAATGGGCATCGACTGAGATTTTACATTCATGTCCAATATCCCTGTTTTCGAACGGGATTGATTGATCCCGCTCTAAAGCAGGGATTTCTGCATTAGATATGGGCCAGATAGATGGCTGTGATGGTGCACGAAGCGGCTATCGATCTGGCCCATATCTATGCATGTGTTCCCTGCTTTAGTGTTCCGTGATCTACAGCATAGGGCAAAGCTAAAGCCCCCCATACACCTTGAGATTCCTCCATACAACTTCCATGAGACCTACCAACAACTATGTAGTATAGTGACCTCCCTGATAGAATACATAGTGATTGGAAGGTGTAGAAAGGTCCTCCTATTACATGGTTTTGGTAGAAGAAAAGTTGGTTGTACAGAAGTTGCATGGTAATTGTATGTGGTGTATGGGGGGCTTAAGACCCTAGTCAATGCTTATGAGGTCATTGCCACCTTGTTGACTTATAAAGACAATAGTGACCATGTTAAAGGAAGTTACAATATCCAATATCAATGACAACAATATGCAAAACTTGGAGGAAACATATTACTTCACAGTGGATGTAGGAAATGCTCCTACCTACTTTTAAAATAATAGGCATGTTTGTTTTAAAATCCTAAGTCTCATTCTGTCACAGCAAGGAAAATTGGGAGTGCGCTGTGCCGCACAGTTCCCCAATTGTGGCCTGCTGAGCAGAGATGTGAAAAGGAGGATTAAGGAAAGCATTGTTTTTTTATTAATTTAACAAGTCCCATTGTAAGATAAAATGCACACAGGAAAATTGCTGGACTCATGATGGTAAACTGTGCAGATTACATAGGAATTTCAAACACTTTTCAAATAACATTGTAACCTTATGTTTTTCATACAGATGGCGAGAGATGACCTTTCAGATGAATTGAACGGGATGATAGAGTCACAAAGTTAACATGGATTTTTATACGTATTGATGTCAGATCAATTTGCTAACTGAATTTTGTGAAGTACAAAGGGGCTTTATAAATCCTGCTATTTGACTCGTGATTGAAAGAAGGAAACATAAAAAGGCTTATTTAGCAGAAATACAAGTATACAAGCCGAAGGAAAACAAGTAATGGCTGGCATCGGTGACCAATCATTTTTAATGAACAGGAAACTGGAAAAAGAATATTGCTGCAGGAAGAATTTTAAAACTTCCATATAACCTGTTATATAAGCAAAATAAGAACATCCTATGCTGGCCATTATGTTTATAAGAACGTATCTCATTCATATGTCCAGATATATGTTTTTATTTATAAACTATAAATATTCCACTGCACTGAGATGTAGAAATGTAATCATTTTAACATGGTTACACCATATGGTACACAACTTGAAAATGGAAATAGTGATCTGCCTGCTGTAGATTGCAACCTGTTCTCTAATGCTGACTATATCCTCCCTATAATTAACCAATTAACCAAGAAAAGCCAAATACACAATGCTGAAATAACGAAATACTGTATATAATCTATTATAACCCGAATATAACCTATTTTTACCTTGCTTACCATGCTTGAGAAATATGCATGAAAAACCCAAATCATTTTTATAATATATTATGTATCTAAGACTTTACAGACTCAGAGCAAGTTGTCCGCAGAAGACTGGGAAACGACCGGGCGCTTCCACAGGAGCCAAGGAAACGACCCTATGACAGGTCTATTGGGCAAAATCCCAAAAACCAACCAATGTGCGCCTAATGTTGTGTCCGCTGGGAGGTTGCGCTAGTTGCTCTTTTATCGGGTGGTTAACCTCCCTTGCATTACGGCCAGTACGGGCGCAACCGCCGGCTCTCCGTGAGCCTGCAGCATTTCTACAGAGCTGCAGGCACACAGAGCCTTTCTGGCCCCGTGTCTTCAGCATTATCAGTGATGCCGAAGGGGGCGGCAAAGAAATCTATTTTAATGGAGGGGGGCGTCGCTTTTCTCCCCACACACTAGGGAGGATTGACACAGGCGGTGTGTAGAGGGCCGGGGGGAGAGCCAGCAGTACAGTGTACTCCACCGCGATTGCTCAAGCAGCGTCTTTTTGTGCCATAAAAAATGGCGTGAAAAGCCGATAACACTAGGGAAGTTAAAGAACGAGTGTGTAAATGAGCCCTGAGAAGCACCTTAGCTCTGTCCCTAAAACTTTCTTACCAGATTTCTAATGTAAACAATCAGCAGTTGTTTCTACACTATTTCTTTAGCATCCTTAACAAATAATCACTTTCTACTTAATACCACTAACAGGCACTATTTTAGTAGATAAAGAGAATATTGAATAATAAGTTCTTTGCCCCCTGCCGTTACTGACGGTCCCAGCTTGTCCAGCTCTGACCTGTCAGAACAGCAGTGGACGAGCTGGGTTCGTCAGGCAGAGATCGGAGCCACAGGAGAGCAAACTCACTGCTCCGTGTGGCTCCGATCTAGGAGGAAGCAGCTTCCGGGGAACGGATCACCCCCCACCCCCATGCTCTCCTATGTAACCTGGCACATCTGCAGCGCCATCTAGTGGTTGCAGTGCTAATTTACCTGCTAAAGTGAATTATTGAAATATTAGTTATCTGATATTGTGAGTTTATAGAAAAAAGGCCTGGGGATCTAAGCCCTAGGCACACCAAATTTCCCTACCAAAGTAAGGAGCGTGATATTGTGAGTTATTCACAAAGCATCTGAACATGTTATTATATTCAGGTCCTGTATGGACATACTTTGGGAAATTACAGGCCTACAATGTAAAAAACGTTTTTCCATTAAAGTCTATGGTGCGCTTTTGGTACAGAAATCTGTACCTCAGCAGTGTGCTAGGGAGGTTAACCTCCCTGGTGGTACCATTAGTGCACATTTTGCTTTCCAAAAGCACAAAATTGCTTTGTATTTTGCGCCCGATCTGGCTGCCTGTACAGTTTCCCACCATCATATGAGGATCATGTCAGGACGCCTCCACCTGTATGTTAATGGTAGAGATGGTCAAATTTTTTTTTTTAAATTTGACGATTTCGAGTTAATTGCAAAGCCCCTGAGCATGGCATCATCACTAAACTTGCTGGAGATGTAGAGAAGGCTTGGATGTATACTACAAAAAAGTATTGCTCTAAAGCTAGCCATACACCTGTCGATTCCTGAGCGATCGATCGACGCTCCGATCGATTCCGGTGAAGCCACAGACCATACAAGTCTGTGCCTACCACCTTTGGCCACCGATTCCTGGACGATTCTGTTACCAGTCGATCGATTCACAAATGTCAACGCCCCTTGATGTGTGCCCGATCGATCAGAAAACACCAACAGGTTGGTTCTCTGGCCGATCCGATTTGGGGGCCATGTCGATCGGGTGGGGTCGATCGGTCAAGGTGAGCTGCTCTCGCTTGTCGATCGCTCGGCGATCGCTCGGCGTGCACGCACCCGGTGATCGATCGGCCAGGAATCGTGTGGGAAATTGACCTGTGTATGGCCACCTTAACACAGGTAGTTTTTGCATAAATTAAGTTCAAAGTCAAGTCAGAATTTTGAAAATCTAAATTTCAACTTTGATTTTGAACTTAATTACAAAAAAACTGCATGTGCGAGAGCAAAAATATGCATAACCATTTTATTCATATCCAGCTATTTTGGTGATTATATAATTTTCAGAGGCTTTGCAATCAGCTCACAAATTCAGTTAGTCGCAAAATTTGACCATCTCTAGTTAATGGCAAGGGCCTCACCTCCCCAGAGTTATCACTAATGTGAGGGAGGCGGCTCCAGCGAAGAGGCACTGACACAGGGGGGAGTTGCGGGCATGACTTGAGAAGGTAAGCTACCCCAAGTGTAGCTCAGGGTTACCACTATTGGTAATGGAAATCTACCCCAAGCCACACAAGGAATACTGCCTGTGGGGTTAGTGTCCATGTTTAATGCTAACCCAAAGCCAATGCAATCACCATGTTGCGGGATGCACACATGACTTTATTGCATTAAATATAAGCAAACAGGATTTCAAGTAGTTTCACAATATAGTGAGGATTTACAAAAAGTAAAATCACACACAGTACTATGGTAAAAACACATTTCTTCTCTCCGATGAGAATGAAAGAAAACAGCAGGTCTCCCTCCCTAGATATGATAATACAGGATGCACAAAAGTAAATAAACAGATTTCATCTATGCTGTTCTATAAAAATTTGACAGTCTGTTCAAAGTACCTGCGTGTTTTACAAGAACTCGAAATGAGAGTTTTGTTGTGTGTTATAATGACCCGAAATTTCAAGGAGCCTGGAATGAAAGGTTGAAATAACAAAGAAGAGAATATGGAAAAAAACACATCTATTTTAGGTAAACATTATAGGGTGTTGAATTAGATTTCAAGTCAGTATAAGGATACCAGACAATTTTGTTCATGTATTTTACTCAAAAGAAAAAAAATGTTCTGATCAAACAACTAAGGCTCACTTACACATTCAAGTACAGTACATACTTATATGTTGAATGTATGACAAGATTCTTCTTCTTCAAAGTGGCATTTTAAAAAAATCTTATATTCATGTTAACCTCCCTGGCGGTTCACTGAGGTCCAGATTTTTGAACCAAAAGTGATACAGTGTTTTGCCTTTCCGCCCCATCGGTGTTTCCGATGACACCAAAGACATGGGGCCAGAAAGGCTCTTTGTGCCTGCAGCTCTGTAGAAATGCTGCAGGTACACAGAGAGCCAGCGGTTGCACCCAATTCCGGCATGGGCTGTTTAACGAACATTTGACCGTAGCATAATGACATCATCACACCATGGTCAATCGTTTTGCGAATCGAAATACACCATTTGCAATTCGACAACTGATACTTTGGATGGGGACCCTGGTCCCCATTCAAAGTACTGGCGATCGACCACAGAAAAACGTTTGTTCTCTGACTGACCAAAGTTGTGTGCGACCACGAGCGGTTGATCCAGGTGGGCGCATTCGTTTTGTGATTGATCACCAAGCGATCACCCTGAATGCGCATGGTGATCATTCACAAAATCGGCCACAGATTGAAGTGTCTATGGCCGGCTTTAGAGGTACAGAAAAAAATGTTTCTTAAAAAAATTTTTTTTATAAGTTTACATTTCTTTTCTTTTGATTTGGTTTGGAGAAAACATTTATAAAACATTTATCCAATTAAAATGGATCCAAAAACAAATGTAAACTAATAAAAATTTTCCTGTACCTTTAAATTTTACATCTCCCGCCCGGGCTATGAAGAGATCAGCTTTTTCCGGATACACTCGGGTCCAGCCGGAGGTAAATCCAGATGCAGGAACGCTCCCGCTGAGCGTTTCTGTAAGCTGGATCCACTTTTGAACTGGATCAGAGAAAGAACATTTCTCTAATCCAGTTCAAAAGTAAAAAAAATATATATATATGTTTTCTTGAAGCCCAGGTCCCGCCTCCGTGACGTCACTCGGGAACCCGGGAGAAGCCGGCAAGGACGTCGCTGGAGGCAGCAGCCAGACCAGGTGAGCTCCCGCGCCGTGCCCGAAGCCGGCGCATCGATAGCACATACAGCTAAAGCTTCCTTTGCTGAGTTGGACATTCTGGTTTCATTTGTTCTTGTTGGTTATAGTAGATCATTACAGAAAGCTTTGAGATTAAGTGATCCCCTTTATTGGCAAACTGAAGTCATTAGAGAAGTTAGTTTTCAGGATGTAGCTTTCTTCAAGCTAATACAATTCTGTATGTTGAGATCTACATTAATACACAAAATTACAAGGTTATAAATATTTTAACAAAAACAATTGTTTGTTCTTGCACACTTGACATAATCGCACTGCAGATGAGCTAGCGCGATATCGAGCGGCATCACTTCTGCGACTGCCAGCCCAGCGCTCAATTGGCCTTGAATCTGTTAAAGAGCCGTGTATGCCCAGATTTAGTTAGTGGAGATAGTGCTCAGAGTTAAGCAGGCCATACACCTGTCGATTTTTCTTTCAATCGAATAAAAACGATAAATTTTTAAGTCGGTGTAAAATTGCTTATCGATTGTATGGTGCCCCATATGTAGTACTTGATTTTTGATCGATTTTTCTTTCAATCGACATAACCTGTATGTCGAGCAAAAAGTGTCCGATACAAAAATACAATCGGAAGTGATGGGTGTTGACAAAAGATATGTAGCTGGATTGGCTATTTTCCAAGAGGGGCACATACTCCTTTTTTACTGGTTTATTTCACGAAGGGGGTGTAATAATCTTCTGAAGGGGTGTGATAAGCAAAAGTTATTGGTGATAATAGAAATAAGAGGTCCAGGTGTGATATACACCTCCTTCAGCAATTAAAATGTCCGTAGACCTGGGCAGCAAAGAAATGAGTATTGTAAATGATCATAGATTAAGTATAATTGGTTAATTGACTTAAAGATAACAAGTCCAGACACACTAGGTGTTTAGTGATTATTAGGAGTTCCATAGGTTCCAAAGGTTTTTATTCCAGTGTTCAGGAATTCATTTGAAGTTGTAGTAGCACATGAAAGTTTTGTCTCTGTACAAACCATATTCCAGACTTTTGAATTTTTTATACATTTACATTCCCATTCCAGCCTCTCCTTCTGTGATTTTAAATTCCCCTTCAGTAGCATAACCCTAAGATTCTTTATGCTGTGGCCTCTGCTCCAAAAATGAGCTCCAACAGGGACATCCGTTTTCTTTTTCTTGATAGTGTACCTATGTAGGTTCATTAGCTGGCAAAGGGTTTGACCCGTCTCCCCAACATAAAGTCCTGTAGAGCATTTTTTGCAAGATATTACGTACACCTAATTAAACATACCCTGTACTCTATACTCCAGCTGGGATCCTGGTACTCTGTCTGAGCTAGTTGTAATGGTAAATGACTCATAGTAACACTAAAGCCCCCCATACACGTTCCGATTATTCTCCCGACCGATTTTTCATCCGATCCTGTCACCTGACGGTTGGCTGGCACGAAAAATCGGAATTAGAATTATCACCGATCCATCAGCCCGACCCTATTTATTAACAGCAGATCGACCAAAAATTTACGGACAGGTCCGAAGCGGTCCCGATCGATTTTTCGCCCGATTTTGAGAAATCGGGATCGGTCGGGTACATAATTCCGAATCCGATTAATCTCCCGATCGATGAATCTCCCGACCCGATCGGTCGGTCGGGCAAAATTCGTACGAAAAATCGGAACGTGTATGGGGGGCTTTAGTGTTGTAAATGACTGAGTTTCGTTGGCTGGGTTGATACTATTTGACAGTGAGACAATAAAACAAGATATTCATAGTGATCAATACTAACTAATCAGGAGAATAAAGATAAATTTCTGCAGGAGAAGGCTGCAGCTGCAGATGAGACCCAATGTCTGTATGGATGAGCAGAAATTATGTCATCTACCCCTCTGATTATATTCCTATGGCTGTAAACCAAGCCCTCTCAGCTTATTTTCTGGTCAAGTTTATTCTGGTAAAATGGTGGGTTGGTTTATAGACAAATCAGCTTGTATTTGATTATATAGGGTAACATATAATAACATGGACAATTTACTGTGTGGCAGTGCAGTGCATGTTATTATATCCATATACTACAACGCGTGCTAAAGTTATGTTCTCTTAGAATGGCAACCAAATAATGTTTTTTACAACACATTTGAGGTGCAGAGTTTGGCCCATTTTGCATGATAGCAATATGGTTTTTGTATATGATGGGGAGCTGCTAGGCAAATAAATAAATGAACTGCCTCATTACAGAAGGCTTTAAAACTGTTTTGCATTTATGGAAATGTTGTAACATAATGCTTGGTGTACATAGAGCCCTCTAGATTGACACACAAGAACTGTATCTTTATAAGTTTGTGATTCATAGTCTAATTAGATGGCAAGTTTAATAGAAAGCTGCAAAGATAAATAAGCCTAGAATCTTTGGCAGAAGTTAAAGTAGAACTATGCAAACCCTTTAACAGGTTAAACAGCCACATGTGGATTTCAAGTTTGTTTTAACGGGTAATCCATCATGTACAAAAAAAAAACATACTTACATCTTGTTTAGTAAGCAGCCATGATTTATGCACCAGCCACTTTCTGTTTTGATATGTTAGCTATTGGGACTATGGGTAGGTAGCCACTGCCGAATCACTGTTTCTCATGTACAGTCCTGGCCAAAAGTTTTGAGAATGACACAAATATTTGAAATTCGAAAAGTTGCTGCTCAAGTTTTTTTAATAGTAATTTCCATATACTCCAGAATGTTATGAAGAGTGTTGAGATGAATTGCATAATCCTTCTTTGCCATGAAAATTAACAAAATCCCAAAAAAAACTTCAAGGGAAGAGGTTCAATTCTTGTTAAGAATGCTTCAGGGCATCCAAGAAAGTCCAGCAAGCGCCAGGATCGTCTCCTAAAGAGGATTTAGCTGTGGGATCAGAGTGCCACCAGTGCAGAGGTTGCTAAGGAATGGCAGCAGGCAGGTGTGAACGCATCTGCACGCACAGTGAGGCCAAGACTTTTGGAAGATGGCCTGGTGTCAAGAAGGGCAACAAAGAAGCTACTTCTCTCCCAAAAAAACATCAGGGACAGATTGATGTTCTGCAGAAAGTATGGTGAATGGACTGCTGAGGACTGGGGCAAAGTCATATGGATGCGTCAGTGCAATGCATTCCTTAATACCATGGAAAAATTGCCTTACTCACACAAATGGTCTTGGGTACAGTTGTAAGAAAAAGTATGTGAACCTTTTGGGATTACATGGAGTTTTCCATGACTTAGTCATTAAATGTTCTCTGATCTTCAAGTCATACGAAAAAAAACAAATTTTTTGAATACTACACAAACATTATATGTTTTCATGTTTTTATTGAACATAACATTTAAACATTCACAGTGCAGGGTGGAAAAAGTATGTGAACCCCATCAAGAATTGTTTACCTGCATGAATATATAAAGGGTTACAAAACTATCTCCAGAATCTTTGATGTTCATGTGTCCATGGTAAGACAGACCGTCTACAAATGTAGGAAGTTTAGCACTGTTGCTACTCTCCCTAGGCGTGGTCATCCTGTAAAGATGACTCCAAAAAGCCCAACACAGAACGCTTAGTGAGATAAAGAAGAATTCTAGAGTGTCAGCAAAAGACTAAAGCCCCCCATACACGTTCCGATTTTTCGGACAAATTTTGCCCAACCGACCAACGGGGTCGGGAGATTAATCGATCGGGAGATTAATCGGATGTGCAATTATGTACCCCGACTGATCCAGATTTCTCAAAATCGGGACCGCTTCGGACCTGCCCGTAAATTTTGGCCGATCTGCTGTTAATAAATAGGTTTAGGCTGATCGATCGGTGATAATTCGAATTCCGATTTTTCGTACCAGCCGACCGACCGATCATAACATTTTAGGTGAAAATCGGGTGACACGATCGGACACGACGGTCGGGAGAATAATCGGAATGTGTATGGGGGCTTTACAGAAATCTCTGGCACATGCTAACATTTTTGTTGACACATCTTCAAGAACGAAAACATTAAACAAGAATGGAGTACATGGGAGGACACCATGGAGGAAGCTGTTGCTCTTAAAAAAAAAACATTGAATTTTGCAAAAGAACACCTGGATGTTCCACAGCACTAATAGCAAAATATTCTCTGAACAGAAGAAAACAAAATTAAGTTGTTTGGAAAAAACGCACAACACTATGTGGAGAAAAAAAGGCACAGCACACCAACATCAAAATCTCATCCCCACTGGAAAACCTGGTGAAGGGAGCATCATGGTTTGGGGCTGCTAAGCTTCCTCATGGCCTGAATGGATAGTTGTCATTGATGGAAAAATGTATTCTGGAGTTTATCAAGACATTTTGCAAAAGAACACCTGGATGTTCCACAGCACTAATAGCAAAATATTCTCTGAACAGAAGAAAATAAAATTGAGTTGTTTGGAAAAAAACACACAACACTATGTGGAGAAAAAAAGGCACAGCAGAGTTTATCAAGACATTTTGCAAAAAAAACATAAGACCATTTGTCATACAAGTCCTTCAAAAAAAGAATGTCTTAACCACACATCCCAAGAATATTGCTACACTGAGACAGATCGTTGTGCAGGTCTGATCTGCAACTACAAGAAACATTTGGTTGAGGTTATTGCCGCCAAAGGAGGGTCAACCAGTTATTCCAAGTTAAGTCCAAAGGTTCACATACTTTTTCTACCCTGCACTGCGAATGTTTACATGTTTGTGTAGTATTATTTAAGTAGACTGTGTTTTTCTATTGGTGTGACTCAGATGAAGTTTTGAGCACATTTTATGACCAATTAAGGCAAAACTCCACGTAATCCCAAAGGGTTCACATACTTTTTCTTGTAAATGTAGTTTGTGGAAGAAACCCTTGTATAGACAGAAGAACATACTCCCCATACAAGAAATTAGGGCACCACTGGACAGGAAGAAGGTACAAAGAATAAAAGTAATAAAGGGGTGGAAAGGTTTTTTTTAACATGAGGGTAATGTTATAATGTTGTCTTTTAGTTCCATTGTTTATGTTATAATGGACCATAAATGGTTACACCCAAAAAAAATTTAGCAAGACATTTGCGTTTTATATGACGCAACAGATTTCCAGTTAATATCTTCCAAATGACAATAATACCAGCAATCGCAGATTTTTCAGGTAACAAAAGGTGCTAATCACAAAAAGAGATTGTTTGGCAGTTAAGGTGATTGCTTTGAAGTCTGATAAAATGTAATGGTATAAAAGACCAATAACATTTATCAGGAAATTCAGGAGATGATTACTTGTTCTTATATTTTTGTAAAATGCCACATGATAAAATCCTTACATGGAAAGGGAATTCACCATCTCTTCAGGTTTGATTGTTCTTTTTAGATTTAATTTACCAGAATCATCGCTGTTATATGCTTCTTTGAAGGTATAATGTAAAACTGATTTTTTTGAGCGATTATATGAATAATGGGAAATAAACAACATTTCCACTTAATAGCTTCAATGATAAAAAAAAAAATACTAGCCTCGGGAGAGCACTGCATTTTATACCGTATGCAACCTTAACTTGTTGAGTTGATCCATGGGCCCAAACAGTTCTATCCCAAAACTATTGTGGTTTGTCCACATTACTTTTGGCATACTGCAGTCGACTTTGGGCCCATGGATCAACGCTATGTTTGGAGGAGGAAGAACAAGCCCTATCAAGAAAAGAACACCCTGCCTACTGTGAAGCATGGCGGGGGGTCAATCATGCTTTGGGGCTTTTTTGCTTCTGCAGGTACAGGGAAACCATGAATTCTCTTCAGTACCAGGAGATATTGGAAGGAAATGTGATGCAGTCTGTCACAAACCTGAGGCTTGGGAGACGTTGGACCTTTCAACAGGACAATGATCCCAAGCATACCTCCAAGTCCACTAGAGCATGGTTGCAGATTAAAGGCTGGAACATTTTGGAGTGGCCATTGCAGTCACCAGACTTAAATCCAATTGAGAACCTCTGGTGGGACTTGAAGAAAGCAGTTGCAGCACTCAAGCCTAAGAATGTGACTGACCTAGAGGCTTTTGCCCATGAAGAATGGGCTAAGATACCCGTAGATCACTGCAAGACACTTGTGTCAAGCTATGCTTCACATTTAAAAGCTGTTATAACTGGAAAAGGATGTTGTACTAAGTACTAAGAATGAATGTCACTTGGGGGTTGAATAAAACTGATAAATATGTGAGCACAGAAAATACATTTGTGGTTATTTCATTATTAATGTTATGTTATATTTGTCTGACTTACAAGTGCCTCGCTGATTTCATTGCAAACAAGATGACTGAAATGATCAAAATCAATGTCAAAATGGCCAAAACACTCAATTTCAGTGGAAGTTGAATAATTTTGAACACAACTGTAGATTCTACGCACATGGATTTGTAGATAGGACCTATCAAGGCAATACCTCCTATCTGCACAAGATAGACACACATGTTCTCCGTTCCTCCGTCCAGAGTTATCTCCAGAAGGGCAGAGTCAGAGGCAATTTTACATGTTTTATTATCGAAAATCAATCAATGGGAAGTCTCAAAAAATTTTCTTGATGAAGAAAACCAAGACTACATTTTGTTTATTGATTGTTTGTTGTGATTACTGTTCTGTATCATACTCTCCATTATGTTACCTGTATGTACTGCATTTCCTTATATTTTCACGCATACATAAAGATTATGCAGAGAATCTCAGGCAGTAATGATCTTAGAAAAGTAATAAATTGGGTGTTTCTCTTTTCTGACCCAATCTAGAGGGCACTATTTACGTTCCAGTCATTTATTCTAATTAAATGTGGTTTCACATCTATTTCACTAATGCTTTTAGCGAACACTTTTCTCCAAAAATATATTCATCTTTACACTCTAGATATGTGTTTAAAAAAATGCATAGCTGTGAGAGAACACAACAGGGGGCATTGTTTCTCTGATGTTCTACAAGAAATAAAAACATTTTAGCTTTGCGAAAGCTCAAAGCGGGAAATCTGCAAATCACAGAGGATTTGTTCAACGCCAAATGGAGGCTGATTGGACAAATCATCAGTCGACTAAAATTTAAGACCTTAAGTATATCTAGAGGGCTGACAAGGTTTATGGACAATCTTCTCTTATCCATTTGATCATTTTAAATGCGGAATGACTCAGCACTTCATAGCCTTGTACCTCTCTGCTTTCGTTGTGATGTTGATGATAGTATATTAATCCAACATTATTTGCCAACTGTTTGCTTTTGGTTTCTTATACTGTTTATTAGCTACCTGCCCTGTTTACAATTAAGCTTGGATTTCTAGATTCATTCTACCTGACTGGACCTTCTGTCTGGTTGGCCAACAAAGCCCTTTTGCCCAAAATTCTCTTGTCAAAAATGTCCAAAATCAAAACCAGCCCTATGACATTGCCAATGTTGTTCCAATATGCTCAGCCTGGTAGTGGACCACCAGTGATCCTTATTATGATCCCATATGAAGTGTTGATTTTTGGCCCTAACTCCAAAAGATATGTTTGGTGCAAAAACAATACTGCACTTCACCAAAAGAATACCATACCCACAGTGAAGCATGGTGGTGGCAGCATCATGCTTTGGTGCTGTTTTTCTCCAGCTGGAACTGTGGCCTTAGTTAAGATGGAGGCAATTAGGATCATTTCCAGATACCAGTCAATATTGGCACAAAACCTTCAGGCATCTGGTAGAATGCTGAACATGAAGAGGAACTTCATTTTTCAGCATGACAACGACCCAAAGCATACATCCAAATCAAGAAACAAATGGCTTCACCAGAAGAAGATTAAAGTTTTAGAATGGCCTAGCTAAAGTCCAGACCTGGTTCTGAGTGTTTCTGCAAAGAAGAGTGGGCAAATCTTGCCAAGTCACAATCTGCCATGCTGATAGACTCATACCCAAAAAGACAGAGTGCTGTAGTAACATCAATAGGTGCTTCAACAAAGTATTAGCTTAAACACTTATGCAACCACTATATTTAATTTTAATTTTTTTCTTCTCTCCACCTTTCATAGATTTCAGTTTGTTTTTCAGTTGAGTGGTACAGTTTATAACATTAAAGGTGGAAAAAGTTCTGAAATGATTTATCTTTGTCTCATATTTGTGCAGCACAGGAACCTGACATTTTACCAGGGGTGTGTAGACTTTTTATATCCACTGAAGCTAGGTAACAAAAACGGCAAACTTTTAAAAAAGAGTGGTGCCCTAAGCTGGTTATTAAACAGACACTCTCAGTTATCACTGTTTGCATCAAAAGCAGGGTCTAATGCAAATCAATGAAAATGGTAAATCAATGACCACTTTAAACCACTTAATAGAACCTGTTCCAGAATATTTATCATGATGAGAGATTCAGCAATAAGAGGTTATTGAGTTCACTTACCATATATAACAGATCAGCCATTGTTATCATTATTTAACAAACAGTGAAGTTCCCTGGTATATTTCCCAACTTTTTCTTTCAGTGATAAACGATTCACTTTTTATTTCAGTCTAAACATTTTATTATCTCTCCAGAAGAAATAGTTATTTTGCCAATGCTGCCATCTGGTGGTATGATTGTAAACTTAAAGCTTCCTCAATCTACATCTGGAGAGCTCCAGCATTAATATGAAGTAAAAATACAGATGACTACTTCATTTTAAAGAACATCACAGAGATAATTGCTGAAAGGAGAACTCTATGTGCAGTTTTTTGGGAGGAATTCAAAATGATATGAGAAGCAATCGAGAAACTTCACTGTCCCAACTAGGTTATTGAACTCTGTGGTATACAGGATTATTGAATATGGTGTGTGTATATAAAATATATAATGAAGTAGAAGGTGTAGCACTGCATACCAGCCAACATATATAATATCTGTTTTCCCCTTACTTAATTGTCACTGTTTTTAGCTAACAGTAACACATTGCATATAACAGATACATAAATGCATGGGGAAAAGGCAGCACATACTGTCCCACATAGGTCAACAGAAACTAAACAAGTGTTGTGGCCTTGTTTATAAAATGACTGAAATCAGTTGTGGATTCTAGGGAAATAACATCAGAGAAACCTCTGATTCAAAGAGCTCAGACTGCCCTGGTATTCTTGCAGGACAGATTTATGGCCCTTTGACATCTATACCAGTGGTTCCCAAACTCGCCTTGCAGGGCCCCCCTCTTCTATTTAGAAACATTATCAAGCCCCCCGCCTGCCCATTCAAACACAGGTTAAGAATGAAGGCCAGTGCCCCCCAAATACTTTTGCCCCCCCCCCCCCAGTTTGGGAACCACTGATCTATACACAAATGTTCACATATATTAGCAGGTATTTGTAGTATGAGCACATTTGTTATAGTACATGGCCCTATAGATTTCAGCTGGCCATCTAAAAGCATCCATTGCCCAAATACATCATTTTCTTTGTCAGTTCATTTGTGTGTTATTTATTACAAGCCCTGTGGGACAATTAAGGGCACATTTATTTGTTTGCTACTCATCATGCACCTTGGATTGTTGGGATGCCAATGAATGGCTTTGGCCCACATTGAACATATAATAACACCCATGCATAGCTATGATCCTCCACTTTGTTGCCAAAGAGCTTACAAATGAATAGGGAAGATGAAGGTGGCACAACCCAATTTCAGTCATTCAATACAATTGATCTGCTCCCTTGTTGTATAATAATAATATATATGAAGGAGTTAGCAAATTTAAATTACTTGAACAGTCATAGATACAAACAGCAAAAGATAGTTTGACAGTCTTTATGTTTTTGGGTAGAATAGGTATTTTTGAAGAGGCATGTGAAAGAGCTCAATGACTTTTAGAAGAAAATTTCATTGGTACAGCAGAGGTGTGCAGCATGATGTTTGGGCAAGGAATTCGCTGCCATGAGAGAACAGAAAGATTGTGTGGGAGGTTGATGTTAATTACAGGCAGGGTCGTTTCTAGCATTGCTTGGGGTCCCCTGTTGACTGGGGGGGGGGGGCTGCTACCAGGAAAGTTGTTGAGTGAGGGGGGTGCTACTATGGGCCTGCATACTTCACATAGCAGGAGAAATATTACTGGTTTAGAGGACAGTTATAAAAAAATTGTATATATAACAGAAACCCCACACATGGATTTTCCTATGTATTACCTTTATATGTACCCAAATATTCTCTCAGTGTCTACAACATAAATGGTTAATATACCACAACAATTACTAGCTCTGAATTTAAAAATGTTCTCCTCTGGAGTAAGGTCATATATTCTGCTAACTGTGCAATATGTAAAGTTATATAACATTATTTGTAAAACAGGACATATGGGCAGACCGAAGACAGAACCCCTGGAGCATATGAGAAGACAGGAACCTGACATGACTGTCAGGGAGTCACCACAAAGAATGTCCTTCAACAACCTTCTGCTATTAACTCACATACAGTTCACTCCAAAAAAATTACAAAATGTTTAGGTTTGTTATTCTTGTGTCTAAAGTTGTGTTCATAATATTATACACTAAAAAAGATGACATGATATCAAATAAAGAAAGTGAATCTGATCATTCATCCTACATCAACTGCTGCTAATATACGGTACTTCAATATGTGCACATACTGCTGCTAATACACAAAATTCAATATGTGCATAGAAAAAAGATTCTACTTGGATGGGTTCTAATGCAAGAGAACCAGAAGCACAAGGTCAGCTGATTAATTAGTACCGATCTGATTGGCTGATCGTATTTTACACTATGATAGATGATCAAATAATCCATACCAGCAAATCAGGGAATATCACCCCAACCAGCTTATCATATCAATCATGTGCTTCTCTATGAATTCTCGTGGAGTAACATTTTTTCTACTTGCTATTTGCACTCCATACTCAACAAAATATACCATATATACTTCAGTATAAGCGTGGTTTTTCAGCCCCAAAAATGTGCTGAAAAGTCCCCTTTCGCTTATACTTGTGTCATGGTCAGAGTCAGGGGTCTCACTTACCTGTCTAGGGTGTACCCTGGTCGTTTGCTCGCAGCCGCTGCAGCCTCTGTGAAGCTCCGATGTGTTTCAGATAGCTGCTTGTGAAATGTAAACTGCCATCTACTGGACTATTTATTAAAGTGCCTTAAAAACGCCATCATGTAATAACACTAATCCTGTGTTCTCTTATTGAGGTTGTGATTCACCTGTTTGCTTCATTCCTATATTTTTCTCATTTCGAAAACTTCCCTATATGACTTTGTATTTCCCACACTTGGCTTACACTCGAGTCAATACGTTTTCCCAGTTTTTGTAGATAATGAGGTACCTCTGCTTATACTCAGGTCGGCTTATACTCGATTATATACGGTATATTGGTTGCAGATGTTGAGAAAGACATGCTGAACTACAATACACACTAAAACAACAAGGGTAGAAAGACAATAACCTGAGGAGGGCATGTCAGAGTGCTAAGGATTTTGGAAAAAGTTTAAATAAGTGAGAACCCTAAAAAGATGAGAAGAATAACTTTACAATATTCCCAATAATGTCATAATATAAAGAGAATCCTTGTGCTCTGTTGTACAATGGCAAGTCGATTTCTAATAATTAATTCATTGATAATAGAAAAGTGCCATCTCTAAGGGCTGTACTGGTTCCAAGCAACCTTAACACGAACAGAGGTAAAAAAGGGCGCATGTCCGTGCCAAAGCTGTAAGCTCTGCAGATTTATTGGTGTAGGTCAGTGGTGGGCAACTGAGTTGATATGGAGGGCCACAAGTGCGGTCCTCTTCATCACTAAAGAGCCGCACATAAAATTTTCAATCTATAATGAAAAAATAACAGCAGACAGAGCTAGAAGACATTATTTAAATTTTTAAATAACAAAACTTGATTTAAATTATACTTCAAGCACTAGGGAACACTAGAATGGTAATACACATTTTGTGTCATGTATATCATCAATTCGACCCGCCCTGTTCGCCGGCGAGAAGGAGCCCTCTATTCTTCCTCCGGTGGGATCATTAGCAGCGAGATCCCGCCGCAGGAAGAATATTTCACTGAAGACCGGGTAGAGAACCCAGTCTTTCAGTGAAAAACCGCCTTGTAAACCCGGATGTGACGTCAGTGACGTCACATCCGGTCAGCACAACCAGGAACTATGCGTTCCAGGTGCCGGACGGGTTTTCCGATTCAAATTCCCCGCGGGGAATTTGAATCTGTCCGTGAACGGGCGGACGGTGGACTTTTTTAAAAGTGCGCTCCGCCCGTTCGCGGACGGACACCGCCGACGTTCAGCCATCACTAAATATCAAACACTTTGAGAATATCTATGGGGCACATAACCTTTGATTCAAGGGTTAGGTGCCCCTATTATGTTCTTTTCCTTTTCTTCCCACTGCAAGAAGATTCTGGGCAAAGATGCGTCAGCGGGGGATCGCATTAACAGTTACATTTCGGGGGCCACAAGTGGAGGACTGAGGGGGCCGGTGAAGAATGCCCAAAGAGCCGCACCTGGGGTGTAGGTAATGTGGACATTTTAGGTGCAGCAGAAGCCATTTGTCTTATGATGTGTGTATTAAGAATTTTTTTTTTACAACGGTCAACCAATAAACCAAATACTATCAATTCTATCTATCCATTCTGATATTGAAAACTACAAATTTAGATGACCTAAGATTTAATGCGGTTCCATGTGTTGAAACGTGTCCATCCAACAGAACAGAAAGAAGACAATATTTTTTACAATGTATTGTAAACTGATATGTTGGAAAACCTTTGTTGATTGTACAACGATCAAACTAAAATCATAGCATTGTGTTTGCTGGTCGGGTCGATTGTATTTGATGAACACATGACTCTTTCCTGTGTTTTTTGATCGAAATCAAAATCAGTTTTGGTCATATTACGATCGTATTTTGGATTTGATTATGATTGTTGTTCGATGAAAAGATCAAGATTGCAGGGTAGAAAAAGTATTAGAACCACCTAGCCTCATGACTTCTCCAAGAGCTAATTGGAGCCAGGAGTGAGCCAATCTTGAGTCCAATCAGTATGATGATATTGGATGTGTTGATGAAAGCTGTCCTGCCCTTTAAAAAAACACACACCAGCTTGGGGTTTACTGGTTTCAAGAACTATGTTTCAAGTCAACTATGCCTCACAGAAAACAATATTGCTACACTAAAACAGTTTTGTGAAGAGGTCCAAAATTACTCATACTCAGAACTGATGAAAAACTATAATGTTTGTGTAGTATTATTTTAAGCAGATTTTCTATTGGTGTGACTTAGATAAAGATCAGAGAACATTTTATGACCAATTCATGCAAAACTCCATGTAATTCAAAAGGGTTCACATACTTTTTCTTGCAACTTTAAGTCAATTGTCTTAAGCTAGCCATACATTGTCGGATTCCATGGCCGATCGATCACCTATCCGATTGATTCCGGCGATGTCAGCGGGAATCGGAGGTCCGATCGATCGGCCAATTAAGTCTGTCCGATCGCTTCATACCACCTTGGCCCACGGATTCCTGGTCCGATTCTCTGTCCGATCCGATTCTGTGCCCCCGATCAATCGGACGTGACAAGGTGGGCTTCACGCGATTCCGGGACAATCGTTTCGCGTGCACGCGCCCGGAATCGATCGTCCCGGAATCCGATGGGAAACGGACCAGTGTATGGGGGCCTTTAAGCTGGCCATACATCTTTAGATCTCTCTGTCAGATATCCTTTAGATCTACCAACAACTATGTAGTATAGGGTCCTCTGCGATTGAACACAGGTAGACTTGATGGTTTAGGAAGTCCCTCATATTACATGGTTTTGGTAAAACAAAAGGAGATCTAAAGGAAACCTGGAATCTGAGGCTTTGTTTCCATTGCGTTGGGACCCCTCCGCTTAGCGTACATGCTTAGCGGGAGGTCCCAACGTAACAGATAGACTTACCTGCTCGGCAGAGGGTCTGTCTTCATTGCGCTGAGCCGATCTGCCTGTGTAAGGCTGAATGTAGTCGAGTACGTTCAGCCTTTACACCGGCGGATGTGTAAACAGACCATCCACCAAGCAGGCAAAGTCTGTGGGATACGTCGGGACCCCTGCTAAGCGTATGCGCTTAGCGTAGGGGTCCCGACGTATAATGGAAACAAGCCCTAAAGGTGTATGGGGACCCTTATGGAGAGATAAAGATGGCCATACACTGTAAACATTTTCGGCCTAAAAAATAACCATTTAAGTTGAAAATCAATTCCTTTTTATCTGAATGAATCAACCAAAAATGTATGAAATGTAACATAAAATTAATTGCGCAGTGATAGAACATGTTGGTAAAGTCGAGTTTAAGTATCTGAATCTGTAATCGATTATGTATGGGATGGTACTATGGAGCATGAGCACAGGTGTCACAGGCTTATACCTGAATATTTTAATATTTACCTACATGACATAGAGTAAGTTATACTTTGATATCTGTGTAATGACTCTTGTATGTACAATGCACTATATGTTGCAAATATTACCATTATGAAAATGTACTGAGACCAAATATTTTTTAACCACATTTCAATTGTTTATAATAAAGTAAAATGTTTAATACACATGCCCATGTCCCCCAAAATTGAGACTTGGGAGAGAAACTAAATATGGGGATTTTATTCCTCTTTAATATTTTTGTTGTTATAAGATGTGGGATGTTGGCCTGATACCTGCAGATGGAAGATTAGTTCCTTTAGTTCAGACATGGGAGGTTAGATGTCCGTAGCCAGCCTGAATTGGGTGATGCAGAGGGGCAGAGCATTGCCAGATTAAGATTCAGATATGTGGAGGGAGCGAGATTGGAAGATCCTCCATCTTGCAGCTTAGAGGACTGGACACTCCAGGCATGGCAGCAGAAGAGCGAGGAATAGGGGAAGGTGATAGGTATTTATTTTTAGGGGTTGCTGTCTCTGAATAAAGACTGTATGTGGGTGAGTTATGTATACATGTTTATTTGTTTTTTTACTGTTCACATCCACTTTAAGCTAAATCATGATGAAGATAGATTTAGGAAGTTAGTTCCCTCAACCTTTCATAGATTTAATAGTGTCCCCACATATTGATCCCTCCATTAGAGTGTTCCCCAACAATGTTTCCCTCAGTCTAGGTCCCAGGTGCCCAACCTGCGGCCCGCAGGCCGCATGCGTCCCTTTGGGCGTTCCTTGTTTTCCATTTGAGGAACTCACCTGTCCTCGCCCAGAATCTTCTTCGGGAGGGAAGAGGAGTAGAGGGACTAGCTCTGGCTGAGCACATGAAAACCAGTCAGCAGCCCAGACAGAGCCTGAGCAAGTCCCTCACCTCACCAAGAATATCCCGTTCTAAGATGAGTGCCTATGCTCCCACTTATCCACCAACTAATGGGGGATTGTTGTATGTGGCACATAACCTCAGAATAGAGGTACATTACATTTGATTATATATATATATGACAGAAAATGTGCATCACCACACTACAGTGTTCCCTGATGCTTGAACTATCATTAAAAACAAGTTTTGTTATTTAAAAAATGAAACATAATGTCTTCTAGCTGTGCCTGCTGTCATTTTTTAAAATGCTCATACATGTCAGTATAGATTGAAAATGTTATGCGCGGCCCTTTAGTCATGCCGAGGGTCACATTTGTGGCCCTCCATATCAGCTCAGTTGCCCACCACTGGTCTAGGTGCTCCCTTCATTAAAATAGATCGTCCTTCATTAAAGAGTCGCCCATAGTGCTACTTTCACAATGTTTTCTCACTTAGCCATAATCATCCTTCATCATTGGGCCCCCTATTAGTGTTCCAATTACAGTGTTCCTGCTAGTCCCCCATTGTCCCCCTAGACTAGTGCAGTGGGTGGGGATATTCATGTGTGGTGCTCCAGATCACAGTCCTCTACCAGTCATCAGTCTATCATACTGCCCTTGTCATCAGGTGGGATGTACATAACCAACCAACACAACACTCTTACTTGGCGCTTACAGCCATGGCACCCTACAATCTTGCCGTGACATTGAAGCTGATAGGATACCATGAAATCTGAGCAAAAATAAAGTGTTTTATGAACTCTCTTTTTTATGTCACAGCTGAATTAAAAAGCTGTTCTTTTAAAAAGAAAACAAAAGTTAAGAAAACTTAAGTATATGTATTTATTTATTTATTTGAAAATGAGATTGATTCTACAATGTTCCAACACTGTAATGTGATTAGAAAGTTCCTTCCCCCGGGGTAGGTGGCCGGGTCAGGGTCTAGTTATATTCTATATAATCATTGTACAGGTCAGGGAGGGTCAGACACAGAGGGGACAGAGATCCATGTCTCCTGGAACGTCCCGCATTTCTCAGCATACAAGCGCAGCACTGCACAGCCCTTGCAGACGCTCTATGATCCCTGTGCAGCCTGGCAGGGGAGAGGCGCAGCTGCTAGGAGGAGGACGGTAGTAGGAAGTGCGCGCCTTACCCAGAGATCCTCCAGCAGTCCTCCAGGTGATCTCCGCACGGTGCTGCTCCGATCGGTACGATACGATCATTTCTATTACAGGAGGGCAGGGTGTGCTGGGACTTGTAGTGCTCCGGCGCGGGCTGTATCTGCCTGTGTAATGTCAGTAACACACTAACAGGTGACCGGTCAGTGTGTTGTGTAATCATTATTAGTAGATGATTTACATTACAGAGTATTACACGCCGTGTGTAACATGTACATGATGACAGCTTGGACACATACTGCTCTGTTATTAATATTAACTTGTGTATACATAGCACCAACATGTACCATAGCGTTATATCTGTGTCAGAGGAGCTTACACTCTCATGTCCTTGTCATGTATGTAACTTAAGCTGGGCATAGACCCTTATGCTAGCCATACACATGTCGATAAGCGGCCGATTTTTAATCTGACCGACGGGCGTGCGCGCTCACGCCGTCGGTCAGGTTAAAAATCGGCCGCTAATCGGCATGTGCCCACAGATCCCTGTCGCCCCACTGCTCGGCCGGCCAGAGAACGGACATGTCCGATAATCTCTGGCCGGCGCGAGCCGAGGCAAGCCGATGCCATAAGCTTCAATGAAGACGGCGTCTTCATTGCAGCTTATGGCCGGCACACAAAGGGTGCCGGCCGACTTAGGGGCCCCATAATGCAACGGGGTGCAAACGTGATGACGTCATCACGTTTGCATTCCGGTGAATATCGGAGTAGGTTTGTCTGACCTACTCGGCATGTGTATGCCCAGCATTAGATCCACGCTGATTACACAAGAAAATCGGCCGTAAATGGAACGCGCCCGCCCTAAATCGGACTGTGAGTTGATTGGCCAAAGAGCAGACTTGTCCATATTTTTTTTGGACAATCTCATTTCTTTGGATAGGGACCAGTGTCCCCATCCAAAGCATATGGTGGCACACAAAGGGTGTGCGGCCAATTCTCAGGACAACTGGCTGTGCATGATGACATCATCACGCATGGTTGTTCTCCCCGCCCATCGCAACATGTATGCCCAGCTTAACAGTCTTATGCATATGGGACAGCCTGTCATATATAACTAAGTACAATGTTTTAGGGGGAAGCCAATTACCCTTACCGTGTTAGGGTCCCCATACACCTTTAGATTTCTCTGTCAGATTTTCATTAGATCTCCTTTTGCTTTACCAAAACCATGTAATTTGAGGGCCTTTCTAAACCATCAAGTCTTCCTGTGTTCAATCGCAGAGGACCCAGCACTACGACATGCCATGTCGGCAATACCGCGTCCTATACTTACTATTGGCAAATCGTGCCCAAAAACTTATTGTTTGCCAATGGGTGCGGTACGTGTTTCCTGTGTGCCGCAGGACGCCCCCTGGATCGTCATTTCCCATAGGGGTTAACAAGGGGCGGCTGCACTGCAGGGTTTTCCCCGTGGTCTGTGGTCGATCACATTTGTATAAGCCGGCACACAAAGGGTGCACGCGACTCTTGGAACAACCATCATGTGCACTCGATTGCCCGCTCATCGTGCTGTCTATAGGGGGCTTTAGTAAGGGTTCCATGAAATAATTGTAGGGGTCCCTGTGCTGAATGATGAAAGACAGGTTTATGTGTGATTTCTGTGTAGAAATAGTTGTATTGTTACTATTGTACTATTCTTTTGTATAATAGGATGTGTGATGATTCTATATGGAATTCTCCAGTAACAGTTGAAAGTGACCTACATGACACTACATGACATTGTTTAGATAATGGACAAGATCCAATAATGCAAGTGTCTTTCTTGTTTTCCAGCAATGCAGAATCCCAGGAAAGAAATGGTTGATCAGCTGCACAAGTTCTGTGCTCTGGGTGATACTACTAAGCTGTTTGCTCTTCTAAGTCATTCATCCTCAATCATTAATGAAACCGCTGAAAATGGATGGAGTGCTCTTATGTTTGCAGCGAGGAACGGCCACTTTGATGTAGTGAGGATGCTGCTGGAGAAAGGGTAATTACATGGCTCACTTTTACATTACTTTTAATGCTGGCCTATTAGATGCAATGATAGAAACACTCTGCTCCTTTCTCCCATTCAGTTCTTAGATATTCATTTCCCATTTTAAGGATCCTGACATCAGAACTTGTGTGATATCTTAATTATACCCAAGTAGAGTCCAAGCATTCTGATTAAGTTGAATTTTTTCTATTGCTTAAAAACTAACCTCAATTTGCCATTATTTGATGTTCGGTTTAAATATGCCTCTTGTTCTTCTGACCCAGGCATAGTCCTCACATGATCATAGTCTGTATAAGAGTGGGGGGATTTAGTTTGCTTCTACCATCTATTATTCCCTGTTTTAATATTTTAATGCCTTTGCAATGCTAAGATTCCAAGAAATGTTACCAGCCCTGCTTTGATACTAAAGAATGCCTCCTCCATATGTTATGGAGATGTCTGTGAAGGTTCTCATTCATCCAGGTCATTGTATATCTGTAGTGTTTAATTTCAATCAACTGGACTTGCTGCGTTTGTTTCTTGAAGATGTTTTGCCAGTCACCTGACTGGCTTTCTCAATTCAGAGTGAGAGTATATGTTTCCAGTAAGATCGCATACATAGTCACTTTGGATTGAGAAACCCAGTCGGATGACCAGCAAAATGTCTTCAAGATACAAACACAGCAAGTCCAGTTGTTTCGAATTAAATGCAAAGTGTATCCTCACTTCTTGGCATGTAAAAGGTTGTCCTAAAAAAATCCCAGATAGCAATTACACCTGACATGGAAAGTCTTCCTCGCTCAATCTGAATCTGGCCTTAGGTATTTGATGTTTTTCTGAGAAGGCTTTGTTTCCATTATATGAAGAGGTGCCTGAGTGACCCCCCATAGAGAGTACTCTCTGGTCAGTTATGGCTTCTATGTTCTCCAAGAGCAGCTTGAGTCCAGTCCTCTGTGGCCTACATACACTGGCCCTGGTGTCAAGGTGGACATTAAAAGGGAAAGGTAGTCTGAACTGACCGCTGTGTCAGAGATGGGCATAGTGTCCGTGTGAGCAGACATGAAGTTCTACTGAGGCTAAGACTGGGCCGCCCTGGGGAAAAATATACAGATCTCAGTAACAAAATGGAGGCTTTGATAAATCTGTGTTCGCTCATTTGTTAAACAACCCTATCTCTTGATAAATAAAAAAGTTGAACAAACATAATGCTTGCTTCATGAATATTTGCACCCTGAGGTTCCTGAAATAAAACAAAAATAAGCTAAAGCTCCATTTTGTTTTTATACTTTGTCTTGGATAAAAGTTGTTGCACATAGGGTCCAGCATTTTTTGCAGTACGATTAAATGTTTATATTTCTTTTTAGGTGTGACAGAACCTTAGTGAACAAATCAAGGCAGACTGCTCTGGACATTGCCAAATTTTGGGGTCACAAGCATATTGTTGATTTACTTTCCAACTCTAAAGGTGGTCCAAAGCCATATTTTTTACAAAATGGCAAAGAGGAGCATGAAAATTTTTTTAACACTTCATTTTTGGACCGAAAAAGTGACAAACGGACAGACAGTAACTGGTTAAAATCCAAACAGACGCACACCAGTTCTGTGTACCTTATTTTCTCCAACCTAAGTCCTTTAGTGTCTTTAATTGGGGCTCAGGATAGCGTACAGGAGCCAGAAATCAAGCTCTGCAGGCTACAGTACGAAGATGTGAAAGAATATTTGTCAAAGCCCGATGACGTCTCATTAATTTTTCTTGGTGTAGATAAACAAGTCAATAATCCAAGCTCTACAGAAGCTGAGAAGCCCCGGACAGAAGAGGACGATGGGATGGTAGCCTGGTTTGCTCTTAATGTACAGAACATCTCTGCAGAGCAGTTTGAAAGGAAGTATGAAGGCTGCTACTTTCTTCAACCCCCCATGCCGGCCTTGTTACAGCTTACCAGTGCTGAAGCAGGTACGAAAAAATCCTTTGCGAGACAGACATTGTTGTCCAACATCAGTACCAATTCTCTTATGGAAAGCATACCCAGAGTAATATGTAGTGTTATGGTTAAAAGGGGGTGACCAACTACATATCTATGCCCCCAGTTTTATCATGGGAAGCTATATGTTCCTGTAGGTATAATGGCCGCGTGGACCAGTAGTGTGTGCTATTTATCTTCCTAGTTTTCCCTGAAAATAAGACACTGTCTTATATGAATTTTTGCTCCCAAAGATTCGCTACGTCTTATTTTCAGGGGATGTTTTATATTTCCATTAAGAATCCCCCCCCCCCCC
>CM070032.1:43307295-43337465 GCA_036250615.1 Ptychadena robeensis | reverse complement strand
CCCCCCCCCCCCCCCGATATAAAACATTCTGTCCCAGCTTTTAAGTTTGCATAACCGAACCCAAGTTGTCTTCAAAATGGAATAACGGGAACATTCATGGTATGCAGCCAGCTTTCACTTCCTCTTTTCATTTTCTTGCTTTTCCAGGTATATTAGCACAAGCGCGATCAGTTCTTGCTTGGCATAGCCGATACAAATTCTGCCCAACCTGCGGAGGTGAGACAGGTATTGATGAAGGTGGATATAAGCGAACTTGTTTGAAATCAGAATGCCCCAGTCTGAAAGGTATCCACAACACATGCTATCCAAGAGTAGGTGGGTACAAAACTAATTTTGTTTGTTCTTTCTGTATAGAACACTATATGAATTGAGAGGATCAGTGTGTAATTGTTGAACTCATTGGTTACTTAACCTCCAGAGCTTTTCTAGCGGTGAAGAGGCGGGCCTGAAAGATAATGGTGGGGTTTCACTGCGGGATAGGTGAGTATCCCCCCTGAATGTAGCTTACCCCGCAAACTCACACCACGCTACGTTTGGGGATACTCTTTCGGGTCCGTCTCTTCGCCATCACCGGTGACGCTGAAGAGCCGGAGGGGGTGTGTGGTGCCATTGACCTTCATGAAATGCATTCGGCTCCAGCTTCTTTCAACACAACAATCATCTGTGACACCAGGGAGAGCTGAAAATCATATTGCCAATGGCACACTTTTTAAAAAAAAGCATGCCACTGGTGTAACACCCAGGAGGTGGATAGACTTTAATGGCTTTTTGTACTAAATGTTCTATGGCCATAAAATGTAAAAATAAAGAACATACTTACACTTAACGTCTAGAAGATTCTATTGACATTCTTTGCTCTATTGAAGCTGCACAACCTCCTCCAGAATGTGCATTTGTTGTGAGTAGAGCTTATATATATAATATATATAATATAAGTGCTTCTGGTCTGTGGGCGTATATGTTGTGGTAGCTACCACTGAAAATTCCCTAAAGATAGCGCTAGATTGTACACCTATCATGGAGGTAATTTGTTTATGTTTATTTAATAATTAAATACACTTTGACCCCCATGTGTGTAATAGTGAATGTCTCAGCTGTATAGCTGTACAATGTGCATGATCTGTAAATCAGTGTGGATAAGTAACTCAAGGAAAACCTTTAATACACATGTGTTATTGTTGAGTATTTTGTTATTTGGATAAAGTTTCATGTCATAAGAAAACCAGAAATGGAATATGACAAATTGGGATTGAGTAAACTTTCCACCTTGGCCAACTAAACAGTTGCTTTCTATAACTTGCCCTGGGCATGTTTGGGTATTCAGCTTATCAGTCATTGTGCTGAGTGAATAGTCTCGGTGGGTCCAACCCTATTCATATGCTTCACTTAACTAGTCCAGTCTCATCATCTTCACAAAATTTCAGTTGTAATTCTATTGAAAAAAAAATGAAATGTAATTTTTTACATTTTGTATCAAGTTCCTTACAAGCTTAAAAACTTGTACACTGTAATATTTGCATAACATAGATATGCTCTTCATATAGTTTCAAAAACACATACATTGAATAATTCTGAGCAAATACTGCTTTGTACTAATGCTTTTATTACCTCACTAGTGGAGATACATTTAGTAGGCAGAAATCTCACTATATTCCCATGTCACAAAGAGAAATATAACTTATGCCATGTTGATCGTCCTACACGAGGTGCAGTCAATCTCCAAGAATGTGTGGTTCATTGATGCTTAATATTGGCTATCCTGTGTCTCTGCATGCCAGTATAGTAAGATGGTATAGTTCAACAAATTTACAGCTATAATACAAAACTTTGCTTGGTGAAAGTGACATTCCTATTTTGTCTCTATAACGCTTATTGCCTTTGGCTTACAGTATCAATAAATCATTTTTTAAAAGAAGCTAGCCTGTATAGTCGTGCTTTCATTAGTTTATACAGAACTTGCAGAAGACTTATGCTAGCGTTTGGCAAAGTTTATCTCTAAAAGCATATAAGCACAATTTATTACAGTGGTGTAGTGTAGTGCCTTTTAAAATAATCTCAATAAATGTTTACATGCTGATAGAATTAGTACCTGAATCTGTCTTGGGTTTAGCTTCTATCATTTCCTTACAGTCTACATAGATGCTGATAGGGCTGTGCTACATACTCCTGTACAGGCAACATGCAGCCCAGGTAACTTTGTACAACAATTACAGATATCGTTAGAGAGGATTCTAAACAATATGTGAAGATAGGTCAATAACCTGTCAGATTTCCTTTAGATCTCCTTTTGTTTTACCAAAACCATGTAATATGAGGGACTTTCTAAACCATCAATCTACCTGTGTTCAATTGCAGAGGACCCGGCACTACATAGTTGTTGGTAGATCTAAAGGATATGTGACAGAAAGCTGGTGTATGGCCAGCTTAAGGTGGGTTTACACGTGTAGATTTTTTTCTTCAATCAACTGCCAATTAGATGTTTTGTTGTCGAACATTGTTCGTTCATTTATCGAATTGTTCATCCATCCTGATATCTAATGAAAATATATCTGAAATGAACGACATAAATTAAAAAAAAAATTGCCAACACGCCCGATGACCTTCGTTAATTGAGTGAAAAAATCTACTCGTGTAAACCCACCTTTAAGTTGTTTTCCTGATGCATAGCTTTAAAACATTATAGGCTGCTCCTTTGTGTTGATAGCAGTGTCTGTCTTGTGATAATGACTTTTAACAGACACCTAGGTTATACAGGTGAGTGGTAAAAAATGTGAATATAACATTAAATCAATAAAACAAAGATTTTAGTTTGAAAAATGTAATCATGCATATGTACTCAGTGCTTGGTTTGGGTCCTTTTTGCATCAATTACTGCCTCAATGTGGCGTGGCATGGATGCTCTCCGCCTGTGGCACTGTTGAGGTGTTATAGAAGACCAGGATGCTTGAATAGCGGCCTTTAGTTCCTCTGCATTGTACCCTCTAATATCTCTCATCTTTCTCTTGGCAATGCCCCCGTGATTCTCTATGGAGTTCCGATCAGACGAGTTTGCTGGCCAATCAAGCACAGTAATCTCATGGTCATTGAACCAGGTTTTGGTACTTGTGGCAGTGTGGTTAGGTGCCAAGTCCTGCTGGAAGATGAAGTCAGCATCTCCATAAAGTTCTGTGTCTGTGGAAGGAAGCATGAAGTGCTCCAAAATCTCCTAGTAGACAGCTGCATTGACTCTGGACTTGATGAAGCTCAGTGGACCAACACCAGCAGATGACATGGATATAAAATTTTTTAGCAAGTCACCTGTAGATGTGGTGTTACCAGAGTTATAAAAATAAACCCGGGTGACATACAGGAAGTGATGTCATTGATGACATTTCTTGTATGCAGATCATGGTTTTTCTGAGTTCCAAGTGACGTCACTTCTGGCGCTGGGCTTACCTTTCGGCTGGTTTAGCAGGGAGAGCACCCCGCTTGTGCTGATAATGTGTGGGGTGGGCCATTAGCAGGGAGAATAACGTCCTCTCCCCGTTAGATCAGCTCGATTTCAAGAATCTGGGAGAAATCCGGGATTACTTGAAATCGGGATTTGGCCGGAAAAGCGACATGAAAAACATGACTTTGGGGGGTTTAAAGGTATGGGTGTGTAGGTCATTAAAATAGCAAGTTTACTTGAAAGGAATCTCACAAGATCGATATGGCATTGAGCCATACACCCAGATCTTGCCATAGTTCCTTCACTGCAGAGCGACTTAACTTTTATATTGTGATAAAGCCTTGAAAATTGTGGTGTATTGTCAATATCTTTTCCAATATACACAGATCCTGTGGTAATCATGCTTGTCGTTCACCCTGATGGAAACCATTGTCTCTTGGGGAGAAAGAAGATATTTCCTCGTGGCATGTACTCTTGTTTAGCAGGATTTATTGAACCTGGTAAGACAGACCTAGTAAATAGGCTTTAATGTAATATATATTATCGGTTGTGTTTATTGATTTTGTTTTTTTGACTCATGAAGTACAAATGCTGTGTTTTCTAATCTAAAACCTTGCCTTTAATATTCCTTCCTCCATCCCTTGCTCTGTTGGAAAGAAAGAGACACTTTTAGTGGTGGTAGGAAGAGTTTTGGCATTGCAACATTTTTAAAAATACAAGTGGAGTTGTCTGTGAAGGTTCTTTCGTCCAGGTCATGGTATATCTGCAGTAGTAAGTCAAATCAACTTGACTAGATAATGCACTTGAATTAAGAAGGAATTAGAAAGCAAGTTGGATGACTAGCGAAACGTCTTCTATACGACTAGTTGCTTTCTACACTATTGAAAAAAAAACTTTCCTGTAGTATAAGGTCTTGAGTAAAGCTGGCACTCCTGATTTTGGAAAAGTATTTCCAAAACATGGAGAATCAAAAAAAAAAAGAAAGAATTAATTCAGAATTTCTGAATGTAGCAGTAAGGGGGGGGGGGTTCTTGAGTGATCCATTGGGCCCCTACTTTAAGCCAAGTGCTTGATAGGGATCACGACGGATCACATACACTTTCACTGGCCGGCGGATGCTGTGTTCAGACATCCACCGATTCAGGAGTTAGCGTACTCGACTACGTTAACCTGTGCATCGGCGGAACGGGACTGAGAACACAGCATCTGCCGAGCAGGTAAGTGAATGTGCTCCGTCTGGACCTACCACCAAGCAATACGCTTAGCATAGGGGGTCCCAACGGATGTAGAATCATATACTAATAGTAGAGAGTTGTACCATGTTAGCAATTGATGAGTATAGAGTTTGGAGTCCAGAAGCTTCTATAATGACTTCAGTTAGCCAATAAAGGGTATCACTTAAACTCCAAACTCTCTGAATGTAGAAGTGTTATATAATACTGAAAGAACACAAATCATAATGTAGCTTAACTTGAAGTATACGCAAGGTTGTTGATGTTGTGTTAATTTGGCAACCTAGAAGACCCATCGAGGATATGTCTGTCTGCATTAAGAAGAAGTTGGTGGTCCCTCTTGATGCCCAATGGGGATTCAAACCTAAGATGCTCCGCTGTAGAGATAACATATACTAGTGAGAGAGGTAGATTAACCTGAAATATTCACACATTTTTTATGTAGAATATGTACTTATGCCCCACTAGCATATGTACCCCAGTATGAGATTGTCTCTGGAGCTTGTCCTCATTCATATCAATGTATATGTATTTGCTACCTCTTTTTTTATTAGGCAAGTGCAGTGAGTGTAGCCATTCAAGCTTCTTTTATTTATAAATTTTCTGTCTATGTTCAAATATATACTCGCAATTTGTTGTTCAATCTAATAAAAACATGAGACTATTGAAATACAAGGGTTCTCTCACTCAATATTTGATCAACATATTGCACACACATAGCGAGTGGGGGCCAACAGAGCAGCTCAGATCAGCTCTGGAGTGCAGCGTGATGACGTCATCACCCTGCTCTCCAGAGCTGACAGCATCGGCCGGCACCCTTTGTGTGCCAGCCGTTAGCTTCAATGAAGACGCCGGGCTCCGTTGAAACTACCGGCATCGGCCAGAGAATATCTGTCACCCCTTGTGGGCACCCCCGATCGGCAGCCGATTTTGCCACCGACTGACGGCCGTGAGCACGCACGCCCATTGGTCGCGGCAAGATTGGTGCATGTATGGCAGCCTTAACCTGGAACAGATCATTTGTGAAAATATTGAGAAATAGATGGAAACACTCTGTCATGTTGTTATAGTAAAGAATAGAGAGCCAACCAATTGGCTGCTAGTTGTTGAGGAGCCCTCCTTACTGTTCATTTGGTATCACTGGTTGATGGGTGCACGGCAGGATCCTGGTAAATGATCAATATTTGGGTTGATAATGATTATAATAGGAGATTGCATTTGTATCTGTATGAATGCTGACAATAGTGCGCTTTGCAGTGTAAGATTATACTTTGGTATTTTTCGTCTGCAGGAGAAACAATAGAGGATGCCGTTCGGAGAGAAGTGCTAGAGGAGAGTGGGGTTAAGGTTGGCCACGTTCAGTACGTCTCATGCCAGCCTTGGCCCATGCCTTCCAACCTGATGATTGGTTGCCTAGGTGTCGCAATATCTACAGATATTACAGTTGACAAGATTGAAATAGAAGAAGCTTGTTGGTTCGCTAGAGAACAGGTAAAGTTCAATTTAATTTCCAGCTTGTATTGATTCTTTTTTGATTACGCTGTTTTTGCAAGAAATATCACAGCCATTGCAGGCCACACGAGACGGCGTTTATATTCTATACCTTAGAAATATCTTCACAGCGCTCATAAAACGTATACTCCTAAAGCCGTTAGTCCTCTCCAGCACAATATGTATTCTTTTGTAGGCTCTTGAGAAATGCTAAAGTGTGTAAAACACTACCTTCGTATTTTTGAACTGAAATATTATTATACCGGGACGGCAAAGCCGAGAGACCTTTTCCGTTGTTTAATGAAAGCTTTGCTTTAGGTGGAAAATTGGTCTTAACGCAGATGTTGCAGAGTGCCCCATATTTTTACTTTGCTTTGCTCACCGTGCTTTATCACCAGTGGGGGTAAACTCTCAGTTACTGCATTAAATTCTTTATAACCCTGTAAAGAGCACGCGCTCATCACAGAATGATTAAGGCCATGTTCCCATTTTTTCGATCTCCAGTGATTCTAATCGCAGGGCGGGGATCACTAACAATTTCTATGACAAGCAATCGGACGCGATTGGGCATGCCGTCCCTCATCGCACCCATAGAGAATGAATGGGGACGAGTTTAAAAAACGCTTTTTAAAACGCGTCCATTAATGTCTATGGGCACGATCGGGTGCAAGGGGAAGAGCCCCATTCAAATGCATGGGCAGGATCACCACGACACAATTTAAATCGCGGATCACCATAGTGGGGACAAGCCCTAACCTACACCCCACTCTGCATACTAATGATCTAAAGCTGGCCATACACACATGTATTCCCAAACGCGGTGTGCTTACACACACAAACATGTTGGTTCTCTGTCGGATCCAATTCTGAGCCCCCGATCAATTGGACGCGATCACTCGGACAAGGTGGTATGCAGCGATCGGATCCTCTTAAGTGGCTGATTGATTGCAGCTCCCATTCCCGCTGAGATCGCCGGAATCAATTGGGTGAGTGATCAGTTGGCCATGGAATCTGACACGTGTATGGCTAGCTTAAGACTTATACTATAAGAGGCAGCTAGATAAAAGGGCAGAGGGTGGGGTCAAAAACCCACGGCAGACCAGGCAACATCCTGTGGTTAAAAAATACTGTACTACATGTCCACTCATCCCTGGCCAGGTACCTGCCTATAAATATCAATATGCCCTCGAGTAAATTTCCCACAAAACATAAAGCCTGCACATCTCCGCTAGTACTGCACATGAGTTTTATATTGTAAAGCAATGTCGCTTTAGATGTAGCTGTTTTTTCGTGATAACTCCTTACTATTGCAGGAACTCAATGCGTGTCTTATCGTTTCCACGCCAATGCTTACGCCCAAAAGGTTACTTAAGGCCTTGTTTATGTTTACGTACAGTAACAAGACCAGAATGGAGCATTGTAAGCTAGTGCTTTTGCTCACCTCTTCCTGGGCCCTAAACTTCATCCAGCCTGGACATCAGTGCAGAATGGATTACAGTGGGCAACATTTTTTGTATATTCTTTATTCCATTAGTCTATTTACATTTTGGTTTTAATAACAAAAAAAAAAAGAATGCCCTTTAGGCATGGGTTATAGGTAATGCAGACCTCTATAATCATTCCATAGGGTGGGGGTTTATTTTCTTTTTATATGTAATTGTCTTTTTCATTATATATAAAATCAATGCTTCACTGTTAAAATTCGACTTTTCAGCAAGTCTAAATCACACCGCAGAATTTCGACCAATCAGAATTTCATCATCTCTATGGTCTAGCACTACAACTGCGTTTATAACATTCATCAATTTCTTTATGGACAAACACTTACGGCCCTTTCTTTCTTTCTCTTCTATTTTGTAGGTTGTAGACGCTTTGATCAAAGGAAACCAACAAAGTTTGGTTGTTCCACCAAGGCAAGCTATTGCTCATCAATTAATAAAATATTGGATTGGAATGAATTCTAACCTATAACACCAAAACAGGCAGAGCTCTACATTTATATAATAATAAATTAAATGAAGGTATAATTGTAAATCTTCAAAAGAAGCTTTCTCTTTTTTATAGTAATAAATTGTATGTTAATCATGGCTGTGTATTGATAAGGAATGGGTCATAAAAAGTACAGGTCCCAGGGTGCACTTCATCCATCTTCACCCAGATTAGAAGGAACTGGGAGGAATGCAGGCTCTGGGGTCACAAGGTCCTACGATGCAGTCTACAATTTTTTTGTCAATGAAGCCTTTGCCTGAATAGTCTTTTTCCATTGAGGTCCAGAAAATTTTTATAAACACCTGCAAATGCTGCACTGTCTATCTGAATTAATATAAGCATCCATAATACAGTATCATGCTGTATTTACTGAACACATAGCCATCTGCTGATTTTGGAGAGAAATATAGACACATTAAAATCTCAAATGCCTATAGCTGGGCATACAGGTGTAAATTTCAAAATAGATTAGAGTACGGAGCTTGATTGTGCTCTAAACTATTAAGAAATCTACCCCTGTATGCCTTCTTTCGAGCGGGATCAATCTTGTCTCCTCATGCAGTTCTCAGCCCGTGTTGTGAGAAAATCTCTTACAACACGGGCTGAGAACTGCATGTTCTGCATGTGTCTTGGGTCCCCATCGAACAGCAACTGATGTGCACATTGATTACTGTTCCACTGACCCACAATCAATCACAGTGTGGTGACTTCACCACACTGTGATTGATCGCGGGTCAATTGCACGGGAATCTACCCATGTATGCCCAGCTTAAGGCATGCAGTATTTCCATTCACATGTATACATGCATAATACTGGGAAAAGGCAGGTTTTAACCAAAAACATATAAAAAGTCTTGTATCTATCCCAACCCTGCCATCGACCCATTTTAAGCTTACTCCAATGGGCTTCTACAGTTAGAAATTCCTTTTTGATCATACCATTGGGAGTGATCATGTTTTTGCTGCTGTTTTCTGACTTGGCTTATTAAGTATTTAAATACTCAACACAATCTTACCTAAAAATGGTCTTTTATAGTGAGTTGAACAAGGATAATTTTTTTAATTAAAATTAAAGCGATTCTATACTCAAAATAAAATAAACACATACATTACATTATTATAATACTCATCTGTCAGCAGTTTACATCTGCTACAAACTGCTACACAAAAAAAACACACTTACCTTCCTCATTCCTGTCGCCAGCATGTTTAGTACTGGCGAAAAGAAGCTGGTTCTGCCGATTCTTCAGGAATACTTCATTTTGATGATGTAGCTGTAATTTTAAAAAACGGCCACTAGATGGAGCTTTGATTAGATTACTGTATATTCTGGCGTATAAGACTACTTTTGAACCCAGGAAAATCTTCTCAAAAGTCGGGGGTCGTCTTATACGCCGAGTGCTGGAACTTCTGAGCCAGAGGAGTCTGCCTGTCAGACATCGGAAGCGCCCCTTATCCACCCTCCCTCTCCACCTCAATGTGTGAGACGAAGCCGCCGTGCTCACTAAAGGCTGTGGCTCCAGTGGCTAAAATTGGTATTGCAGCTCAAACACATTAAAACACCTTCACTGTATCATGTGACATTTTGATTGCCAAAATTCTTTAAATTAAATGTATACAATAAATGTCACTAGGATAACCACAGGTAAACATTAATATGAAAGGTTGCAGTTAGGGGTGTGAAATTAGGAATATAAATTACTCAAAAAATAGGACTTTTAAGGTTGTTGGAGATCTGGGAATTTAAAGTCAGAGTAGAAATATATAAGACCATGGGTCCACTGCAGTTTCCCTGAGCTGGACAAAAAAATGAAACGCACCGGCACATTCGCCAGTGGATTTCCCGTGACTTGCAGGCAGTTTGCCCATGTCATAAGAATTAAAATTAACATATTGAAAGCAAATCTGATGTTTATTTTAGATTTATTGGGTGAGCGTTGGAAGGGGTAGTCTTATACGGCGAGTATACCCCAAACTCTATATTTTAACTGGAAAAGTTGGGGGTCGTCTTATACACCCAGTCGTCTTATACGCCGGAAAATACGGTACATCCCGCAGACATCACGCTGCCATCAAAATCCCACGGGACTGGGCACTTGTGACACATCCGTCCCAAGTGCCCACGTGCCACAGTGGGAGGGGCGATCCCGGAAAAATCACCCCTCCTGCTGTTAATTTTCAGGAGTGATTGCCCTAATTATTGTCCGATACTGTAAAGTGCCATGCAGGGTGGTAAGTCAGCTTTAAGGAGTAATGAACAGTTTGCCAAATACGCAACATAAATATTTTGGCAAACTGTTCATTACTCCTTAAAGCAGACTTAAATATTTGCATCTACCATCTGTTTTTTATTGTTAGTCCTCTGCATTCAGAGAATATGTAATGTAAAGGTTATATGTAATGTTTAGGCCTAAATTAGCATTTTAAACTTGTGTGCAAAAAATGCCACAAGTATAGTCACAAGTATATTTTTTACTATTCATACTGTCAATTGATCTTGCCTATGGTTATATGAGCTATTGGCTCACATTGATTTAGCCATTTTATCAATGTACCACAGGAATAGTAGCAGGTGTGGATGTCTCTGTATATATGTATATAGGACACACAGAAAACAATATTTTTTATCAACATACAAAAAGGTTCATTGACTTACTTTTCTATTCCAATAACTCATAATCATACAGTTCCCCTAATGTTCTGTCCATTGTCACATTCGTTGACATGCATAGCGGCTGTGCTCTATATTTGCTGTATATTTGGCCTGTATATATGGTAGGTTTTAAGCAATAACTTTAGCAAAGGAATGTTTTCATTTATTTAAAGACTAAGTGTGGGGGGGGGGGGTTATATTGTTTCACCAGCATCTTTCAAGTAACCATATGTATGCTTTTGATTTATCTCTTTTGGGTTGGCTTCTTTTGTGTCTCTTCATATAAGTTATAATAAATTCTCGTTAATTGTAATAATCTTATTAAAGCAAATGTAAATAGTAATCTTGCGTCTCTTGTCTTATTTGTATATGTTGTTTTGTAGGAAAGGGCCACCAATGTTGTTTTACCTATTGCAAGTAAGTTGGGGGGTTATCGCTTATTAAGACTTGGTTGTCAGCCATGTGGGATGGTTTTGCTTTACTGTTCTTTTATCAGCGTAGTCTGCCTTTTAGAATAAAACAGGATTCATCTTAGTGCCACATCATCAATACATTTGAGAGAACACAGGATTATTATTATTACAGGATGGGTTTTTGCAAGGCAATGCTTATTTTTTAATCATAGGCGCCCAGGTGCCCAACCTGCGGCCCGGGGGCCACATGCGGCCCTTTGGGTGTTCTTCTGCGGCCCCCTCAGTCCTTCACTGACCTAATTGTTAATGCATAGGAACATACCTGTCCATTGATCCCCCACTGACATGTCCACTCTTTATTGCACTGGGCTGCATAAAATTACACATCCTTACAAGTACAAATGGTGTGCATCACCACACTACATGTTCCCTAATGCTTGAAGTATCATTTTAAACAGGTTTGTTAGTTAAAAAAGAAAAGTAATGTTTTCTAGCTCTTCCTGCTGCAATTTATTCATTATAAAATGCTTCTACAAGTCAGTATAGATTAAAAATGTCTTGTGCGGCCCTTTAGTGATGCTGAGGGCCACACTTGTGGCCCTCCAGTTCAACCCAGTTGCCCACCACTGCTATGGAGTGTTGTATCTTTACTAGTAACCAGCCACTAGGTGGCAGTGTGGAGTTTGTTGATATCGATCAGCTGGCTGTCGGAAATACGGAGCTCACAGGAACTCAGAGAGAAGATCTACCGAAGAGGGAAGCTGCCTGTCTGAAGCATTCAGCATAGAAATTCAGGTGAGGTGAGAGGACCCCCCTCAGCTGACTCGAGTATAAGCCTAAGGGAAGTGCATTCTGCCCGTTTTTTTGGGGCTGAAAAACTCAGCTTATACTCGAGTATATACGGTACTACACATTAGTAAGACTTATGTAATTCATATACTACAAGTTAGCCTTTTTCCTTGAGTTTACATAGGCTACTATACAGGTAAACTCAGCAAATTACACTGTGTGGGTTTATAAAGTTGCTTGTATCATAATGCAGTCTAAAGTTATAAAAAGGGGTCTGTGCTGGTGTAATCCAGGGCATAATGAGTGTTCTTTCATTTCTCATATCTGTATCAGATGGATGTACATGTTTGAGTAGATGAAAGGAGGCAGAGCCGACAGTCTGCACAGACCTTAGCAGTGGTCAGCAGGTTCTCCTAGGGAAGGTTCTACTGCAAGAAAACACATTGAGAAGGGCATGATCAAATGGACCATTTGATTAATTAGTACTTCTCTGATATGGCTATTAAACAAATCAATTTTACCAGATGATCAAATTTACATAGTGTCTCCATTAATTAACTTGCATTAGAACTTTTCCTTGGAGATTGTGGAAGTTCCCCCAGAGTTCAGCCAAGAATATGGATCAGCCAAACAATATAAAACTTGTTGGTTGCTATCTGTCACAGATCGCAGTGTCACCCGGCAGTAAGTAAGTGTAGCTAGTGACCACAACCTGGGGTTCATTGTGTCCTTTACCTCTTCTGCTGTTCCGCCTCCAAAACCTCAGAGATCATGGACTTTTTGAAGATCAGCTCCCTCTGCTGGTACTAATGATGAGGCTCCTGTTCCCTGCTCCGTCTCACTCCTTATTGCTCACCTGTAGTCCTGCCAATCAAGCCACAATACCTTGTATTTAAGAAAGCCTCAGGCAACAAAAAGTTTCCTGAGCAAAGAGGTCTTTTAGTCTCTACAACCCAGGCTCTGTTGCTTCCTATTGCTGTATTGTTACTAACCCCTGAACCGTCTTGACTACCCTGTTTTCCGCCTGCCCTGACTTATTGCCTCATCTGACTTTGCCTCTGCCTGCTGATTTTGTACCTCTTCTACTTGGAATTCCTTCTTTTAGCCGCTGACAGTACGTGTAGCTAGGGACCGCAACCTGGGGGTCTCCCGCAGCAAAACCCATTACTTCTTGCAGGGCGCTCTGGTTAATACTGCTTATGAGCTCCTTACACACACACCTGTAAAAGTTGGAATTATGCTTGACTTACTTCCTATCTTCGGGATTCTTAAGGTGAACTTTTGCTCAATCGTTGTGCAATTGAATTTCATCAGTATAGCATCACGATCATACCACCACAACATGTGATCAATTTCAAACTGATCAATTCCTTCATCATATACTCCATAGTACCATCACATTAAAATTGATTGGAAGTACTTCAAAAAAAAGATAATTGAGCAATCACCATGAAGACACACATCGTACCGTTAGTAATAACAAGACAAAAAGCTAAAGTGAGTCTATGTATTATTTTATGTATTTATTTATATAAAAACATGATTATGTTTTTGTATATATGTACATCAGCTTTTTAAGTACCTTTAGATGGCAGACTGATAACCGATAAGAAACTCATAGATCCAGCAGGATGAGGATATTCAGAAGCCATAATAATTAGATGGCTTAGAAAACCATGTTGACTGATCTTGTCTTTGCTCAGCCATCACAATAAGCACAGATCTCTGAGGACAGCTGGCTATTGCCTTCAAATCCTCCCACCTTCTATATTCCTGCCAGCTTTAGTGTGATTGACTTAATATTAAATGATACGTTATTCTTTGCTTTGCACTTTATGGTTAACAACACTAATGTGTATGTGTGTAAAATGTGAATGCTACTTTTGATTTTGTAATTGGTCAAAAAGGTTTTGATGGTGTTCCTGGTGTACAATCACCTTGTGATCTCTGAGAACCAACTCTGTCCTGTCAATTCATTATAGTGTATGTAATAGCTGGAAGAGTTGAACTTGGCTGTCATTGTTAGTGATTATTACATTGCAGAGTCCAGACTAGATGGCTTAAAGCTAATCCTTGAAAGACGTTGAGACTTCGGAGAATCTAGCTGTAGTACCGAGTAGTGGCTCTTGGTTATAGAATGGTAAATTCCTCATGTGGTCCTACTAACGTCATAGCAAACGTACATGCTGATATTCATCTGAGACCATATAAACCATGTGGATGGAAACTGGAGCACCAAGAAGAAGTAAACAAATAAAGTGGATATTCATTGCTGCTGTTTCTACAAAAATTAGTGGGGACTCAGCAGTTTTACCTGGAACTCTTCTATCTGGATAGAATGGAGAACCATTAGAACTGACGGTTTTCAATGACGTTCTGCTAATCATGTCATGATGTCACCACGCTGTAATTGATCGCCGGTCGATTGCACAGGAATCTACCCGTGTGTGGCACGCTTTAGCTAATCATCCTGGAACGGACATCGCAGATTGCCAGTTCTGGTATTCTGAACGCGGAAGTGACACTCCGCACTGGCACTTCCCCATTTCAAATACAGGAAGTGAAATTTGAGACACTTCAGGGGTCGCAGATCTAAAAGGGTTGAGAACCACTGATATAGAGGCTTGCAATTGGGCTTTACGTCTAATAAAATAATTCTACAATTGTTATCAGAAGAATTAAGGTAGCCATACACAGGTCGATTTGTCAGCAAATGATCGGATCAGGAATCGATGCAACACCACCTTGGGAATCCAATTTGTGGTCGATTTGGACATGAGCTGATCTCCAAAATGGCCCATTCAACAAAATCCATCGATCTGAAAGGCTGCTCCATAGGGAGCTATGGGTCCTTCAATGTACTCCGATTGCCAAACGATCGACCATAAAAAACAACATGTTGGTTCATTGTCGGATTTTTAGTCGATTCCAATTTTTTGGGGTCGATCGGGCAAGGTGAGCAAAACCCAATTGATTGCTGATTGATCTCGTGAACACGCGCAGTGATCAATCGGTCAAAAATCAGGTGGAAAATCGACCTGTATATGGCTACCTTTACATTTGGAATGCATTTTATAATACATTTACAATGCTACTGTGTAATTTCCAGGTACCCAACCTGCGTGTGGCCCTTTGGGTGTTCCTTGGCGGCCCCCCTTTGGTTGTTCACTTGCAGCCCCAGAAACCTAACTGTTAATGCATAGGGTATATGAACTCATCTGTCCTTGCCTGTGATCTTCATTGGAAGGGAAGAGGAGTAGAGGGACTAGCTCTGGCTGAGCACATTAAAGCCAATCAGCAAACCAGACAGAGCCTGAACAAGTCCCTCACCTCACCAAGAATATCCCATTCTAACTAGATGTGTGCCTATGCTCCCACTATTCCACCAACAAACGGGGGATTATTGTATGTGGCACATAACCTCCGAATAGAGGCACATGACCTTTGATGATAGATATGACACAAAATGTGCATTACCGCACTACAGTGTTCCCTAATGCTTGAAGTGTCATTAACCTCCTTAGCGCACCGCCCGTATCGCGCCTTTACAATGGTGCGATACGGGCGATCAAGGCAGTGGCATTCAAGGCATTTCCGGCATCTCGCCGGAGCTCTACACACAGCTGTTGTCATTACTGACAACAGCTGCGTGACAGAGAAAGCTGGCGCTCCTCCATTAACATTGAGGTCTATGGCGACGCCCCCCCCCCCCTGCCCCCTTCCGCGTCACCGTGACGTGATCGGGGCGGTGCCGCCAACCCGGAAATGCTGCAGCGATGTAGACAATCGCTGCAGCTTTCCGGGGAGGCATAGGGTCTCCCCGCCGCCGGCTTCCCGTGGGGTTGAGAGGACCCTGTTCACCAAATGAACAGGGTTCGTCTCAACCGCTAGGGAGGTTAAAGACAAGTTTGGTTATTTAAAAAAATTCAAAGTAATGTCTTCTACCTCTGCCTGCTGTAATTTTTTCATTATAAAATGCTTATACAAGTCAGTATAGATTGAAAATATTATGTGTGGCCCTTTAGTGATTCTGAGAGCCGCACTTGTGACCCTCCATATCAACCCACCACTGGTGTAATGCATTTATACTGTAGAGTGTGATTTGTATGCAGAGCCATCATGCAGTAGCCAGCTGCAGCCAACAGATGGCAAGGAGGCTTCATGTGCTTAGTGGTCGTACTCCCTGGTTGCTTGCAGATGCCATACTACTAACATTGCTGTAATGATTTCTGTATTACAATTGTTAATTAATCGGCCACTAACCTTTGGCAAAAGCACATCGGAGATATTTAGCAGACCTGATATAAAAAAAACAGCACGCTGACTTCAGGCAGTTTAGTTCTTATAGTCTTTAAATGCCGTATTCTGGTAAAACTGCTTTTTATTCTAAATAATGATTTTATACTTTACATCCAAACCCTTGTTTCTTCAGGATGCTATAGCAGGAAAGCTCCTTCCAAATGCAAATAACTGTGATAAGTTCAATTAGTGAATAATGTAAGCAGTAATAAAAGCTGGCATGCCAGATATATAAATATATAATCACCTTCCAAGTTTCATGTGCTTCGATGGCAACCTGGTTGTAATAGCTCATGAACCAGCCTAATTCCTCCGAAGCTATTGTGTTCTGCAGTACAAATGTGTTGTTGGGCTTGAGGCTGTAATGCATTAAGCTGTATAACTCAATAGCATCTAAGGCGTAATTAGTGCTGCCTCGACATTCACAAATTAATTCCTCTGCCAAATGAAGTTGGCTCATACCGCGCCTGCTAATGCAGCGGTTGATATGGTGAATTGATGTAGACGTAAAGACGTGTTTACCCTGTCCATTAGCTGTACTATTGTGCATGTAATTAGAAAAAAATGCTTACCTGCCAACTTTTGAAAACAGCGTTCCAAAAAATTATTTTGCTTAACTACGACATTTGCTATTAAGAATTAAAAAGATTCTTTAATGTACTTTCTTGGGCTTACTGGTAATATGACACAGCAAATTACATTTTACTAAAAGGCAAAAAATCTTAAAGGAACGTTAAACCTTAAAAGTAAACAACATATTTTGCTAGTAGAATTAAATTTATTATATCAGTCGGACTAATCATGTGATTATAGCAGGCACCCTCCCACTTGGCACATGGGAAGAGGGATGCTGATGCAATGCATGAATAATTAGCTTCAAGCAGGAGCAGCAGACAAATAATAGTCTGTAATAAAGGTAATAGTATGTAATAGACTAAAGCCGGCCATAAACGTGCCGATTCCCGGCAGTAGTTGCAGGCGATCGACCGGCATGCGCGCTTATGCCAAATGTATGGTGGTCGGTTGCCCACAACTACAGGGGTGCCCACTTTGCAGATTCGACCCAAAAAGCTGGATCGCTCAGCGATCTGTCCTGCCGGTACTTTTTGTGGCCGATCCTGTTGTAGACAATTATTGTGGATGGGGAATCTCCTTCTCCTCCAAGTTAATTGGCTACAATCTGCCGGGAATCCCTGTGTTTGGAGAAGACAGGATTCCTGTCAGTTCTGCAGCCGACTCCTCACAATCGGTGACATCACCACGCTGGAATAAGTCTGCTACAAGCCGGCCATGGATCAAGGTGTCTATGGCCGGCTTTAAAGTGACGTTAGGGCGTAGCTGTGCAAACTGAACATGTTTAGGATCCATTTAGGAAGGGCTATGTATGAAACTCCCTGCCTAGTATTGTGTAGGTCCACCTGTTGCTCCTAAAACATTTCTGACCATTGAAGACATGCATCACAGATGATCTCTCAAGGTGTCTTGTGGTACCATTACTCCATGGTCTTGTTTTAATGCTTACAGGTTAGAGGGGATACCTTGAATGCTCTGCAGCTACTTGGCTTTATTTATAGCAAGCTGACTCTGCTATGTTTAGGCAACAGAAGCTCTTTTGTTTGCCGTTGCCCCCAATATGCCTCAATGAGCCTTGGATACTCATGACACAGTTGTCCTTCTTTTGGCTACTCTAAACTGGCACTAATCAATACCGTTGGCTCTGACTAATGTTTCAAACACCTTTTTGGGGTTCTAGGGTGTTCTCCCTACTGGGGGCTCTGTTGGTATGATTGCCCAGTGAATAATAACTCTGTTGTATACTAGCAATAGTTGTTTAATCTGTCACCTCTGTCCTGTAGTCCTGATCTGCTGGATCTTCTACTAACTAACTCTGCTTTAGTTCTGGGACTGTTGATTTTGTTTGTTGGATTACAGTCCTCACTGCATTACATTTGGAAGTCCCAGTAGTACAAGGACTCTTAATAAAAAAAAAACTTTAAATGCCTTTAAAAACACTTCTGGAACTGTACCTGAAAGGGATTGTGTCACAACAGAAACATGGGGGCTGTTTCTACATGTGTACAGGTGCTAGACTAGCCCTCCTTACTGTCCAACCAAATAAGTTACTGACTCAAGCAAATGTCTTTTCAACACCTTTTCTACCTATTTGTGCAGGGTAAGTTACTCTGACCATAATTCTAGTATGGAGGAGTGACCATTCATACACTTACTTTAGCTGTTGAGGCAATGCAATTTTTTTAAGCAATCACAGTGTAGTTGTGGGAGGTTTATTGGAACTGAGTTCTAGGGCAATTATAAAATCTAATTATATATGTCTCCTAAGATTGCAATGGTGTTTAAAGGAATATCCCCAAGGTAGTGACATTTCCCTTCCAGTCTCATTGGGCTCAGTGTTGTTTGTGTTTCTCAGATAAGATATTCGTAAAATGTATCTTTGTAAGTTGTGACTCTTTATTTCAGTTCTAGATCAAGTATAGTATGATCAAGAAGTATAAAAATCACTGTAAAGCTGGCCATACACATATTAGTTTTCTTGATCAATTGATTATTTAGTTCAGTCAATAAATTGGAGATAAAATAAAAAAAATCTGAATTTGATTGAATAAAAGTGATCCAAATTGAGTGGAATATTAAAACAGCCTTTTTTATTTCTATCAATGGTACAATTATCTGATGGGTTTAAATGTTGGAGCATGCCCACATACACCAATTATTCATCAAATAAAGTGAACACTTAGAAGAAGAAGTTACAATTAAAGACAACACATTTACATCAATTACAGTGTGGGCTAGTATGAACATTTCATTTTTTATGCCAAATCAGTATATACAAAATGAAGGGACAAAACTGTTCATAGACGTGCCGATTCCCGGCCATAGTCACGCCGAACGCATGGCGGTCAGTCGCCCGCAACTACAGGGGTGCCCACCTTGAGGTTTCGACCCAAAAATTACTTTTTGTTGCCGATCCTGTTGTAGTCAGTTAATTTGGAGGGAGAGTCTCCTCCCCCTCCAATTTAATTGGCTACGGTCTGCTGGGAATCCCTGTGTTGGTGGATACAACTTTAAATCACTCCATACAATAAACAGATCTACCAACAACTTTGTAGTGCCGGGCCCTCCCTGATAGAATACATAGTGATAAGAAGGTTTATGTGGATTTTCTTTAGGGATGCTGGGGGCCGCACTTGTGGCCCTCCATATCAATTCAGTTGCCCACCACTGTTCTAGGTCATTGTGTTTTTAGATATGGTAGATAAAACTGAGAACCATAAAGTAGTTATGCAAGATTTCAAAGTGTTTTCTTTCAAATTACTGCTATCCATATCATGACCACCTTCATTATCTATTGATCAGTACCAGTATACAGTATCATTGCAATATTACCACATCTGCTTCTGCTATCATGTGTTTATCCAGGTACACAAAGGAAGCCAGATATAACTAGGCTGATTAAAGTAAGGAGGCCATCTTTGTTCCACCTCGGATTAAAGGTAATAATCAGATTCTGAGCTTAGGTGACAGAAATAGATCTGCATAGAAGCAATACCAAGCTGGACTCTGGACATGTACTGGGTTTCTCTTTTATGGTTTTAGCAATTTTATCTGAAATTTCTTTAGGGAACAACTTATTGTCCAGGTAAGTTTTTATTTATTGCTATAATTCTTAATACACCAAATTATTATATGTTTCAGTGAATAGGATTAGTTATGTAATGTTTTTGTCCTTGTGTTATATTTGTCTGCGGATGGTTATTGTTATTGTTGATGATATTGTTCTTCATGAACAGCAAGACATTACATTGTTTATTGTTTAAACCAATAAGTTTTGCAACACAACTTTATAATGTTTGGTTTTTGGAGATTCCAATGTAGCATTCCCATGCCTGTAATATATGTGTGTTTGATGGATGGATGGAGGTATTCATAAAGATAATCTATATGTGTGCAGAAGGGACAAGGATACAACTGTATAATTTTTTTTATAATAACTCATCTTAGCTGCTTATCATACTAGAAACAGATCAATTTTGAGATAATGGTTTCAAGAATTCTGAACTTTATGAATAAAGTTAATGTTATAAGAAAATCTCATATGCATCTATCTTGTTGTTCTTGTGTGTGCTGTTTTGCTAAGTATACTAATTCCCATGCTGCTACCACTGTTTTTTTATCCCCCAAATTGTTTGATTGTTACCCAGGGTACATCATTTAATTTGCATTTCAGATGCATAGGGGAATTGTGCCAAGAAATGTTACTATTTTAATTTGAAGAGTTGTTAAAGTTGTCTTTAAAATTATTTCTCTTATTTTAAGTGATACATACATATGTGGATGTCATATTTAGCTGTTATTCAGTGTGGCTGATAAACTAAAGGAAAGGGGTCATCCACTTAGTAAATAATGTTAAGTTATAATGTAAATATGTGTTTGGTGTGTTTTTAAAAAAATTACCACAGTGTGGGGACCTCATCACCACCCTGCGCTTGAGCGTTCGTAAATTGAATGGTGAATCCATGTGCACCTCTTTGCACATCGATTCCCATTTGATACTTTGGATAGGGACCTTGGTCTCCATCCAAAGTAAACGCAATCGACTGGTACTTACCAACATGACCGCTCCCTGTTCGATTCGGGTTTTTGCTTTTGATCCAGTGATCAAAATGGAAAATTGATCTGGGGGGGGGGGGGGGGGGGGGGGGGGTGGCTTAACTTACTGTGGTAGGTGAACAACCTCAATTCCTTTAGTAGTTTCATTTCAGTAGGGTTTGTACTGCTGACTATTTCAGCTGGTTTCCGGTTATAATCCAGCAATAATTACTGTCAATATGAGCATTCTTTCTATATTTCTGTTCTTTGAATACACAGTATTTGTCCAAATATTCATCTAAGTAGGTGTAATTATCCAGTGGTTACATAATTCAGGGTACACACTGTCCTTTCAAGCTTTCACTAATCTACCCATGCATGTAGACCTCGATATTAGATTAATGATATTAGATTAATGTGGCAATCTTCATTAATATAGGGAGCAGCTTAGAATAAGGATTTCATGGGGGGCAGCACACATTGTGTGCAAATTGTGCACATAGTGGCCAAGTGGCGGTTTCAGGAGAACTGCACACATTTTCTGTATCGCTGCAGTGATAAATATAAGAGTTGGTCCATTTCTGTGCTTTTTTCAACACATCTATTTTATTAGCTATATATAAGGACTCACTTTATTGCAAAAGTGTATTGTGCTATATTGTAAAATAATACATAGGCACGTGTTGTGTTAAAAATACGCATATGCACACTTTATGCATTAGGGAGTTAAGCCCTTAGAGTTCATGATTGTAGAGAGTGTAGGATGAAAGTAACCATGTTTCCTTTAGACCATAGAGCTCTTGGGTTACAATAATCTCTCTTATTTTCTCTACTCTTTTATGTCTGTCTCAATTTGCATTTTATTTAATTTTTTGTCTGTAGGTGGAAGTTTCTATAAACGAGGGATGAGTCGGAAAAGAAGAAAAAACAAGAACAGGAAAGGTTCAGACAGTGATGACTGTAAGTACCGTAATAGCAAAAAAAAAAAAACACATAAATACATCAAGGCATGTGGTGCTTCAGTTGACATTCTGATATCATTGCCGGTCATTTATAAAAATCATTTCTTTTTATTAATTCATTTTGCCCTTTCTTTTTTCAAAAGTTCTAAGTGGAAAATTCTAATAGTAGTAATAGTAAAAAAACATACCATATAATTGAGGCCTGCTTCTGCTTTGGTGCAAATACATCATAAATACATTGCAAACAATATTTTTTCTAATATTACCAAAGATTTGCCACTTTTTGTTGTACTTATAATAGTTTTTTGGTATTTCTGATAATTGCCCAATTAACTAATGGAAAGTAGGGAATACATGTGTTATATCCTAAATGATTAAAACAATTTTGACAATATATTTGCTGAATGTGCATAGAGCTTAGGAAAGAAATCGATCAAAATGTAATACAATACGGTAATACAAACAAAAAATTCGGACCGTGTATGCCAACCTTAAGTTTTATATTAAATAAATATATTTATTATATAAATATTGTATTTTATTCCCAATCTAGTCCATTAAAACACTACCTCCTCCGTAGTATGACAATGGTGCTGCTAGGGTGGCCTAATTTATCATCTATAGATACACAGTGCTGGGAGCGACCCCCCTTAAGACAAGGTGTTACAGACTGAATAAGCAGTCAGAAATAGTCGAAGGACAAAAAACTAATGCAGGGACCAAGTCTCAGGACTGGTATGATTAAAATTATCTTTTTCCTTTGCTTTGCTTTATTAATACACCACAATATTGAACTACATAGAAAGCTATACATTGGTATATACTTGTCTTATATCCATTTAAAAGGACTTTTATGTTTTCTAGATGAACAATTTTCATTTGTTTGCCGTTGCCAAAGAAAATCAATCACTCAGAAAACAGAAATGACTCCCAAAGATGGAAATTCTGAGGAAGTAAATGATTATTCAAATCCTTGTACATCACTCACTGAAGCACAAACACAAACCTCTGAAAAGGAAAAAGAGGATGTTCAGCAAAACTTGGACTATGCTAAGACACCATCATGTCCCTCAGATATAACTTTGGAGAAACCAGAGAGCTATGTTAAAGTGACATTGGAAAATAATTCTACCACATCACAGAATGAGCGAAGCGACATTCGCCGTGACTCTGAAGAGCATGCAGACACTGGGCGCGGTGAATTTACAGCACAAGTGACTTCAAATGGTGTTCATTTGAATGTGGAAATAAACAATGTACTAGCACCAAATAGCAGAACTCATGTGGTTATAACCAATGGACAATGTCTTAAGAAAAGCCGTAGCTATCACGATAGGCAACACCAACAGAGCCAACACCATGCTGATTACACATCATGGGATTTTGTAGCCGATGATGATAAAGATGCCAATGTGTCATCACCACAGCAGCAGACTTGCGACAAGCCTATAATAAAGTTAGAAATAATTGGTGAAGGTATTGAAGTCAGCTATAAAGCTGGCAGTCAGGGTCTAATGGTTCACATAGAATCTGATAAAGTAAAAAAGAAAACAGAAGATGAATTTGGAAGTGGCTTCACCCAAACCACAGCTTGCCATTCATGTAGTTCATACCCTGTATCAGATTTTAGTATCCATGAAAGGAAAACGTTTTGCACAAACTATAGGTGTCCTGAATGGTGTGTTGATGTCCCACCTCCTGCAGAGTTTGCTGATGAAGAGGGTTTATTCACAAATATGAGTGCTGAAGAAGAGGCCTTATTTCTTGAAAGTTTCATAAATGAATCATATTCTTCAATATCATCATCTTGTTCTGAGCTGGAAGCTGAGCCAAAACAGTTAGAAGATGAAGCTTGTCAAGGAGAAACTTTTGCTAAACCAGGGGGAAATCACCCTTTGCAGCACTTTAGAAACTGGAAGGGATTCTCCGAGGAACCGGTTAAGCCAAATAGATCCAATATCAGCCATGTCCCATTTGCCTCCAACAAGGAGCTCAAACTGAATTCATCCAACTGCTGTCAATGGAGGATGAACAATTATTTTCATGAAGCTAAAGTAACGAGGAGGCGAACGCTTCCAGAAATGTACTACGACCCTTTCATAAACTTTAGTCGCACAAGATACCCTTTTATTGACACAGAAAAACATTCAGCCTTGAGAATGCCACAGCCAACAGTGCATAACAGTCAAACACATGTTACTCGGGATGAACTTGAGCAATCTATAGCATCATCGCCATTTCAAGATTGTGTGGATGACTACAATAATTCCACCTCTTCTTTTGTGCAAGAAGATGTTAACAGCAGCCAAATAGATTTTCCAGATAAACATAACACTTCAGACAGGGTTTCCATGTACTCTTTTCAGCCAGTAGAAGTAGACAACAAACAGGTGGAGGATGATTTAGAGGATCTTATTAACAATTCAGAGGAACACATAGAACTTACTGAAAGTGGTTTTGATGAGGACATGTTAGATAGTGACAATCTTATGGAGGTTCATGATCAGTCTGATTTACAAAACAAAAGTGTTTTAATTCAGGTTACTCCACCATCCCGAAGTACTTCAAGAGACTACATTCTAGGTAAAAACAGTAGTAGTCGTATACCCACTGAATGTATTCCCCAGTCAGATCTACAAGCCAAAGATTTAAGCCAGGGTAATGGAACAGAGGCAGAGAGTACAACCAAAAAGAGAAGAGGATCTGTCATAACACTTGTGACTGGAGACTTGGACCAAAGAGTGCTAATTCAAGGTGACAATGATGCCACAACCTTTAGGGTTCTAAAAGAACCCCTTAAATTGTCCATGGTTCATAGAGACTCAGTATTGACACCTGTGTCCGATGTTGAAGAACCGGATGGAGAAAATAAAGCTAATAGTTCCTTTGAGGACCAGACATCATTGAACTATAAGGATATTTCTTCACAGACGTCTGAGACGTTTGACCCCTTCTTATCAATAGAACAGCAAGTCAGTGTACCGGAGGATACATGTATAAAGGAAATTGATGGGAACTTGTGTCCTGCACCTGAAGAAAGCAACAACACTTCGCCAAGAAACAGTTCTGACAGCGCTATCCCTGGGACATCATTTGAGTCATTCGCATGTCACACTCCATGCCTGACAAAATCTGATTCTGAGGATAATAATGCCAAAACTGCCGAGAAAGCTGATGAACTTTTAGACAAAATAGAGACCTCTTCTTTGAAAATGATGAAAAGAGGTAATTCTCATATGCATGCTACTTCTCTATTTTCATAACCAAGTAAAAATGTTGTTCCTAGTGATATCCATAGACGTGACAAGCTTGTTGGAGAGAATGGCCCTCTATAGTTGGGCAAAGAAGCTTTATGGCTAGGAGTAGTCTGTTATTACTGAACTGTATCCTGTTCCTTGTTATTTAGATTCCTTTGTATTTATATACCACACACACTTTATAGGTAAAGCAGAACTTTCTTTTATCTTAAGAAAGTCAAACAAGAACTGACCCCCAAGGTATGGATAGGGCATCACACAAGAGGCACCTAACATAGTCTTTAACAGAAACTATTCTGTGAGACACAAGCACACTACAAAATGGGACGGGAAGTACCACTACTTGGAAATTAGGTTATTTGTTCCACAAATATGTCTGAGGTCCTAACAGGTCTGAGGTCCAGTATCACTGGGTATTTCTGCATCTTCGTACACACAGTTCATTGACTTTTACTTTAGAACTAAGGCAAAGTTAATGACAGTACAGTCTTATTTTATTTTTCTATAACATTAAAGATAAACATTTACTTGTGTCCTTCATATATTCTTTGACAGTCTATAAAGGTGTATTTCCATAGCAAGGCTTAATAGAATATTTTTTTAAAGAATTCTGCTCAAAACAAAACTTTGGGAATCCCTTCCAAATTCCTATTATGTTTCTGTACCTAGAGGTGTGCCGAAAGTTATGTGTATGAAGCTTAAGACAACATATTTAATATGGTCTTCATATTGGTTTCATGTTGAAGAGGTTTTCTTTATAAACACTATTTATAGACAGGGATGCACATAAGTGGTCCGGCAGGAGGCAAATGGGGTGAACAGCTGGCTATGCAGACCTATATTGTTGTTACGAGTAGTAACACTGAGGAGTCTGCCAGCCAGAGGAAAGATTCCCCCTCATCCCCCCTACCTTTCTCCCTCCTCCATGCGAGAGGAGCCGACGTGCTCATTAGAGGTTGTGGTATTGCAGCTCAAACACATTCAAAACCTGTACACACAATTATTATTATATTGTATTATTTACATAATTATTGTTAAATGTATACTTGGATAACCAAAGGGAAACATTAATAACTATGAAAGGTTGCAGGTAGGGGTGTGAATTGGGAATGTAAATTACTAACAAAAAGTTTAGACTTTTAAGGTTGTTGGAGATCTGGGGGGTTCAATGGACATGTCTTCAGAGGCACTGTGTGGTGCTGCAATGAAGACGCCGCATTCCACAGCTTCATATCAACGCAGTGAGCACGCAGCTTAAATAATGCAGAGTGGACACTGTCCCATATATTAGAATAGGAAGTGTCCTCTCTGCGTCTGTTTCCCCGCTGCAGACGCACAGGAAACAAGAAGCAGTGGACACAAGCCCAAAGGGTAAAATCTGACAAGAGAAAAGCATTGTTGGAATGTTGACAGTTGGAATATGACTATGAAATGTTGGCATTTAGACTGCAGGTAGTCTCTGGTTAGTTACTAACCCAGAAAATGTTAGGTATGTGAGGTATGAGATCTGGGGGTTCAAAGGTGTTGTACTGTGAGAGTTACATTTGACCCAAAGCCAGCTGGTGACCTGTGGATAGAGACAGCTAATCAGAGGCTCAGTCAGGAGCAGGGAGGTCCATATGCAGCAGAATTTTATCAAGCAGGAAGCTGACGCAGAGGACAGTGAGGGAGACTGTGAGGAAGACCACCCTACACATGGGGTGCATACCAAACACCATCTTCTGGTACTCATCTGAGGAGCTCACTAAAAAAGTTATGTGCACCCCTGTTATAGATAACAATGTGTAGGCAAACAACAACAATAAAAAAGTATTTCCATGTATTCATTTCATTAAATTAACAGAATCATCTCATGATTATACATACGTCTATCACTCTATTGAAGTCACATAAACACAGGGAAAAACTATTGAACAAATTGATTTCTTTCTGCTCCCATATGTGTGTTGCAGAAGAGAAACGCTCACTTATAGAGATAGCTGCCCAGAAAAGGTACATTGTCCGGCACGCTTCCTGTCACATTGTGCCCATTTGGGTTCACAATTCTACAACGTTATCTTGTATCCCTCCTTGAATCCTCAGACTTCCACTTTAAAGCTGGCCATACACCTTCAGATTTCTTTCTCAGATTTCCTTCGGATCAGATCAGATCTACCAACAACCATGTAGTATAGTGTCCTCCCTGATAGAATACATAGTGATTGGAAGGTGTAGAAAGGTCCTCATATTACATGGTTTTGGTAAAACAAAATCTGATCTGAAGGAAATCTGACAGGAAATCTGAAGGTGTATGGCCAGCTTAAGACTCAAAGTGTGATTAATGAGTCTGATATTACTAGACGTTACCGGGCTAAGAAGTTATTAACCTACTTTGGGTTATTTCTCAGTAATCTACAACTCTACATTTAAACAATTTCGCTCTGCATGTGAGAAGTAAGAGGAAGTGAGAAATCACGGTAATAGTTTTTCTTTTTCTCATTCAGATTCAAAATCAGACACATTCAGCAAACACCTAAAGCTACCTAAGGATTCAGCGCTAAAGGAATCGAGGAGCTGTGAAAGTCCTCAAGAAGAAGGTTCAGACCGCTGGGCTAAGAAAAGGAAACAGTTTAAAGAGACCAAGAACTACAATTCTGCTGGAGGCGGCTCAATAACCAGCAACATCACTGAGGAGTCTGGTTAGTCAGAATTTAATATATATCTGCCATGAGGTCATAATGTTGGCAAGAAACACAAAAAATCTGTGAGTGTACACTCAGGGCACGCCTTAAGCTAATGGTTCTCAAACTTTTCTATTTATGAACATTATCAGCCCCCCCCCTCCCTATTCAAACACATGTTAAGAATGATGGCCAGCGGCCCCCTGCAATACCTTCATGCCCCCCAGTTTGGGAACAACTGCATTAAGCCCTCTGTACACCCTACAATCTTACCATACAATTTCTGTAAAATTAAAAGTTTCTTCTGCCAAACCCATGTAATATGAAGACCTTGCTAACCTTTCCAATCACTATGTGTTCTATCAGGGAGGACCCGGAACTAAATAGTTGTTGGTAGATCTAAAGGAAATTGTATGGTGTGATCTAAAGGTGTGTGGGGGTCCCTGTGCTATGGAATTATACTACATAGTTTTTGGGTTGGGCAAAGTGTTTGGACAGGTATATAAAGCCATGCATACACGGGTAGATACCCATGTGACAGATGCCGAGCCGAGAGCATTGCAATGACATCATCGCGCTGTTCTCGAGCTTCATCTATGTCGAGGCGCAGCACTGTTGCTTTATACATATGGGCCACTTCTTTGGACAGGGACCCGCAGTCCCCATTCAAAGTAATGTAAATCAAAACAAGGTTTTCCAACATGTTGGATACCTGTTTGGCCGAGGAAGCCTGGATGGCTCAAATTTTGTAATTAGTGCTAGATTATGCTTGAATCTATTACAAAATCGAGCCGTGTTTGCCCAGCATTGCCCATGATGGTCGGCCAGAATTGAGTGGTCAGAACGAAGATGGACAGCTGATATAGAATGGCAAAAGTCTATTAAGCCCCCCATACACCTTCAGATTCCTCCATACAACTTTCATGAGACCTACCAACAACTATGTAGTATAGTGACCTCCCTGATAGAATACATAGTGATTGAAAGGTGTAGAAAGGTCCTCCTATTACATGGTTATGGTAGAAGAAAAGTTGGTTGTACAGAAGTTGCATGGTAATTGTATGTGGTGTATGGGGGGCTTTAGGATGAAGATCACGCAGGATGAAGAAATAATGAAGGGGTTAAAGTTTGCGCAGAGGAAGTCACAGCCTAGATAGCAGGGATCACAAAGGCAACAGAGACAGGTTTTGGCCAATATGGAGTGGTCACAGTGAACACAGGTAGACCTGATGGTTTAGAAAGTCCATCATATTACATGGTTTTGGTAAAACAAAAGGAGATCTAAAGAGAAATCTAAAGGTGTATGGGGGGCTTTAGAGGGTTAAGGTGGGTGTACAGGAAAGTAGAAGGAAAACATTTTTGGTTGATTGAACAGAAATCTACAATGGACAATTAGTTTGATAGATACAGTAAATTTTATCTGACTTCGAACAAAAAATCGCTCGAAAGGTCATGAAACATGTTGGTAAATTTTTATCTGTCGGAATTTTGAATGTTTTTTCATTCAATATCAGCAATGAATGAACAAAAAAATCTAATGTTGCATTTGATAAACCCACCTTAAAGCCAAGACAGAGGGGTCAACATTTTTTTCACCCCCCTCCTCCCTCATACCTACCCACTCTACTTATTTATCTCTTCAGTGGGTGGGTAGGCCATGATTTTTTCAGCCGATTATTTACTCACTTATGTTGACTACAACAATCAGCAGGGATAAGTGAGATTGCAGAGTCCGTTCGGATGAACCAGAAATCCATTCTCAAAAGAGAGGTGCTAAACCCTATAGGTTAGACTTGATCATACTGTTCCACAACTGGCAATCGTTAGTGATTTCCTGGAAATATGCATTTGTTATAGGCAGTTGATGAACTTGAATTAACTGATGATATAGCTAAGCAAGGCTTAATGTAAAAGTTTCAGCATGCAGTAAGGGCACATAACTATTGCAAAAACAAGTTGTATCTTGGTCATCAGGATACATTTCAATAAGACAGCCAGATTATCTTTAGTGAGCTGTCAACACATTTCAATGCACACACACAATGTATGCATATATTATTACACCACATGACTGTCATCTGAGTCTCTCCAGAGAACATGGCCGTGAGCTTTACACCATTGCTTTACATTGGTGATGTAAGGCTGGAAGTAGCTGCTCGGCAATGGAAACCCTGCCTTTTCTATGCACTGATTTTGAGCCAAGAAGGCCATAAAAACTTAGAGGTCTTTAGCTTTTCCCTCTACAGAAAGTTAATTCAATGTGCTCCTCATGATGCAACGACATCGGTTTGGGAATTGACGGGAAATTATCCCGTTTATTCCCAGCTTTAAGCCCCCCATACACCACATCCAATTACCATGCAATTTCTGTACAATCAACTTTTCTT
>CM070032.1:43295761-43307195 GCA_036250615.1 Ptychadena robeensis | reverse complement strand
GGAATCGATCGTGCCGGAATCCGGTGCGAATCCGACACGTGTATGGGGGCCTTTATACACGCATATATTGCACAGGAAGCATTAAATCACAGTACCACAATGACATTCACTGAACTCCTGAGAGTGACCCATTCTTTCACAAATGTTTTTAGAAGCAGTATGCATCCCTGGGTGGTTGATGAGATTTCAACACTCACATACTTGAATTGGAATGACACTTGAAAAAGGTAAAAGGAAGTTTTTCAATCTTAAAATACACAGCCAAGTTGGCATAAATTATAAGTTGCTTATGTAAGTTTAGGTTTGCTTCACAACTTTATCATTTTTTAAATGTTTTCATTAGTTAATATTTTTATACTTTTAATTTGTACATCCGAGCAAATTGAATGCTCTTTTAAGTGCCAATCTCTATGTTATGCACAATAAGCTGTCAGATTTCTACATAAAGCCATTTTATAATATGATGGGATCTCATAGTAATCACATGTTCATGGACCAGTGCGTTCCTACACTAAATGAGAGCCCTCCCTATAAAGCACTCTTAGTACATCTTTGTTTTTTTAGTACTATTAGGAAACTCAGTTCTATTTTTGCTTCCCATGTGCACGGTGATAAAGCTTTCTAAGCTCCCGGTAACGTGACATTAGTTGTTTAATCCTACTTTGTAAATGTGATCTACACATCACTGGCAGAGTATATAAATCAAGCTTAATTGAAACTACGTCAAACGGGCACGTGTCAGTAAAATGTACCAAAACAGCAAGTACAGGTTAAACATGTACTTTTGAGATGCAGGTGGAGCCTAAAGACATTAGCTGAGATGAGCGGGGGGGGGGGGGGGGGGGGGGGGGGGGGGGGGGGGGGGGGGGGGGGGGGGGGGGGCTTATATGTAACACAAATACATGGCAGAGCAGGTAGGATGGAGATTGTAGGGCCTGTCCACTGTGTCCACATGAATTGGTCACTCCAGATGGCCAGCTGCGATCTTCGCACGATTTTGCAGCTGATCGATTGCAAAATCGGGGGGGAGGGGGCATATGTTTTAAACTAAAATGATCATCATCGTACCCTATTAATCCCTCATCATTTGATTGTGTCCTCAGGGGTTTCCTGTCTATAAGGACCCTAGAAACTCCCTTGTTTTAGACCTGTTCTGGAAACACATGGAAATGATACAAGTGACTTGCACTTCTTTTTTGTTTAACCCTAATTCTGTGATCTGGATAGGGACTGCGGCTTTGATCCATTTCCCTTTTACCACACATTGGTTAAATATAAACAACACTGTCCTACTTCCATTGTGCTGTTACTAATTGCTGAAAATTACTGCTTTTCAGGCGTGGATGTGACACTTATTATAACGAATGTCTTGGCTGTTTCACACATCTTTGCAGCTTATGCAACCATCTGTTTATAAGCACACTGTTGTTAACTAGGTTTTTAAGTGATTTGGGTGTATGTGCTCTGGTAAACAATTATGTTATGCCCTTAAAAATTGGCTACTTGGTACACACTCTATCCTAACCTTGACCAGGCAAGTTGTAAAAATTAGAACTTCCACAGAAACTTCCAGTGTGACCAACTCTTGAAAAATAAAAGTAAAACTGAACACTAGTGATGGCTGAACATCAGCTTTGGCTGTTCGCGAACAGGCGAATCGAACTTCTGCAAATACCCGCTGTTCGCATGTTCACAGCAAACCTTCATTGACTTTAATGGAGGGCAAACTTCTCAAACCTTAAATGTTAAAAGGGTGCAACCACCTGGGCAGTGTCATGCCAGAAGGGGTTCAATGGCTAAACGGTCCCCCCAAAATACAGATTTTTTAAAATGCAGTTTTTTTATGTCTAATGGCCAGAAATCACATCTAGATTACAGATTTTACCAAAAGTTAGCTGTAGTGGGCTTCCAGCCTGACGGTATCTTCTGCAGCGCATCACATTTAGTCAGATCACTGTGCAATGTCCTACTTAAGTTTGTGATGGTAAACTACATCTACCAGCACACCTCAGCTCAGGATTATAATGCACAGGTCCCATAATACAGCATACCCCACCCCCAGAGAAGGACTTTTGTTGCTTAGTTATGATGAACTGCTTGTTGCAGAATACCTTAGCTATAGTTACAGATCACTGGATGGAGTATAATAGCAAAGTAGCTAGGCCATCCCTCAATCAGCAGCAGCTCTCCCTATCTATCTAGTACTGAAGACACAGGATAAATGTAAAATGACTGCCAGGTTGCTTCTTTAATGAGGGGGGGGGGTCCTCTAGGAGGGAAACATGTGTTATTGGCTGTACTGTCCCACCTGACTATAGGGTGAGGGGTCACACTTTGTCTCCATGTTAAGGTATAGGGGTTGGGTCAAACACCCATAATGTTCACTGGCCTTGCGAACTGCGAACATGCTATGTTAACCGCGAACTGTCCACCAGGCGAACTTTTCGGCCATCACTACTGAACAAATTTTTATAACTTTTTTTAAAAGTCTGCTTTCAGTACGACATACCTCCCCAACTTACATCTAGGTATTTACATTTTTAGAGGGGGTCAGGCAGGGCAGCCCTCGTATTTCTCCCATGCCAGGTTTTGGCTTTGTTGTTATCAGTTAACTTTGTAATAATTCATATTGCCCTTTGTATTTTATAAATACTAAAATGTATATGAACTTGTTTTTCAGGGAACTCAGAAGAAACCCGTTCAGTAGATCTAGCAGCACGAAGTGACAACAAGGACAGAGGATTATATACAGAAAGCTTTCATTCAGCATCATGGATATTTAGAGGTGATGACTGCAGTCCAGATAATAGCCCAAGATGTCTCAGCAAAAGGCCTCGATCTGTAGCAAGTAAGTAGGTTAACATACAAAACTCTTAAAAGGTCAGGACAACCTGCTCACATGTCTGACATTAATCCTAATAAGGATGCTGAAATTTTTTTTCTTTTAGAAGTAGTGAGTGTTCTGAAATGTTCTGGAGTAACAAACTGTTCCTCAGTTACTAATGGGCTTTATCTGGCTTGTCTTAAAAGCTATAATAGAAGATGACCACCTTGTGCTAGATGATATGCTGGAAAAAGCTTCCATCTCTTTTAATGCTGGTTGTGCTCGATGCAATTTAATCTCATTAAAGCCCCTTTAGTTCACTCCATACAATTTCCTTCAGATCTACCAACAACTATGTAGTGCCAGGTCCTCCATGTAAAGCCGGCCATAGACGTCCGGATCTATGGCCGACATTTAGCAGACTCTTCACAGCGTGGTGACGTCACCACGCTGTGAGCAGTCTGCTACAGCGAGGACAGGAATCCTGTGTGTTCCACTAACACACAGGATTCCTGTCAGACTGTAGCCAATTCCCCTCCGAGTTAACAGCCTGCAGCACAGTCGGGGAGAAAAAAAACCAGCAGGACGGATCCATGTGCGATCCGACCTGCCGGCTTTTTTTCAACAAAACTCAAGGTGGGCTCCCACATAGTTGCGGCAGACCAACCTTTATGTGCTCGGCGGGAGCGAGCACGCAGGTTGGTCTGCTACAACTATGGCTGGGAATCGGCCCGTCTATGGGGGGCTTTATAGTACAGTGTAGTGATTGGAAGGTTAAAGCCCCCCATACACCTTCAGATTCCTCCATACAATTTCCATGAGACCTACCAACAACTATGTAGTATAGTGACCTCCCTGATAGAATACATAGTGATTGGAAGGTGTAGAAAGGTCCTCATATTACATGGTTTTGGTAGAAGAAAAGTTGGTTGTACAGAAATTGCATGGTAATTGTATGTGGTGTATGGGGGGCTTTAGAAAATCCCTCATATTACATGGTTTTGGTAGAAAAAGGTTGCACAGAAATTGTATGGTAAAATTGTAAGGTGTATGGATGGAAAGTAGTACACATTGATTCACTAAACTACCATTTGGCGATTCTTGCGCCACCACACCACGATGGATCATGTTTCTTCCCGTGTTTGCCCAGCTTAATGTTTTGCTTTCTGTGTCCTGCTCTTTAGATGCAACAGAAGATAAAAGGGAACCCTCTTTAAAAATATAGAATAGAAGGGACACAGACAGCAATAGAAACCTGACAAAGGATGTAACCTTCCTTTACCCTATACAAACTTTGAACAACTGTTTCCATCTAATCCAATGGGATTTCTTTTAAATAAAAAGCCTTCCTATGCTGCTAAATTTAGAACCAGGATGGGTGGGTCAGGGAGCTTTAAATCCAAAATGCATTTTATGCAATCTAATGTCTACATTCATTAACAAAAAAGGCATCTATGCAGAAAACAGTTTCATTGTGATTCCCCAGATGTGCCCCTTTTCAATTTACCCTTTCTCCCCTGGTGTGTTCATCACACCAGAGGAGAGAGGGTGCCAAAGGGAATTGTACTGGGTACAGTGATAACTGAATGCAAAACAATTCAAAGGGAAAAAAACACAAAACACATTTTCAATTGAATACAAATTTTATTATAAACAAAATATAAATAGGAATACATACTGTTTTGAAATATTTCATACAAAATAAGTATTTTAGAGATTTTATCATTTAGATTATACCTTTTATATTTTTATGTAAATATTTTTACATAATTGTGTGTTTCAAACTATATTATATTCAGGATGTCTACTAGACCCTTGTACGGACATATTTTGGGAAGTTACAGGCCTACAACATAAAAAAATGTCATTTAAGTCTATGGTGCGCTTTTGGTACAGAAATCTGGACCTCACAAGAGCGTTGAATGTAGCGTTGAAGAGAGTCACCCAGCATTTTTGATGGCAGGTGCATGTTTCACCCAAGACCAATCTCCTTCTGCAGGGTACCTGCCGGATCAGATTCTTTCCGGTGCTTGTACCTATACTCACACATGCTGTGACACACGGCTGGATACAAGAAGACTATGTCCACGCAAGATGGTTTAGGGGAATAACTTTTACTAATAGGCAATATGAACAGTCCCAATCGCAATCACCCATCAGGCATGGATGGAAGGCTTAGGAGCTACATTACAAAAAGTCTATTAAACCAGCTCCTGGAAGACTGATGCTCTTACCCAGTGGTACAGGAGAGGCAGACAGCCTTTGAGGTAAAGCTGGATGGCCTCCTTCTTGAGTCACATTGTGACTGCTGGATCCTGTAGTTCATCTGGCCTCTAGACTAGGCCTGCACCCACTCGGATGTGATGAGGGTTACCCTTGGAATCAGACACCCCCATCATACATCATGGGCTTGTCATGGTCATCTAATAGCTAGGTGCAGAAGAGAAGAGACCCAGAATCTAATTAAGCAAACATATTTAGAACCCCAGGGGTTGACCTGGCCAGTTGCCACAACACATTCCAGACTCCTCCAGCAGCTTCTACACATTACTTATCATATTTAAAAAGTATATACACAGAAATATATATACAAGCCATTGCTAAACAGACAATTTTATGTATATTTCATTACACTACATTAACACATGGTCACATGATCTAGTGCCATTCCCCCTGATAAATAATCCTGATCACTAAGTATAAAGGTAGCCATACACGAGCCAATTCTCCCCAGATAGATGAGGGAGCGACTACAATGTGATCACATTACGCTGCACCCAGTTGCTCAGAGGATTGGTGGGCACCCTTTGTGTGGCAGACATTACTCCTGGTGGACCTGTCCAGGTGGGCACACCCAATTTGTGGCCAAGTGACTGCCAGGAACGTGCATGGCGGTTGATTGGCCGAAATATCAGGTGGGAACTGGCCCGTGTATGGATACCTTGAGTTTTGTCCAATTCATACGGCATCAGCATCAGAAAACAATGCCAATAGTCAAAACAAACCCACAGAATAGGCACCAGCAACATAAATGTCTGATTAGCAGCCCTTTTGATGGCAATTGGATGGTGAGACTGGATCCACCATTGCTTATTGTACAATGTATTGCATGCCCAATGCAAACCATCTGCTGTTTAGAAGCACCCTAAAATGTAACAATCCCTTTCTTTCTTTCTAAAAAAAACTGGATGTAGTGCCGATCCCAACTTTTCCAATCTATCATGGCTATTAAGCTAAACCAAATCAGTGAGGACCGACAGATGAGCTGTGGAGAGCAGCATGATGATGTCATCACGCTGCTCTCCATCACTCAGAGCATCAGTGGGCACCCTTTGTGTGCCGGCTATTGGTTTGAATAGGGACGCCGGTCCCCATTGAAACTAATGGCATTGGCTAGAGATTTACGGACATGTCCGTTCTCTGGCCGACTGAGCGCCATGTGTCGCCCCACGTGGACACCCGCGATCGGTGGCAAAATAGATTTTGCGCTCACGCGCATCAGTCGGCGGTAAAATCAGCTGCCGCTTCTTGCGTGTGTGGGGAGCTTTACACTGTATGAGGCTACATACTGCACGGTATATCATATTGTACTAATCAATCCTGCTCAGATATATGACATCAGCCTGTATCAATGAAACACACTTAGAATTTATATTGGCTTTTATTCTCAGCTGTACTAGCAGATGTAATACATTTTCAATATACATTCCCTTTTGAACAGTTCGAGAACGTACAGTCAGAATTGCAAAAGGGACGGGAGACTATCCATGGGGATTCCGGATCCAGTTTTCAAAACCAATTCTGGTTACTGAAGTCGATACAAGTAAGTGAATAATTTATTGTAAGCTCGGGAACGTGAATTGTGAAAAAAAGTCTGTTCTATGATATAATATACTTTCCTTTTATATTTTATCCAAATAGACTCTTTTCATAACTATCAAGAATGGAATTTAAGCTGCAGTCCTTCATTAAACAAATATGTATTATCAAAAATTCTGAATATTCTATTATTGGAAATTGCTCTTCCTTTAAAGCAGTGGTGGGCAACTGAGTTGATATGGAGGGCCACAAGTGCGGCCCTCGGCATCATTAAAGGGCCACACAAAACATCGATCCAGACCCTCCCCCCGTCAACATATCTCAGCAGGTGGTGAACCAGATCCCGACAGGCAGTCAAAACCGCATCCACCCCCCTCCTGACCTGGTTTCCCCTATAAACATTGACAATTTTACTGATGTAGGAGCGCCAAAGTTGATTAGGAAAGCTGGTCAGCTTGTGACCACTTCACAGGTAAGTTGCTATGCCCTATGCATTAACAGTTAGGTTTTGGGGGCCGCATGTAGAGGACCAAGGGGGGCCGCCAAACAATGCCCAAAGGGCCACATGCTGCCCCCTGGCCGCAGGTTGGGCACCTATGTTTTCAAGAGTTACATGTCTACATAACATTAGAGATCCCCAGCAACTCTAGACCCCAGAGCACTCCTCTATGCAAATGTGAAATTTAACTGGGAGGTTGGAACTGCCACCTATGACTCTGGATAGGTCCCTCAAATACAGTTTCATTAGCCAATTGTGATGTACTGGATGGGGCTTGTCACCATAAGGTAGGTATTCTTTCTGCTTTCCTACCCCTCTGCCAGATGCCAACTCTAGAAAACCTTCATGAACCCGATAACTCCATGAATTGAGCCACTGGATGCCTAATGTCAGGTTGGAAAGTCAGTCTGGTTTTCACACTGGACACTTAAATACTCATCATTTTTTATGTAGTTTGTCTTACACCCCCACCCCCCACCACCACTCCCTTGTATGGTTGTCTTTTGTTCACCAGGCAAATAGGAACGCACTTTGTAGGTGCTTGACACAGAGTTATCAACTATGGGTAGACAGAAGCTTGTGATAAAATGTTGAGTCTCTGGTAGCAAGGGAATTTGACAATTTGTAGTGCCAGGATTATTTTATACCTCTTTCAACTACTAGGTAAAGCTGGGCATAGACGGGACGTTTTCCCGTCGACTGCCCAGCCGACCTAGCGGGCGTGATGACATCATCACACACGGCCGCTAGTGGCAAGAATCGTCCGGGCACCCTGCGATCCAACATGCGGCAAATTCTTGGTCAATATGACCAGGGGGCGCACTCGATTCTCTGCAGACCCAACCGCCGATCGATTGCGGAACTCGCACGGCGGCTGATGAGCTATAGAATCGGGCAGGAATCTGCCCGTTTATGCCCAGCTTTGGTTACTAGGAGACTCTGACTTCGGGGCACTGTATGTGCTCTTGAAGTTAACCAGGTAAGTGAGCAGACAGCATCTGTAATTGTGTAATTGAAAAACATATTGATAATTTTCAATTTAAAGATGATTTATCAACAATAATGTAGACCATTTCATCCACCTACAAAGCAATGGTATTCTGCATACTCTTACTAAATCCACACATTTAAATATTTTCTTCCTGGAAGATATGTTTGTTTCATTTTGAATTAGCATTGAGCAAAAGAACAGAACCTATTAGCACATCCAGCATATTTTCTTGCAGTGTTAAAAAAAACAAGTCATTTGCTAAAAATGTGCTGAGTATAAAATGTTGACATTTCCTTCCTTGTGCTGATCTGAAGCACAGTTTTTATACATATAAAATACATATAAATACTGTCTTTGGTTAAGACAGTTTGTTAAAATCTATTGTGTTTCAAAAGTTAGAGGAACAGAGACCACAAGCCTTTGTGACAATCCAGTGTAGGCATATGGAATAAACAAATCATACAGGATAGTTGTAGGTCAGGGGTGTGAAACTCAAATACACAGAGTGGACAATTTAAAAACTTGGACATACCATATTTTTCGGACTATAAGACGCACCGGACCATAAGATGCACCCAGTTTTTAGAGCAGGTAAACCCTAAAATTCTTATGAAATGTTCTAATCAGTTTAAAAAGAATCCCCTGTAGTACCCAATTTCAGACACAAAAATTGTGTCACTAGAGAGCACACTTCAGGCAATCTCATTTTCCTCATAAATGGGAAAGAGAAGGGGGGGGGTGCGGTGGATTCTGCACTGTTCTCTCCATTCTTGGCAGTGTGTGAGCTGCACGGTGATCACAGCTAACAGGCAGACATAAATGGAAGCTGCTGGATGGCAGCTTCCATATATGTCTCTCTGCTGTACTGCTTCTATTAGCAGGGTTCTGCTGGTAGAAACAGTACAGGTGAGGGATCTGGCTGTGGCTGCATCCCTCATCTGACAGCTTGGGAGAGCTGGCGGGAAGCCATGCGGCCATGGGGGTCGCATATTCCGAAAATAAGACGCAGGCACTATTTCCCTCCTTTGGGGGGTGAAAAAGTGTGTCTTATAGTACAAAAAATACGATCAGCTTAGATGCTTATTGAAAATAACACTACAATTTAAGAAAGTTTTTCCTTCTCATCAGATATAATGATAAACCTTTTAGTTAGGAAACAAACAAAGCGTAATACTATCACATTTGGGAAATCAAATGTCAAATAAAAGACCCATCTGTGGCCATACATTTCTAAAATAAAATGTTTTACAGTTTTTAAATATAATTACACTATGGTTCCGATTTGGCCCCTGGGCTGGAGTGTGACACCCCTGCTCTAGGTGACATGAGCCATAGCATACAGGAAAAATCCTGAACTTTACTCGTATTGCTGTAAATATTTTAATATTTTGCTGAAAATGTATGATTGCTTTTATATTTTCTATCTTTTTTTTACTGACCATTGTTTTGTCATGGTATTTATGTTATGCAGTCAATGTAGAAGTGACTATAATGCCTAGCAAACTTAATTTTTAGGCACTGGTTGTCTTTAAACAAAGCACACATTGAGCACTTCTGAACAGCACATGAAAATACATGTTAACGGACGTAACACTAAAGCCATACACGGATTGATTGCCCTGCAATCATTGTGCGACCGATCACAGAGTGCTCACGCAAGAATCGCCGAACCACCACACGCGATCATTCAGGGAATCGATGCGCACCACCTGTGGTAAACAATCCCTGTCTGATAGTTTGGATGGGGACCTCAGTCCCGCTTCAAGGAAAGATCTATCGAATAGGGACCCTACATGTTGGTATTTCCCTTTCTTTGAAGGGGGGTCGATTACTCATGGTGGGCTGTGTTGCACTCTCGAACAATCAATTGCAACGAACGTGCACAGCGATCAATCATTTGGGAATCTAACGGAAAATGGAACCATGTATGGCCGGCTTAAGAGGTGTGAACCAGACTTAAGTGGACAGGTTATCCTGTACGATGCAGTGTTATTGGAACCTATAAAAGAGTCCATCTATGGGTATGTCATGCAGGTGTCTCAACTGGAGGCATTATATGATGGGTAGGCATGCTAATAACTCCTAGAAAAGTTCACCTGCAAGGTAAGTTATAGAGAACATTATTTATTTGATCAGCTGACCAGGTTGAATGTCCCTGATATTCTGGTCAGAACTGTTGACAATGTCTAATTTCTGCTGTTCTTATTACAGGAGAAACAATGTGATTTCAGTGGTTTTCTGACACAATCGCACACTGAAAGGTATTTTGGATTTCACAGCACCTCAACCAAATCATTTGTAATATTTTACCAGATGGAGCAGCTGAAGAAGCCGGACTTCAGGTGGGCGATATAGTAACGGCCGTTAATGGAACTGATGTCACCAGTATTCCCCATTCCGAAGCTGCCTGCTTAGCAAGACAAGGTAAGAAATTGTGTTCAGCACTATTATCTATACTACATTTTTCATAAATTAAAATATATTAGATTTAGATATGCCGTATTTTTCGGACTATAAGACGCACCGGGACCATAAGACACACCCAGTTATTAGATCTTCCTCACTGACTTGGAGGAGGGGGGCCAACAGCTGCAGAGTCTCTCCTCTGCTCTCCCTTAGCTGATCTTGCTGTTCCTGTGTTCGTGGGAGCTGCAGAGTTATTGCAGTTTCCACAGACTAGGAGAGAGGGATAGATGGCAGTTCATCCCTCTCTCTTCATTGCTTATGCCAGCAGGGCTCTGAGCTCTGTTGGCATAAACAATTACACAGTTCAGATTGGAGAGCCGGACACCGGCTGGCATCTCTCATCTTGACAGCGCCTCCAGCTAATCTTCTTGCCGGGAGAGCTGGCGGGAAGCCAAAGCGCGACCACCCACGGCCGCTGGGGTCGCGCATTCAGACCATAAGACGCAGGCACTTTTCCCCCAATTTGGGGGGGTCAAAGGGTGCATTTTATAGACTGAAAAATAAGTTTTATATATATATATTTACAAATTATTAATTAGTTTGACTGTGATCGAGTGCTTATTTTTATAGGCATCTTTCCTATAATAAATAAAAAATAAGTCAAGTGCTATAATTTCAGTGTCTTACTTTCAAATTTTTTACTTGCACTTGGTACTCTTGTCCCCCATAATAATTCCTGATTTTCCCCTCTGCTTTTTAGAAATGACAGGTGCTGACTTAATACCATAAGCAGCAGGAATCTGCATTTGTTACTTTATTGGTTCAGTTTTTTATTAATAGTGATGAGCGGCATAGGCAACATTCGTATTCGCAGCATGCCGCGAATTTTTGGGAA
>CM070032.1:43227028-43257274 GCA_036250615.1 Ptychadena robeensis | reverse complement strand
AATACCTCCAGACAACATCTACAATGGGGCCAATACCTCCAGACAGCATCTACAATGGGGCCAATACCTCCAGACACCATCCACAATGGGACCAATACCTCCAGACAACACCTACAATGGGGCAAATACCTCCAGACAACATGTATAATGTGGCCAATACCCGCAAACAACATGTACAATGGGCACAATACCTCTAGACAACATCTACAATGGGGCGCAATTCCTTTCAAAACAACAAAAGGGCCCAATTCAACCCACTGACACCAGCAATGGGGGAAAACTTCCTTCCACGAAGTCCAACAATGGGACATAGTTCTTTCCCCTGTGGAATCATTCCTGCCACTAGTGGCAATGGTGGGTTATTTTAACTACCAATGACTTCAATGATAGGTCATCATTCTTTCCACTGACACCAACATCGGGGTATAATTCCTTTAACTAGCATTCGATTTTTTTGCAACAATGGGACATTAGTTAGTTCCTTCTTCTGCCTTTGATGATGGTGAATGATTCCGGCCACTAGCAATGGGGTATTATTACACTAAGTAGGTATTTATGAATATGAGATATAACAATTTGATGCAAAGCAGTGTCCTGGGATATTAGAGCCTTGTAGTTTTAGTTACGCCTCTGTTATGTCTTCATTGCATTGTGCCAAGCAGCAGTATTTATGATATGACATGATATAGCACATCAGCCATTCAGCGCGCATCACGGAGATCAGAGAGAACTTGGATAAGGGTATTGTGTCATAAAACATTAAGCAATGACTAGCTTTTAACCTGCCATTTCACATAACATCATCTCCAGCTAACACTTGGCAGCTGTGATATTCATGCTCGGTAGATCAGACAAAGACTTGTGATGTGTGAGTAATATAGGAAATGTAACACAGGTTTTTTTTATGTTACACAGTGAATTTGTCTTTTGCGCTTTCAAAATGTGGTACCCCAAATTGATAACACCATTTACCTGATGTACCTATCCTGTCTAGAAAAAGGTTTTTTTTTTTACTTACAAGAGAATATTTAATTATTATCGGGGAACAAGCTCCAAGAACCCGTGCCATCCAACCCCACCCCACCCAACGGCATGCATTAACCCAAGGAAACGTGGTGTACTTTTCACATCGCAAAATGCAACACAGGGCTGAGGAGAAAATATGTCTGACAGCATGCATACAGCATCGCTTGATGTTTCCCACACAAGTGTATGGAAGACACAAACCACAATGCATTACAACATGGTTTCTTAAGCTAGGCACACACAGCTAGATTTGTAAAAAGATTCGAGTACAATCAATCAACGTGCACAGTCATGGTGATTGATTGTACTCTAATCTGCTTACAAACCTACCTGTGTGTGCTTTCCTTCGAGCAGTATCATTAGAGCCTGCTCGAAGAAACTTGATTGAACGGGGTTCCAACATGTTGGAAAACCCCTTTCAATCTCCAATACTTAACATGAAGAAGAATCTTCATGCAAAGTATAGGGACAGCTTCGGCTCTGCGTTCTCCCTCCACACTGAGCCTGCCAGTGTGAAGGGGACAGAGCCAGCATTTTTCACTGAAGATGACGCTGCTGTGAGGAGAGAAATAGTCTGAATGGATTTCTTCCCAGCTTCTATCCCGTGTGTGTGTTCTGATTCACACGGGCTGGGGAGAAAGGGTCCTGGAAGTCCCCATTAAATGGGAATCTATGTGCCCATGTGGTGCACATTGATTTCTGTTCAATTGATCCCTGATCAATAACAGCGTGGGGACGCCACCACGCTGTAGTTGATCGGGGGTCGATTGGGCGGGAATTTACCCGTGTATGGCTAGCTTTACTGGCAACATACACGTTTGTGGGTAATGTATGTTGCTGGTAAATGTATGTTGCTGGTGTGGAAGGGCCCTCTAGGTCAGCAGTGCTCTTGTAGTGAAGAATTGATAAGCATCAATACAGATTTTAGTTAATACAAACCTATACTCACTTATCCTCCAGCCTTTCTGTTTGACTATCAATAGCGATTGACAATAAATGTACATTTTCAATGTAATATATAAAAGAAGGGACAAAGTCTAATATTTACTGTGACAATTGGTAGTTTATTTAATCAGTGCCTGTTCAACATATTTTTCAGTTCACCCCAATGTACTTTACTAGTGATGGATATTCAAAAGACATTGTACAAATCTCACAAATATGTCACAATGTGAAGAAACCGATATGGCACAGAAATGCCAACGTCTGAAGCGTTATGATGCTCACATCTCACCGCTTAAAGCCTTTTCTTTTTTAATTTGCAAACCAAATACATTTAAGCCAATTGTCAGAACAGTTCTACACATTTAAACTTATTTTCTTGATAAGAAGTAGAGACGCACAAGCCTGCTGAAACCGATGCAGGCTGCTTTAACAAAAAAGGCAAAGATCGGGTGCGCTCCATGTTCTAAACCAAAAGATCGGTGAAACCATGTCGGCTGAAATGGATTATCTTAGACGCAATACGCTATGCTCACTCCAGCCCAGATCATCACCCTTACAATTAAATATATGGCATAGTATGCATGAAACGTGCTTAAAAAAGATTAAGAATGGCCCATAACTAGAAGTCTGATTCTCGGTTTCACTTTCAAACCGCAGACTAAAAACATATGGTTTAAGTATATGTGAACCCCATAAAATATTTGTCAGAATGTTGGGTAGTAATTCATTGTATAGAGTTTTCTTACTAATTATTATTTGTTGCAAAGCTTCTTACATGAAGATATGTCCAGTGAAAGCAGCTTTTGTAGATGGCTGAAACCCATAGCTGCTGTTTTGTTAATACCAGCAGCCATACGTTCAGCTTCTCCTAGCCCTGGGCTATCCAGATGGTCAGCTGGTAACGGGAAGTGATGCAAAGAACTTTGGTACACATTGCAAAAAAAATTTTCTTTTTTTAGTAACCTTACTTAATTTTACTACACAGGCAAGTAAGCGTAGATTCCATCAGTGCCAATGTTGCAGGAATGAACAGTGAGCAAGGAAATTTCCTATTCCCTTAAGGCAAGACCTTAAGCCCACCACACACGGATCAATTTTCTGTTCAATCAACTAATGATCGAGCACCACAAAAACCCTTTCTCGATCGAATGGGGAACAGACTGTCTGTAAATCGCCATTACTTTGGTGCAAAGTGGTGCACATTGATTCCACATTCAATCGTCGAATGCTCAAGTTGAACGTGGTGAGGTCACAATGGCATCACCACACTGCAATCGATCAAGGTTCAATCGAACGGGTATCGACCCAATGTGCCCAGCTTTAGGGTCCCCGTACACCTTTAGATTTTTCTGTCAGATTTCCCTTTTGTTTTACCAAAACCAAGTAATATGAGGGGCTTTCTAAACCATCCAGTCTACCTGTGTTCAATCGCAGAGGACCCGGCACTACATAGATGTTGGTAGATCTGAAGGATATCTGACAGAGAAATCTAGGTGTATGGCCAGCTTTAGACAACTACAGATCTGTGGAAGTACACAAAGAGTGTTTCTGACAACTATCAGCCATTGGGAAAATAGTAGGAATCCCCATTGTAATTGGTAAGAAGTTCAGCATCCCTATGCAATACATTTACATGGCTTTATCATAGGAGGGAAAAGGGGAGGGGCCAAAGCCTTTATATGGTATTGTTGAGCGATAGAAACATTTCTGCAGAATTCTTTTTTAGTCCTATGCTCTGCTGCCTAAAATGGCAAGTACCATAGTTCGCCATAAAACCCACTTTTCCCCCCTTAAAGTTGTGGGGGAAATCTGTGCATCTTATAGAGCAAATACAAAAAAAGTTACCCTGAACTCACTGTATATGTATTTTCACTTTATACGTCAATGGCTGCATCTGTGACCATGGGTGTGTCTCATGGTACCTGGTATGGTATAGTAACTTGGCATATTAACTGCAAGGCATCACCCAAACACACTGAAAAATACATTAAGAGTTTACATTTACTTTTTCCAGCTGACAGCAATGAGTTTCTTGTTTAAACACTTTTCATTCATACGTAAGGTGAAAAGAGCAACGGCATGCACTTGTCTATCACAGCCAATCAAATTTCAGCAGTTCTACTGAATAGTGTTCATAACTCCTGGTCATTGGGGTTCAACACTGTATAACGCCCAATCAAAGGCTAAAGCTAAGGAGGAGGAGGAGTGGCTACAGAAATATGGAAGATTTTCTTCATATTGCGAGTGCGCTGTGTTTGTGTTAAACACACTCCAGAATTGAACTTTTCCACATAAAAAAGCTGTTGGAGGATACTTAAACCTACTAGCAAAATATTAAATGCGTTAAGTATTGCAACCTAATTAAAAACATAAATATTGCTTCATTTCCTCATTTATCCGTTTTAATTTAAATTAAATATTAAAAACTATAGTAAACATATAACCCTTGACCCTGGACCTAAATTACGCCTAAAGCAAATAGCCATCAGTAGATTTGATTGCAGAGAACAAATATCAAGTATTGGCTATACATTGATTCAGTTATATATTAAAACTAATATATACATTAAAAAGACATTCTGGAAAGGAGGAACAAAACAAATACTTAGAACAGGGTTCAGGATCTAAATATCGACTTATTTACAAACCAGAGTCAGCAATTGAATAATCTAAAAATTCATCAAACACAACATAATCAATCTAAAGAAACGGTCAAGAATAATAATTTTTAGCTATAAGTGATTAAAGTCCTTCAAATGTAAATCATTCACAGATTAAAGAACGATCTCATTGTAATCCATAGTATTTCCAATATTGTTCCTTCAAGTTAGAAATCGCATGAAAACGAATGCACATAAACCAGCCTTTCCAACCACGTGGTGTATCTTCTGCTGCTCAGGATCAAGCGATCAGAATTGAGAAGTCGTTTCTCGGGAACTACGGACGCAGGCCAAGCCATACATGTGTAGCACAAAGTGGTCTTCTGGTGTAAGACAAGGCAGGCGCCAAACAACGCAGACTTCTTGCTCATGTGTTATTCCTGGCGAAGACGCGGTCACCTCTCAGTGTGAGATGCTGAAGTTGGTACTGCAAAACGTCTGTATCTGCCGATTCCTTGATGTTCATCTTATCTAAGTTGAGGTAGTCCAAGGACTTCGAATGCATTCTCTTACTCTTAAGAAGGCAAAGCGGCAAAGGGCCATGGGCCGCCTTGTAAGACTCATATGGAATAACTTTATTGCACTTATCACCCGAGCTTGGCATCCGTCTTCTCCTCCTCCCGTTGATTGAAGGAATTTCATATGGCTGATAGTGTCGGCCTTTAGCTTTGTAAATCCGAGAGGAACGTGAAAGTCCAGAGTCATGCTGCTTGGCACGAAACGTTGGGAGGGTTTCCCCAGCATTTTCTTCTGTGGTTGTACATTTGTGGGCTAGCTTTAACAGCTCCTCTCCTGTCGTAAAGCCAACCAGATAATTGGAATCCATGTGAAGTATCTGATAACCTGATACGGTTTTACGGATTGGGGAACAGGGGGTACTAGAACAACGAGGTTTCTCAGATTCCACTTTTAATGGAGAATTCCGATCTACGGCATTAGGCACGGGCATAGAAGATAGGCTAGTCCTGTTCTCTCCTTTAAAATCCACGTCCATTGTGGAGGGATCCTTGGGGTTTCTAAAAAAGTCAAAACAAAGTCAAATAACACAAAATCATCTTACATATAAGGCTGACTATACACATTGATTTTAAAGGAGATTCACACAAGGTCAATGAACATTTGGTTGGGAGAGATTTTAGGGGGAAATTATAATAAAATGTTACATTTGTTTTTCCTACTTTGGTAAATAGCATTTTTCCACATATATTTTTGCATGTTGAAAATGCTATAAATATATCCAACTGTACAGGTCAATTCCAAATAAAAATGTGATGTTTAAACGCAACAAATTAAATCAACCACTTAAAAAAAAATACCAGGATATAACTACACAGTCTAAGGCAGTGATGGGCAACTGAGTTGATATGGAGGGCCACAAGTGCGGCCCTCGGCATCACTAAAGGGCCGCACATAACATTTTCAATCTATACTGACTTGAGTATAAGCATTTTTTAGTGAAGAAAATTACAAACATGCAGCTAGAAGACATTAAATGATACTTCAAGTATTAGCTGTAGTATGGTGAGCCACAGGTTGGGCACCAGGGGTCTAAAGCTAGCCACACATGGTACAATTTTAGCGTTCAATCGACGATTTTCGATGGAAAAAAAGATCGATTGAACATTAATCGATGTACTGCCACATAGTGCAATCGATGATCGTTGAACGATTTTTGGTACAATCGTCGATTGAAAAGTGATCGGACAAGTAGGAAAATTTTGGTCGATTGGTCGATTTTTTTTTTGGCTCCATTTTGTGGCTCGATTTTTTAGGCTACTTCCAATTGAAACTAAAATCGTAAGAGGAATTCAATCGACGATTTTGGATTACTTCGATTTAATTTCAGTCGAAATTGTTCAATTATTGTGCTTCCCATGTGGAGAACTTCGATTAAATGACAATCGATGTTCGATTTTTTAAATCGAAGTACAAAATCTAATCGAACCTCGATTGAATGATAAATTGTACCATGTGTGGCTAGCTTAAGGGCTTGTTTCCATTTCGTCGGAACCCCTCCGCTAAGCGTATATGCTTAGCAGGAGGTCCTGACGTAGTAGATAGCCTTACCTGCTCAGCGGAGGATCTGTCTTCACGCCGCCAAGCCGCTCCGCTGATGTAAGGCTGAACGATGATCTAGTTACACAGGCAATGTATGTGAGATACGTATACGCTTAGTGGAGGGGTCCCGACGTATAATGGAAACAAAGCCTAACACCCTTAATAAAACCATTTTTATCGTATGGGAGAATAGCAAGGCTAAAAAAGTTCACGCAGAATTTGAATATTTATAGAAAAAGCACATTAAGACTAGGGCTCCACTGCACGGCAACATATTTGTGGCCACGTCTTCAGTACACGCCGCATTCCTTTTAAATGGACATGGGCACTTGATCTGCCAGCACCCCATCAAGGGTGCGCACACATAGCAGGTACACGCCCATTCAAAATGGCAGACCCCCTCATTGAAACTTTTTTTGTACCACAACTCTTCTCCTGATCAGGACAATGAGAGGGACAGTTTTAGTTCATTTTACATGTACCCAAAATACAGCTCTGACGCTGGACGCCATTCAAAAGCCTGTAACACAACATAAACATTTAAAATTCTATATGAGTGCAGCTTCTGGAAGTACACTACAATATGAGCAAATCATACAAAGAGGAATTCCAATTTCTGGGAGAGTTCTGTACAGAAGAAGTATACTGAATGCCTCCAGGATATAGTGAAAGAAACATGCACAGTGAAAGAAATCCGTTTCTTTGAAATGGATTCTTTGCAAAATGAGTCTCCAGAGTAAAAAAGTAGTATAGTATAGTATATAGCGGTTTACATAAAGCATTGAAATGTGAAATGAATTATTCATGTATAGCAGGATACTAGCGGGCAGAAGAGGAGCATAGCCTGTTACCACAGTTTGGATCTTGCAGAGCACTCCCAGACATGATGCCGTATTGCAGTCATAGGGTTTCATCATCGGAAAATCTTCTATTTCACAAATTAGAAAATCCTCCTCAGCTTCGCTTTAGGCAGCATTCACATGAGCTTTCTGGGTTTCCACAGTCAGCCTGGAAAGCGCCACCACCGCACACTACGCTCCCATATGAAGCATATCAGACAGACACCCGAAAAGCAAATGGGAGATGCCTAATGTTGCATTTTCCTGGCGTTAGCCTCCTTGTATTATGAATGTGGACATAAAGAAAGATTTGGGTCACCTTATTCAATTACTATGAACAAAACTGAGCTGTTTTGATGTCTAACTATTGGATGCAATACAAGACAACCTCGTTGTAGCTGAAGTATAAAGTAATAAAGCTAGCTAAGCAAGGCGTGACAATAACCGGTCACTTCAGAAGGAACTATATGAAAACACATCTGATTCAGGAAGAACTGGTATTAGAAGGTTGTGGAGGCGGGTGCCGTGGGTGCTGTTACTATGGCTACAACATACTAAATCTGTGCGATGGCAACGCAGGCGACGGAAAACACACACACATACTAGTGACATCCGACTCCTTCCAAAAGGAATTTTATCATTATGGCTATTTCATAATAATTGTCATACTATTAATACACACCCACACACTGCAAAATGCAGAAATATGGAAAATATCATGTATATTCTGCAGGGTGGATTTGATTTAAATCAATCATTCTTGCCGGTATAACTTTAAAATGCAAGTAGATGAAGATTTTTAGAATAACAACTTTTCATATTAGTTTTTTTTATCCCCAGTTTAGGTTAATCATTCATATTTGGACAACTCTTCTGTGATAATATCTTGTAGCAGAGAAACTGCCCAATAATCTTACAGAAACAGACAGAAGTTGATGATGGCATAAGCACATCACCCAACATTTCCCCTTGAATAGACATGGGTGACACAAAAGCAATACATTTATTATACACAGTGCAAAGAATGAAGTAATGACATCATATCAATCAAAAACAATTCCCAATGTTGCGGATGTACACATCTGTACATGTGCATAGACAATTAAAATAGTCCAAATGGCGCAAATTTCACCCCAACGCGCGATTCGTTGAAGACTTCTTCAGGGGGTACGATATGTAGATTTGGCCTATGAAATTACATAACACAAACAGCCGGCACAAGGGTATCAGTCATATTGAATAACTAAATCCACATAAAAGTGGACACAGACCCTCAGGGGTTACTCACGTCCACATATCAATATAGGGGGAAAGACATGATTTCTGAAGATGGCGTCCCCACTGGTGATCTGCGTAACAAGACCGACCCAAACCATCAACTGATCATGTTTACCAAAATAAATGGATTAAAAATCTATCTTGTTGTACGCAGAACACCATGGCATTTATGAGGTTAAAGTCTGTCTGTCTCTCTTTTCCCCACTGGTGTCGGTGCAGTGGGGACACCATCTTGGGAAATCATGTCTTTTCACCCTTTATTGATCTATGGACGTGAGTAACCCCTGAGGGTCTGTGTCCACTTTTATGTCGATTTGGTTATTCAATATGACTGATCCCCTTGTGTTGCTGCTGGTTGTAGATTTGGCCGATTAAATTACATATCGTACTTCCTAAAGGAGTCTTCAACGAAACGTGCGTTGGGGTGAAATTTGCGCCATTTAGACAATTTTTATTGTCTAAGCACCTATGCAGGTGTGTACATCCGCAACATTGTGCATTGCGTTTCATTGATATGGTGGTCATTACTTCATCTTTTGCACTGTGTATAATGTATTGCTTTTACATATTGAATGGCCCGTCCCCTCGCCCTTGTCTATTCAAGGGGAAATTTGGGGTGATGTGTTTATGCCATCATCAACTTCTGTCCATTGTTTTTGGGATGTCACCACTATACATCTGAGAGTGTAGTTTTATTTATTATAAAATCTTACTAACACCTCTGGAAGAGCATGACATTGTGAATGGATTCATGGAATTTATTTACCCCAAAATTTAACCTTGGGATGGTAATATATATTTCCTCAAAAAGCACTGTATTTTTTTTAAATTATATTTAAATTAAAAAAAAAAAATGTTTCGATTTTTTTTTACAAAAATCATTGATTTTTATCCACCCTGATATTCTGTAATGTAACCACACTAAGGGCTCATAGTTAATAGGTTGGGGAACTGAACCCAGAGTGGGGTGACCAACCCCTGCAGACTTTTAAGGTGAAAGAATATCATGAATGGAGTTCCAATGAATGAGATTTACAATTTTTAATTCAAAAGCAACATATAAACAAATTTACATAAGTGGTCATAGATAAAACAAATTCAGTCAAGGCTGAGTAGTCGGTCTGATTGAACAGGGGAGTAAAACACCCCATACACCTTTAGATCACTCCATACAATTTCCATTAGATCTACCAACAACTATGTAGTGCTGGGTCCTCCCTGATAGAATACATAGTGATTGAAAGGTTTAGAATGGTTCTCATATTACATAGTTTTGGTAGAATAAAAGTTGATTGTACAGAAATTGTATAATACAATTGTAAGGTGTATGGGGGGCTTACAACAATCCTCTGTGCATGCCTTTATCTTTACCAAGTAATTCTGAAAGTCCTTTATCACCAATAATAACTTCACAAGATATATGTCATGTCCAGTTTTTGCGTCCAATCATGTTTCAACGCATTTTGTCCTCATTGGGGACTTCTTTAAGGATTTTGGAGTGCTATTATATCATACTTCTAGAGTCCTGGTGCTTATGTACCATCTATTCTCCTGCATCATAAAAAAGGTGTTACATCAGTACAGAAAGGCAACCAATCAGTCCCACTTTGCGTCAATCTCTATATTCACATTTAATTTGCTTCCATCTGAGGCATGCTTTAATCCTGTTTCCACATATGTCCCATTGTAATACATCTTATGTCAATTATCCCATTCCATTCCATACAAAAGAAAATTTATTATTTACTTGATTTGGATGTGGTGAATTAGCTATCAGTTTTGGGTCCCTCCATTCTCCCCTTATCACACATAAGCTGGCCATACACCTTCAGATTTCTCTGTCAGATTTCCTTCAGATCAGATTTTGTTTTACCAAAACCATGTAATATGAGGACCTTTCTACACCTTCCAATCACTATGTATTCTATCAGGGAGGACACTATACTACATGGTTGTTGGTAGATCTGATCTGAAGGAAATCTGACAGAGAAATCTGAAGGTGTATGGCCAGCTTAAGAGCTTGTCCCCACTGGCGAGGCTGGCCACGGGCGGTCCCCCGTGCGGCAAAAGTACATTTCAATGCAGCCACTAGCAGGTGTCCGTGCATCATATCGCCACCACGCACGTCGGGACAAGCCCATTGAAATGAATGGAAGCGGCTCTGTTATCTAAGCAGCGCACCCATGTTGCTTTTTGGAAGCTGTAGAATGCCGCGTCTTCATTGCAGCACCGTGCGGTGCAGCTAGAGATACATCTATTGACGCTGTTTTTCCACATCTTTGGTATGCAAAATCAATAGGGTGCGCTCCAAATCCGCAAATATGTCAGCTCATGTCGTATGTCCATCGTAGGAAAACACAAGCCTATAGCCCAGTGCTTCCCAACCTGTGGGTCAAGTCAAACGACTATTTCAAAGAGGTCACCACTAACAAGACTCACGTCTAACCTAGGAGGGATGGGGCATTATCTGAGATCTATGTACTTATTCAAAGAGAACCTTACAAGGTCACTGGAAACCTGTTCTACATATTATGTATTTGAGAAGAATGTGTGGAAGTTACATCACATCGTCACATCAAACATCTTACGCTGGCCTAAGCTGGTTCAATCTTCCAGTTTGAGTGACATAAAAAAGGTATGTGTTTGAAAACCAATTCTTTTTTACCACCACATCATGTAATAGATTTAAAGCCAACAGATTCCTTCCCGAAGCCCTGTGTGCACGCTCCATAGTAAAATCTGATACAAATCGAAATAACCAGAAGACCCGTCAGATACCAAGATGTCTGATCATTGTTCAATCAATTTTATGTTCAGCTTTCATGCCTTTCAGTTGATCAGTTCAGGTAAAATGAATTGATTGTCAGAATGAAGGAACCTCATAACTTCCCCTGGCTTCTATAAAGCGAAAAAGCCCATTCACAATTTTCATACAACACAACAAACCAGTTTGTTTCCACATAGAACCGATAACCAGGTCTTCTTCAAGGCTTTCCATTCCACAAAGACCACCTGTCTCTTGTCTGAATGCAGCCATTCCGCAGGAACAGCCTATTTATGTTGGATAAAGCCCATGTGTTCTGGAAAATATATTTTTTATAAAATAGAAGGAACTCTACAATGTGTATTTAATAATAAGCAGAAATATCCTGTGAGAGATCAATAGGCAGCATGGAGTTTGCTTTGTATACTGACTCATTTCCATTGAGAGGTTTTGCTTTTATTGACCTTTCTCCTTTCAGCTTTCTATTTTTAGCCCATCGCGTCCCAGTTCTTCCAGTTCCTAGTGTAAGTGATTCGTGTTACACACAAACTTTTCAGAAGTGAGACAAAGGTGGCTTTGCTGCAACTAGAACATTATAAAACTAGAAAAAAATATATAAATAGCCACAGGAAACGTAAAGATTTCATAAGCCGAGCAAATGTTCTTGGCCTGTAGTAGATCTGACTTCCCGGCAGCCCCCCTACCAGCTGCACTCACCGCCCTTCAACTGGCTGCTCTGTGGTGCGTTCCGGGGGGGGGGGGTGGCTCAGGTGGTTAGCACTCTGACCATGCAGCGCTAGAGTCCTAGGTTCCAATCCTGGCCTGGGCACTATCTGCAAGGAGTTTGTATGTTCTCCCCATGTCTGCGTGTGTTTCCCCCCACACTCCAAAGACATGCAGTAGGTTAATTGGCTTCCCCAAATAAAGATTCTCCTATGTTAGGTTCATATGAACAGAGTGTAAAGTGCTGCATAATATGTTGGCACTATATAAAAACAAGATGATAATAACATTATGATAGCTTGCTGGGATCTGTAGTGCTTTACTTCCATACACCATTAGATCATTCTATACAATTTCCTTTAGCTCTAACTGTGTAGTGCTGGGTCCTCCCTGATAGAATACATAGTGATTGGAAGGTTTAGAAAGCTCCTCATATTACATGGTTTTGGTAGAACAAAAGTGGATTGTACAGAAATTGTATGGTAAGATTGTAAGGTGTATGGGGGTTTATATAGTCATGTGATCATTAGATTGAGAATCAACAGACAGCTGAAAATGTTAGTAATTTCAGTTTCTGGTAAAAAGTTTTTTTTATTTATTCAAACCAGGTTGTCCTCAGTGCCCATGGGGTAGACTTTACAGGTGAGAGAACGTCTGCTCCTATGAATTTACTTCTCGTTTTAGTAGCAGTGACGTAATCATTACTCAGTCTATATTTGTCAGTTTTATAACTGGTTGAGTTGAAAGTCCAACTGAACACATTCCAGGGAGAACAAAGCAAAAAGCATACAATGTCTATCTGTTCTCATGAAAAAGCAGCTGGGCAGAAACTTATGCCCTATTCTAGCATGGTGTAGAGAAGGGCTCAATGTAGAAGCTGTGGTCTCTCTGCAGAGGTGCAATGTGTCCCATGCTGAATCAGTCCCCTAACTCTAAAGGTAAGCATGCACGGTCCGATTCTCCCTCAATAGATGAGAGAACGACTGCAGTGTGATGGCGTCATCACGCTGCAGCCGGTCGCTCAGAGGATAGGCGGGCACCCTCTGTGTGCCGGACCTTACTTTGGATGGGGGCACCAGTGCGATCCGACATGCGGGAGGATCCTGGTTGATCTGTCCAGGTGGGCGCAGCCGATTTGCAGCCGAGCGACCGCCGGGAGATCAGCTGGAAAAATCGGGCAGGAATCGGCCCATGTATGGCTACCTTCAAGAAAGGAGTGTCAGAAGTCTTGCAACCTATGAGGAAGGACTGGTCTTTCTGAAGTCTGGAACGTCCCGGTCTAAGGAAGAGCTCTGAAAACAATATGGTTCAAAAGTTTTGTTAACCTGTGGCAATCATGGTGGATTACAATGTAATCTGTGGCTATTCTCTGCCCTTCCTCCTTCCCCTTCATATCAATGGCCCTGCCACCAAAATCGTCAAAGAGGGGGACCTGGAAAAGATTGGCAATTCGGGTAATATTCAAAATTGCTGCAGGCTTGACAGGGGTAAGGAAGGTATCCCCAAGTGTAGTTTAGGGTAAGTTTCCAGGATAAGCTACTCGGGGTAAATACCCAGGAGGCTAATTAACCTCCTGAGTGTTTACTCTGAATGTAGCTAAGGGCACTTCCGTTTTCACTGACAGTGAAGAGGTGGGGGCAGAGCCATTGACCTCCATGTAGCAGTGTAGACGTTTTACAACTCCCCCTGTGCGCGATCAGTTACGCTAGGGATGGGGGCGGTGGTTGGAGAGGAGAATCCTTAAAAAATTTTTAAAAAGTTCCACGGACGAAACACTCAAAAGGTTAAAGAACTAGAGGTCTTAAGGATGAGGGTAAGACTTCTGCAAAAACTTCCCTTCCTCTCCTAGTGCTAGTTCTGCCTCGGTGAGGTGGTAGGAAGAAATCCTGTACATGAACCTTGGCAAGTGCTGGTTTCCCTCACTCCCTTAATGGCATTCCCTTCCCAGGTGTCTCTGCGCCCAGAAAGTTTATGGTTAGTTTGGTCTATTGCTAGGATTTCCCATGAACCACAATACTCTATCTCTGTTTTGTGCTAAAGTAACCATTTTCAAACCTTACCAAACGGTATAAAACTGGGCATAGACGGTCCAATTTCTGCATGATCCAATCTCTGATCCGATGCCGTGCACGCTCCCGCATCCCTTAGGGATCAGGTCGTGCAGGAATTGCAACAAACGAGGATTGGGCTAAAATCAGCCGTCCTGTCGGAACGCACAGTTGTCTGACAGGACGGTAAAACCCGATCCCATTAGTTCAGCTGGGGACATCTGCCCCCAGCCGAAGTTATGAGCTGCACATTAAGAGTGCCGTCTGATTCTCGGCACTAGCGGGCGGGCGGGTGTGATGACGCCATTACGCCGCACCTAGTGCAGAGAATCGGATAAGGAATAGACAGTAAATCGTACCGTCTATTCCCAGCTTAAGTCTTCATAAATCAGTCTAGAGTCAGTATGACGCTTACCAATGATCTTCTTTTGCACCAGAATGTGTCCTAACCACAAATAATCATGTGTTTACTTTCTAACCGACTTTCCTTCAATTTGTTTACTTCGTAACCGACTTTCCTCCTCCAGTTGTTTAGAGAGCACACAAACTTTCATGTTGCATGGTTACATAAGGAGCACAAGATTCTATTCCTACTTTTCCTGATCTTACTTACAGCTTTGCTGCGATTTATCACATCCGGCCTGGCAGAAGAGCAGAGTCGTGATGACATTCGTTGAAGTTCAGATTTGTAAAACTGCTGGAAGGACAAAGACTTATAGTAATATCCTTAACAGTCTATCTGGCCGGCTGACAGGCAGAAATATGTTGGTCTATGAAGCTGAGAAAAGCGGTCAGGCCGGGAGGGGGGATGGCCCTGGGAATGTAAGCTGATGATCAATAACATGCAAAATATTATTCAACATTAGCATGCAAATCCATGCAGATTGTAACTGGGCCAATCACACTGCTGAGTTTGATTGAAGTCCACATGCAATTTAAATACTAATGTACAATTTTTTTCCATCTCATTGATCATCCCAACTGATACCGGCAATCAGTCACGAGTGCTGCTGAACAACTAACTGGAGCAAAGGGGATGGTTGTCAGCTTGTGATGTCAGATCCTAAAGCACACAGAGGCGAGAGAGATCAGAATAATTATACAGTCACAGTGTAACGGCATACAATGACAGGGCTCGCCCACATTTGTGGGATTTCATCGCTTCCAGAATCTATAAACCATGTTTAGGCTGCAAAGCAAAAGAGTAAGGGTCCCCACACACACAACTGATGTGCGTGCGCGGCCACGGATCGCAGGTGCCCACATGGGGCGTCAGATCCCTGTCGCCCCAAAGCTTGGTCGGCCAGGGAACAGATATGTCTGTAAATCTCCGGCCGATGCCATTAGCTTGAAAGGGGACCGGTGTCCCCATTCAAAACTAATGGCCGGCACACAAAGGGGGCCTGCAGATACTCTGAGCGATGGAGAGCACCGCAATGGACATCATCACGTTGCTCTCCACAGCTCATCTGTCGGTCCCCACTTGCTTCATGTGTGGGGACCTTAAGGCACAGTTTCTTTTTAATCCTTACAGTAAACCTACCACCAGAAATGGATCTTTCCATTAGTGCAATACAAATAAATTCTTTACAATCATACAATGCAATTTCCCAATTTGTTTTTAAATCGGGAATGCACCTACAATGTGAACTTCAGCCCCTCCATGATTCCTAAGATCCTAAAATCGCAGGGTGTTCAAATACTCACGGTTCCTCACTGTGTGTGTGTGTGTGTGTGTATATGCATGCAGTGTGTGTCTGTATAATATGTATATCATAACACATATGTATGATATGATGGTGATGGCTTAGGCTATTTAGGTTGTGTATTTACTTTAACATTCTGCATTGCAATAAAAAATGATGTGACACAGACTCATCTCTCCTCCCATATATAAATAGCTGGTCATTGGTAAGTTGCTAGTGCCAGATTGTAAAATGTGTCTCTCCATAAGTGGGTCAGTGCATTCAGAGAATGGGTACCGCTAGTGTATAGGCACATGTTTATGTGTAGTCCTGCACACTCTGGCTGGAATTAAGCTCCATCTCCTGGCACTGGACTTTTGGCTGAAGGAATATATAATAGAACATATTGCATGCCCCAGACCTGCCTACTTTGCTGGAACATGCTGTATATTAACTTTATATTTAAATTGCTGTGAGCAACCTTCAACTATTGAGATACCACACGAGAGATAACATATTTTCTCACTTTCAAACATGCCTTAAGAATTGATGAAGCTTTCCCCAGAATAATATGCAATTTCCACTCAGTAGTTCTATGCTTAAAATATAGAGTAGAATAATGTACAAAAATAGAGCCTTCCTGCTTGAGATTACTTTTACATTGCAATTGATCCCACGCTGTCTCACGATTGGCAGCAATACTAATCAGTTCTGTCATAAGGCACAATACTCTAGGCACTAACGATCGTTATTTTTACCAATGAAAGCTAAAAATGCCAATCACATCGATAATGATTGTTTGTGCACATACCACACGGGATCACTGCTCCATGTAGAGAGACTACAGACTTCTGTATCTGGATGTTTCCATGCACACAAAGATATTTATATATATATATATATATATATATATATATATATATAAGGGTCCATTATATATATATCTTTGTGTGCTGACAATAGCTATATATCTATATATATCTATATATATATATAGGTATGTGTGTGTATGTAGAGCTTAGGGCCCTCATACACCTTAAGATCTGTCTGTGAGATTTCCTTTTGTTTTACCAAAACCATGTAATATGAGGGACTTTCTAAACATTTAAGTCTACCTGTGTTCAATCACAGAGGACCCAGAACTATATAGTTGTTGGTAGATCTGAAGGATATCTGACAGAGAGATCTAAAGGTGAATGGTCAGCTTTAAACAAGTACTATATCATCAAAATAGAGAAGAAAATGAGAAACTGACCAATAAGCATTATGTCCATGACAGTGACCTGGACTTATGACAATCAGCATTTCCTACCTGTTTGACATGTTATGACAGCACAGCAGCAAACGTCTTATGTAATAACCACGAAAATAGGAACGTTGGTAATGTGCAAGGTTAAATATTGACACAACCAGAATAAAATCTGTACACATATACACAATGTCCTCTGCCCGCTTATATGAGAGAGAAGCCCATTAGATGCCAAGGCCATAAAAAAAAACCTCACTGCCTTAAAAAGACAACCAAGGTAGTTACACCACAAATAGTAGTTTATGTGTTACAAGAGGAATACATTAAGATGACCTGTGCCATGTCTTGGGGTGAAGCGGCCGGGGGGCTCTGATCAGGGGTCCAGTCTTAGCAGTTCTCTGCAACAGAGATGACATGTCAACATGCAGAATGTAAGGGGTATCAGGTCCACAGTCCCTGAATGACCAAAGCTGTTTACCAGAAAGCCTGATGAGCGGCTTCTCTGATCGTCCACCCAATACTGTAAAACACAGGTGTCATCCCATTACCCAAATATTTATGGCCTGCGGTAGATGTGGAAAATTGGAAGATCTGCCTTGTCCGCAGCCCCTCTGCCTGCTATACTCATGGAGTAGAAAAGTAGGATTCTTGACTGCATGCTATGATCTGTAGTTCTCTACTCCCAGAGTGGGAGTATAGAAGCTCAGTAAGTGTAGCAGACAGAGGGGCTGTGGAAAAGGCAGATCCATCTGCCACATAGACAGAAGAAGGAGTGGAGAATGCGCTTACATACATCAAAGCAATGTTTATGTGCGTGTTCATTGAATACCATGTCGATGGCCCTCAGCGCGATCAGTGGTGTGGGGATTGTCTTGGTAGTGGCAGCAAGGGTAAAGCTAAATGACAGGCTCAGCACCAAAATCAAAATACCCGCTTGTGCAACTCCTTTCGGGCAAACCGCCAGAAATAATAATACTACTCAAGTAAAGCATATGTGCAGTATGCATGGAAATTCATTTTTCGTTTTCTAGTTATCTTCAGTAACTAGTCTGCCCCCCAACAATGTCAGGAATCGTGAACTGGCCCCTTGTTTGTAAAGTTTGAGGACCACTGGTCCAATGTATTCATTTTGGCCCACTGTGTATTTGACTTTGAAGTATAGAATAGGGTGTATAGAAAACATAGGGTGCCATATATATAGTCAACCTTCAATCATAAAATATAAACAGAACCTGGAGAGGAGAGGACCTGGAGAGGATGTCAGCAAGACAGAGATCTTGGACATAGCATTGCTGGACACACAGACAAGTGGAAATGCGTAGTGCCTGGCTGCACTGTACCCTACGAAGGTCTGGATTACAAACCTGGCTAAGTAGATAAAGATAATAAAGGGAAAAATGGCAGAAAGGGAAAGACCCGATTGGGTACCCTATTGGGTCTTTCCCTTTCTGCCATTTTCCCTTCATAATCTTTATATATATATATATATATATATATATATATATATATATATATATATATATATATATATATTAGAGGCGTGGTACCAATAAATATTTGAGAACAATTACATGACCCTTTCATGGTTCCCCATGCTCCTTTCTCTGGCTGAATAGATTACCAGGCAGCAGAAATCAAATCTGTTGTTCTTGGTAAGCTGAATAGATATCATGTGATATCCGACCAGAGGCACTGCTGCCCTGGAAACTGGGAGACCGTCATTACTATGTAAACTATTACACCGGATATGTTGCCAAATATGTGACACTGCACGGTGTAAATACAGCAGTCTGACCTGCCCAATACAGCAACCTGCAGCTAAAGGAGTGGGAAACTAAGAATTGCGGTGCCATCACTACATAGCTGACTGACATGTGGTGGAATAAGGGCCACCATACACCTTTAGATCTCTCTGTCAGATTTCCTTTAGATCTCCTTCTGTTTTATAAAAACCATGTAATATGAGGGACTTTCTAAACCATCAAGTCTACAATCGCAGAGGACCCTATACTACATAGTTGTTGGCCGATCTAAATGATATCTAACAGAGAGATCTTAAGCTAGCCACACATGGTACAATTTATCATTCAATCGAGGTTCGATTAGATTTTGTACTTCGATTTAAAAAAATCGAACATCGATTGTCATTTAATCGAAGTTCTCCACATGGGAAGCACGATAATTGAACAATTTCGACTGAAATTAAATCTAAGTAATCCAAACTGGTCGATTTAATTCCTCTTACGATTTTAGTTTCAATTGGAAGTTAAAGGGAAGTAGCCTAAAAAAATCAACCAATCGACCAAAATTTTCCAACTTGTCCGATCACTTTTCAATCGACGATTGTACCAAAAATCGTTCAACAATCATCGATTGCACTATGTGGCAGTACATCGATTAATGTTCAATCGATCTTTTTTTCCATCGAAAATCGACGATTGAACGCTAAAATTGTACCATGTGTGGCTAGCTTAAAGGTGTATGGCCAGCAAAAGTCCAATCTTCTATGAAGGTCGTATTCCTGGGAAGCAAAAAAAATCAATGGCACTATCACTAGACAAACAGATTTCATATCATTTCCCATTCCTACTATGGAACAGCGGTAGGAGATTGACCACTCGGCCATTTCTAGGATGGTGTCACGCTGATAACATCCAATAATACCGTTTTATATAAACGATTTAATATGGCTGACCAGGCAGCGCAGCGCGTACAACTTTCTGCAGCATCACGGCGAGTGTTACTGACTCCGGAGAGAAGCAGCGAAGGTTACCAAAAATAGAACGGCAGATATTGATTGTGAAGCACGTCGGAGAGAAATGTCATAACCTAGCATCAAATCAATACGAGAACGGCCACATGTGCAATGTGTGATCCCCGGAGACCTGTCCATGCAGAATGACATGCACGTGATCATGGGATGGCACCGCCATGCATTCAGAAATATGATCGTCACAGTATTAAAGTGATATTCAATCAGCGACGGAGGAGAACGCTGCCCATGTCTGCCATGATTGGTGCATGCCACTTCCTGGCACTTGCCATAACGCCCAACCACATCAGGTGAACATCTTATTCCCCATTCATACTCCATGTGCAGCAGAAGACATAAAATCACAGCGTTATATTTAGCTGGGAGGAGGCAGATCACACCGTGCAATCTTCATGCCATCCTGATCCCTGTGCCACCAGAAATAGAGCCACGGACAATGTATATATGTTATAACATACCCTCTCCAACCCATCATTAATGGGGCACTGTATTATATAATAACAGGGTGACCCCAACATACCCTCTCCAACCCATCATTAATGGGGCACCGTATTATGTAATAACAGGGTGACCCCAACATACCCAATACAACCCATCAATAATGGGGCACCGTATTATGTAATAAAAGGGTTACCCCAATATACCCTCTCCAACCCATCATTAATGGGGAACTGTATTATGTAATAACAGGATGACCCCAACATACCCGCTCCAATCCATCATTAATGTGGTACTGTAATCTGTAATAACAGGGTGACCCCAACATACCCAATCCAACCCATCATTAATGGGGCACCGTATTATGTAATGACAGGGTTACCCCAACATACCCTCCCCAACCCATCATTAATGGGGCACTGTATTATGTAATAAAAGGGTTACCCCAACATACCCTCTCCAACCCATCATTAATGGGGTACTGTGTTATGTAATAAAAGGGTGACCCCAACATACCCAATCCAACCCATCATTAATGGGGCACTATACTATGTAATACAGGGTTATCCTAACATACCCTCTCCAACCCATCATTAATGGGGCACTGTAATCTGTAATAACAGGGTGACCCCAACATACCCGCTCCAACCCATCATTAATAGGGCACCGTATTATGAATTAACAGGGTGGCCCCAACATACCCTCTCCAATCCATCATTAATGGGACAATGTATCATGTAATAAAAGGGTAACCCCAACATACCCAATCCAACCCATCATTAATGGGGCACTATACTATGTAATACAGGGTTACCCCAACATACCCTCTCCAATCCATAAATGATGAGGCACTGTATTATGTAATAACAGGGTCACCCCAACATACACTCTCCAACCCATCATTAATGGGGCATCATATTATGTAATAACAGGGTTATCCCAACATACCCTCTCCAACCCATTAATGGGGCACTGTACAATGACAGGGATACCCATTGCCACCCCTCTATTACCCATCAGTGTGTAGGCATTGTACAATGTAATGACTATCCATACCCACACCCTACTACACATCTATGTGGGGGTTCTGTACAATATAATGACAGCGTGACCCTAATAAATCCCCTTCCACCCATCGGTAATGGGGGGGGGGGGGGGGGGGGGGGGGGGGGGGGGCACTGTACAGTACAATGACAGGGATATCCCTATCCACCCACCCCCCATCACATCCCAGCCTGCAATCCCATAACATCTATACATAGTGCATATGATATATACGTTATATGTGATATTACAACTATATATAATATTATCATTCTGCCCCCAGCCCCACGCGTGTGGGACATTATACCCGGAGACCGATGGGCACCGTATACATGGAGCGTGCCACCTCCATCCATCACACAATGGGATGAATAGAGGATTGTGCATGCACAGCCGCTCCCCTCATCGCAGGATCCGGTCAGCCTAGACGATCGGTGCTGTGTGCCCGGTGACACCGGCTGAGCCCTCCACCCCTATCCCGGTGCTTGTACCTGATCACCCGGCGCCTCCACTTCCTGCTGTACGGGAGCCAGTCACAGCTGCAGCCTGGACCGAGCCGGTCCCAGTCACTGACACACCGGGAAGAGGAGGAGTGCGGCCTGAGGAAGCCGCCCACAGGCACTCCCCGCACTCCCATCAATGGGCAGCCATGGGCTGTGTGTCTGTAAGGAGGACCACTCTCTCAGGAGACTGGATGTGAATGGTGACATATAGAATAATAATGTACATTGTCACTGACATGGATTCCGATATTATATGAGGGCTCCCGCCAAAATCATTCCTGTCACAACACTTGTGACCTTTACCTGATTTTATCATTTTTATTACTTTTAATGTTTGAACTGCAATAAAGTAGCATCAAGGTTGAGTTGTCCTGTCATATAACTCAGCTATTTTATAAACAGGGGGTTTAGTTTTGTGGTAGAATTTCTGTGACAATAATTCAATATTGTCCAGTCTTCACTGGTTACAGCTGCCCTGCGCATGGCAAGCCACCTGATGCCCCACAATCGCTGTGCAACTGGACTTCCTCATGAGCCCCCACCAAAACCTCCACAACACTGGGGCAGAGGTGTGGGGATGAGGCCTTGTCTCCCCTTCATTGGGGTATGGCGTCCGGCCTGGTTTTGCTGAGGACAAGCGCCCCTCTTCCTGGGCTGACCAGGCACATTAGACCCTGTGCCAATAGGGGGCTTGGCCCATGATTTGGGGGAACTCCACACAATTTTTTTATTTAACAAATTAATATATTTAGCCTCCCTAGCGCTCTGCTGAGGTCCCGATTTCTGTACCAAAAGTGCACCATAGACTTCAATTGATTTTTTTTATGTTGTAGGCCTGTAACTTTCCAAAATATATCCGTACAAGCGTCTAGTAGACATCATGAATATAATGATGTTTGAAACAAACAATTATGTAAAAAAAAAATTACAAAAAAAATGATATATATATATAATAAAAGGTATAATTTGAATGATAAAATCTCTAAAATACTTAGTTTGTATGAAAATTTTCAAAACAGGATGTATTCATATTTATGTTTATATATTCATAATATATTCATAATAAAATCTTTATTCAATTGGAAATGTGTTATGTGTTTGTTTTTTTTTGCTTTGAATTGTAATGCCCTTTGGCTTTGTTTCCATTGCGTTGGGACCCCTCCGCTAAGCGTACACGCTTAGCGGGAGACGTCACATAATAGAAAACTTTACCTTTGCTCGTGGAGGTCTGTCTTCATTGCGCTTGAGCCGATCCTCCGGTGTCAGGCCTGACGTATGTCTCGAGTACGTTCAGCCGTACACCGTCGATGTTAAACAGACCTCCGCCGGCAGGCAAAGTCTGTTAAGCAGTCCTACCAGTCGGATCCATGGCTCAGCTCGATCACCCAGCCGATCGATTCCCTTTCTGCCGTGGAATCGGAGTGTGTGATCGATCGGCCCAATTGAAGAACCGATCGCTGCATTACCACTCTTGTGCGCAACGGATTCCTCCGGGACGATCCGGCCGATTCCATCCTCCGACTTCCACCTCACTAATGGCAAACTCCCCCCTGCTCCTGCAGCAGCGAATCAAAAAGACCAACATGTTGGTTCTCTGTAGGAATCCGATTCTGTAGCCCTGATTCCATCGGATGCATCTGATTCGGACAAGTGTGGGCTGCACAACTAATAACATTTCCGGCACCAATCGATTCTCGTGCACTTCGCTGCTCCGGAATTCGTTCGTGCCCGGAATCCGGTTTTCGAATCCGACCCGTGTAGTGGCGGCTTTTAGATACGCGGTGCCCCTGCTTAGCGTATGGGGTCCCGACGGTAAATGGAAAATCAGCTCCTTTGGCCATCCTCGCATTCCGGCATAGAAGACTTTGTTCGTTGAGTGTCCATTTGAATTGCTAGCGCCCCCATTCACGTCACCTGGGGGTGGGTGGGGGGGGATAGGGGTCTCGTTCTCCTCCAGCTTCTTCAGATCGGAGCCCCATAGCAGCACATAATAGTAAATCTGCGCTGCCGGGGCTCTGATATTCTGACCTGACGGCTCCATCTCGTCCATTGCTATATTGATGAAATGTCTGAAAAACCTTCACAGTGTTAGCGCTTGTCAGACATTTGCAAAACCTAAAGCGAAAGGCCCAGACTGCCCCCTACCCTGGAGGTCCATGTGATTTCTTAAGCACGCCTGTTATTGAAGCAAAGCCTCTTGGCACATGCATAGAGAACGCATTCTAGTCACAATTCTAGTCACACGTTCTTATCTTTCATGCTTATAACACGCTACACATTTTCAAAACACACTGCTGCATGTAGCTGCTATTTGAAATGCAAATGCCAGTTCATCCATAAATGCACATTGCATAATGCCTGTATTGCTGGCGGCGCATGAAGTGCCGTGTAATGTGAAAGAGCCCTAACTGTCCAATACATTGTGAAGCATGCTGTGTTTTTGTAATCTTATGCCAGGTTCATACTTGCAGTCAGGAGCCGTGTGAGTTTCGGTTTCTGAAAATAGAGTTAAGGGCTCTTTCACACTATGCATGCTTTTAAACCACACCACATATGGCATGCAGTGCGTTTTGAGTAGCCTACTCGTTTTTGAATACACTTATCACAAGTGGCCACCCAGCATAGCTATAGTCTAAAGCAGGCCATACACAGGTCAGATTTTCAATCAATCAACTTAAAACAATCAATTTTTAAGTCTGTATAAAATTGTATGTCGATTGTATCATGCCCCATATGTAGTACAAGATTTTTGATCGATTTTTTTTTCACTCGACATAATAATCGATCCAAAATAGTCCGATTGAAATTTCAATCAGAAGTGAGGTAGAATAGGTAGAAAAAAAATCGATCAAAAATTGGTTGACCACACTTTTCAATCCAATTTTCAATCGACCGATCAAAATTTACCATCCAGTCCGATCAAAAAACGACTGAATTTTCACTCAATTTTGATCGGATTAAGTCGATGTAACCAGGTGGGCAAAACTCAATTCTCAATCAATCGATTAAAAAATTGATCGTTTTAAGTCGATTGATTGAAAATCTGACCCGTGTATGGGCTGCTTAAGTTTAATTGTGGTATTTTGATTAAATTTAGAGACCTTGGTGTCGGCGGCATCTCATGATTGTGTCGCTGTGTCCCCACATTGGGACATCTTTTAAGGAATCAGATGGGCAAGTTGACAACCAACCAAATCTGGGCTAGAATGACACAGGCTCTTTTGGGGCTGCTGCCGACAACCCGTAGTTTATATTCGCCTGTATGCAGGTGATTAGGGGGCACTTGTGAAAAAAGAGAAGCACCCACCATGCTAAAGGTCCCCATACACAAGCCGATACCCTATCGATTCTATTGTTTACAGTGAATGTAAAATAGACGGTTGATCGATTAACATCCCACCTTGAACAATCGATTTTTAGATGATCCAACTTTCCCAGACAAAATTATGTAATACTAAAAACGTCACAAGTCGATCAATGGCCTCCACCAACGTACTTTGAAGGTGAACGATCGATGTTGGATTCCTGTACAATCAATTCTACCACCGATTTATGCCTGGCATAAACATGGCGATAAGCGGCCGATTTTTCCCCTGGCCGATGGGCGTGCGCGCTCGCGCCGTCAGTCAGCGGAAAAATCGACCGCCTATCGGCATGTGCCCACATGGGGCGACAGATCGGCCGGCCAGAGAACGGACATGTCCGATAATCTCTGGTCGATGGAAGCCGATGCCTTTAACTAGTGCAGCCCCATAATGCATCAGGATGCAAACATGATGACGTCATCACGTTTGCATTCCGGAGCTCATCTGAGCTGGTCTGTCTGCACGCGCCGGGGTGTGTATGGCAGGCATTAGACAACATTTTGATCGATCGTTCAAGGTGGACAGTGAGCGATTCTTTATCAATCATTTGATGTGCACACGCATGGCGATTGATCCAGCAAGAATCGAATGAGAAATCGGCCCGTGTATGGGGACCTAAATAAACTCTATGGGCTCAAAAAGCGACCGGTGACAACAGTTTTCAGGTGTTCAGATGCTAAAACTGCTGCGTTAAGTTCATTGTTAAAATCTGGATATTTTACAGGGATGATGTGGAGCCAAGTATAGTTTCAGCATATACAAGGCATTCTCTTTTGGATTTTAACCGGGTGACAGACTTGGACATTTCAGAACTTTAAATTTGTTAGCTGTAACAAACTTCCGTGTTGCTTTAGTATGTTTTCATTCTCTTACAGGATAAAGGAAAAGCCAAAGCGCTTGGAGCCATTCATTGGAAGATGTGTGCATACACAGCAGTATTGTGCAACTGCCATTAGCAATTAGGATATGTGCGCCAGTACCTCCGGAAGCCACACCCAAAGCATCCCAACTGCCATATATGTCACATGAGATGGTATGGATCCTGGGCAGTTCCTTTCCTCTAGCCATCACTCTAGTAAGGGTTAACACTGGTCTCGTCTGATCATTTCACCTTTTTCCAGAATTCTGAACGCTCCGTTATAGAGTGCGTAAACTCAGTAACAAAAAAAAATGACATTGACAACTTTGAGCATGATATAGAGAAGAAATGAGGTTCACCTTTGATTTGCGGCAGATTACGCAATGAAACGTCACAGTCCCTCTACATTTATATGTAAATTAGATGGACTTAAAAGATACGCTTGGTTTGCAGCAGTTGGCAATATGCTCCAGGAGTAAAACTTTCCAGTCACTAGCCAATTTTATTACCGTACTTCACGTACCGTGTGGCCCACAATCTAAAACGCGGCACACTGCGTTTTTGATCGCGGGCCATGGACAGTCGCGGTGGATCGCCCCTGACCGCGGCCATAGAGATGAATGGACGTGGTTAAAATTGCGACTCCATCCATTGATTTTTAACCACACCCATTCATTCTCAATGGGCACGATCAGACGGGGTGGGGAAAGATGCCCTGTGCCACCCACTTCCTGCCTGCCTGCAAGTGCCATGCCGCGATTCAAATAGGAATCGCAGCAGTATGCCCATGTGGGGACATAGCCTAATGCTGTGTATACACTACGAAAAACTGCGCAGTTTTCCCGGGGGAAGACCTCGGAGAGAACCGCGCAGTGCAGTCTATACTGACCCATGGCCGCTGCGCCCATTGCTAATAGATGTGTATAGGATGCGGTATTGCCGGCATGGCAGCCCCCAAACAGCGTGTGGGAGCTATAGGCACGCACGTGCCGACGTCCCGATAACACTCCTAGCAGTTGCCGGGGAGCTGTAAGGTAGCCATACACAGGTCGATTTCCCACACGATTCCTGGCCGATCAATCGGTGAGGAATCGAGTGTAGCCCACCTTGACTGATCGACCCCGCCCAAACGACATGGCCCCCAAATCGGATCGCCAGAGAACCAACCTGTTGGTGTTTTCTGATCGATTAAGCACACATCAAGGGACGTTGACATTTGTGAATCGATCGACTGGTAACAGAATTGTCCAGGAATCGGTGGCCTAAGGTGGTAGGCACAGCACAGACTTGTATGGTCGATCGATCAATGCCTGTGACTTCACCGGAATCGATCGGATGGTTGATCGATTGCTCGGGAATCGACACGTGTATGGCTAGCTGTAGTCTAGACCCAGCCTAAGGCTGCTAAGGCTAATCTGCTGCGATTAGAATCACAGCACAAAGTGGGGGTGGGAAAGGAAATCATGCCAAACCCCACCTGATTGCGCCTATAGAGAATGAATGGGCGTGGTTAAAAATCAATGAAATCAATAAAAATCAATGGCACGATCGTTTCACGTGCACGCGCCCGGAATCGATCGTGCCGGAATCCGGTGCGAATCCGATATGTGTATGGGGGCCTTAAGGATCCGAAATCAGTGCAGCACTGGATGAAGTACACGTTTTCATACACGTTTTTTTAACCGTGTCCATTCATGTCTATGGCCGCAATCAGGGACGATTGGGCGCCACCACCCACGATCAAAAACGTGGTGGCCCGCATTCTAGATAGCGGGTTGCACTGTGGCCGACAGCAACTGTGGGGATGAGCCCCATCAAATACATGGCCGTGATCTCCACCCCAGGATTACAATATAAGTATTATACTGATAAGTAACTGCATTCATATTACCATTAATTCTAACCAAATTTCCTGTACAAACATCAGCCATCCACCATCATGTTTCACAGTAGGAATAGTGTACCTTTCATCATTGGACTTGCCCAAAAAGTCTCATCACTCCAAATGACCCTTTCACACTATATTCGTGGCGTTGGGATGTAAAAACGTGCACATTTTTTTACTGCATGCGATTTTACATAGACAACCAATGTTGCCATTTACACTGCATGGGGTATGTTTTTAAAAATGCAGCATTTCCGTATGTGTTTATTTAAACACCCTGCTGCATGATTATTTCAAAAACGCGAATGAAAACGCAGATGTAATGTGAAAAATGCATGCATTTTTGTATATATGCAGAAACGCATGCCTTTAAAAACCGCATATAGTGTGAAAGGGCCCTGAGGCTTGTCTCTCTGCTGTAACGCATATTGTAATTGGAATACTTTGCGGCATTTGTGCAGTAATGGACTTCTTCTCCCAACTCGACCATGTCAGATCTTCTTTCTTCAAATCCCTCATTGTACATCCTGAAACAGCCACACCACATGTCGGGGGTTTTCCTTGCATCCCAAACTATGTTTCTGGCAGTTGTGGCTACAAGGTAAGTTGGCCTGACTGTGGTTTGGTTTCAACCCCCTATTTTCAAATTCTTAGTTAGAGTTTGAACACTGCTAATTGCCATTTACAATTCCTTTTATATTTTCATATATCTCTTGTAGCGTTCAACTACCTTTGACAACTCCTTTGCTTTCCACATGACTAAAGCTAGCCATACACGTGTCCGATTCCATGTCCAATCGATTCCGTGTCTGATTGTCCACCTCACAAATGGCAACTGTTGGTTCTCCGTCGGATCCGATTCTGAGCCCCTGATCAATCGGACGCGAACGATCGGACCAGGTGGGCTGCATGCGATTCCGGCACGATCGTTTCGCGTGCACGCGCCCGGAATCGATCGTGCCGGAATCCGGTGCGAATCCGATATGTGTATGGGGGCCTTAAGGATCCGAAATCAGTGCAGCACTGGATGAAGGATGCAAGGGTCTGTCAGGAGTCCAAAAAGTAATTGACCTTTTATACAGCAAAGACAAGAACAGAAATGTTCTCACTTTTAGGGATTTTTGAGGCATCAAATCTAGTAATAAGAGTTTTATTATAATCCATAATAAGATCCATAATATCAGTTAATGCCAGGAATTCACTGTTCTCTAATTTGCCCCACGATTTAAGCTAGGCATACACGCTTAGATTTTAGTACGATCGATTTCTGATCTGATTTTAGATCTTGATATTTTCATCGGAAACCGATCGTAAGTAAATCCAAAGTAGATCCACATGGAGGGTCTGACCGTAATACCACCAAACTCGCCGATCGAACCATGTGTGCATTATATGATTTTAATTGCATTGATCTAAACTTCAATTGTTTTAGGTTGAACCCTAAAATCGAACTGCATATGCCTAGCTTTACAGTCATTCAAAGTGGACCAGGTACACTTGTTTAGACATCTCAAGGCGTTTCGCTACACAATCGCTTCATCGGGAGATCTAATCAATGCAACAGTCTTATGCCTGGCATACACATGCCGAAAAGTGTCCGATTTTTCACCTGACCGATGGGCGGGCATGCTCGCGCCGTCGGTCAGCGGAAAAATCGGCCGCTTATTGGCATGTGCTCACATGGGGCCACAGATCCCTGTCGCCCCACAGCTCGGCCGGCCAGAGAAAGGACATGTCAGATGGAAGCAGATGCCTTTAACTTCATTGAAGCTAATGGCTGGCACACAAAGGGTGCCGGCCGACTAGTGCAGCCCCATAATGCATCAGGATGCAAACGTGATGACGTCATCACGTTTGCATTCCGGAGCTCATCTGAGCTGGTCTGTCTGCACCCGTCGGGGTGTGTATGGCAGACATTAGGCTAAGTTTACACTGGCGATTCCCGAGCTGCTAGCAGCTCAGAAACTGCCAGTGCGCTCCCGCAGCCGCGGGATAAACGATTCCCTGTAGTCGTCTGCAAAATAGTGCAGGCGATTACAGGGTGTCTAATTAACCTCCCTAGCGCACTGCTGAGGTCCAGATTTCTGTACCAAAAGCGCACCAT
>CM070032.1:43163978-43226928 GCA_036250615.1 Ptychadena robeensis | reverse complement strand
GGGGGGGGCAGGTGAAGCGAATGGTTTGCTCTTGGTAGTTTGTGACCTATATGCAATCAAAGAACAGTTATCACCTTGGTAAGACTGAAGTGAGATGCTGAGGTTTGGTTACCTAGCAATAGTAGAGTGTTGTATTGTGTCAGCCATCGATAAATATATAGAGTTTGGAGTTCAAGTGATACCGTTCATTGGCTAACTGAAGTCATTAGAGAAGCAAGCTTTCAGGATGTCGCAGATCCCTTCTTCAGGCTAATCTTTTATTATTTTTCCTAATTTACTTCAGCAAAATATTTAATGGAGTCGTCAGATATCCGTCACTACACTTGTCCTTTAGGACAGCTCACACTGTGGTACAAGTTCTTGCTGTACATGGGTAGCCATACATGGGTTGATTTGTCAATGATTGATTTCCGATCCGATCATTCCAGGCGATCGTGGAATCGGCGATTGATTGGATCGGGAATCGATGGAACACCACCTTGAGAATCCGAATTGTACATGAGCCCATTTCCAAAATGCCCGATTCCACAAAATCCATGGATCGGAAAGGCTGCTGCATAGGGCTGTGGGTCCACCAATGTACTCCCATGCATTGGCAAACGATTGACCAAAAAAACCAACAGGTCGGTTTAATGTCCAATCCAATTTTTAGTTGATTCACCATGAACGCACGCATGCGTTGATCGATTGGTCAAAAATTACCGTATATGCCGGCGTATAAGACGACCCCCCAACTTTTCCAGTACAAATATAGAGTTTGTTATATACTCACCGTATAAGACTACTCCCTCTTCCAACGCACACCAAATAAAAAAATGTATGTCTACTCTTTCAACCCACAGATCTCCAACACCCTTAGAAGTCCGATCTTTTTTTGTATTAGTAAGTATAGGATAAGTGAAAGCATGAATGCAGCAGAGTAGTGCTTTATGCTAATAGGGAAGCAATATTTTATAGGGGGCTTTTAGTAGGAAGGATTATGCTCAGGGACCTGAACATTTGCATGGATATAGTCTTAGGGGTTAACTAGTAAACCACAAAATTTCAAGGTTCTACCATGCAGGGATTTAAAGATATATGTGTTCAATGTAGGTTGTAAGTTAAATGGTGCATATAGGAGTAAATCACTGGTCACGAAAAAGCATTGTCTGGTGGCTGGAATTTAGCTGAAATGTAACTTATAAGTATTATAGCTAGAGTGGTAAAACTCGGGGTGTAAGTAGTAGTAGGTGAGCATTACTGACCCTGAAAGTTTCATCATTATACTATAAATGGTTTTCCTGCTATGAATGTTCAAAGTTACAGCAGTCTACAACAGAAACAGTGTGTGTTCTCTGTGGAGAGTGTCCTGTAGCCATGGTAACACTGCTCACTCGTTCTTACAATGTAACAATGTATCTAAGCGAGCCGCTCGCAGCCTCAGGCAGCACGGATTCAGTAATCGGCTGCCATAGATGGTCTCCTGTACCCCCCTGCCTGCGGCACCCGGCGTATAAGACGACCCCCAACTTTGGGCAGGATTTTAAGGTACTGAAAAGTCGTCTTATACGCCGGCATATACTGTAAGTGAAAAATCCACCCGTGTATGGGAGCCTTACCGTTTGAGTGACAGCTATTGCAGGCATGTCCAAAGTCCAGCCCAGGGGCCAATTGCAGCCGGTGTTAAAATTTCCACTGGCTCGCAGCCTCAATCATAAAATCAATGATATTCATCACAAGCCAATTGTGGTGAGTAGGGTGACACCTAACATTTTACAACTACAGGATTTATTTTCATACATTGCTAGACTAGAAGGACTTGCTTTATATGTAATGGTTCCCATACACGGGTCGATACCCGCTCGATCAGCAAACAATCGATCGCATCGTGATGACACAACGGATCGCTAAGCGATCAGATCATTCATCAGATCGATGCGCACCACTTTGTGCGAACAGTCCCCAATCGAAATTGAACAAGGATTTACAAAAATGTTGGTTCGGTTTGATTGTTGATTGATCCAACAAGGGTCTTCGTGTTCCATTCCCGAACAATTGTCACAAACGAGCAAAAATGTAAAGAAAAATGGACCCACCTTAAGAGGACTCCTATCTCAGATACAGTTGAAGATTTCGGTGTAGGATAATTATAGGATCCCAAAAAGGATCAGTAGCTGTACTTTTTAGTGAGGCAGTATATGGAATATTGTGCAGTCATTGCAAGACTGTACCTAACCTCCTGGGTTCTCTGCCCAAACCTAGTATGTGCAGTTTGTTCATAACAAATTCTGACCGCTCCAGGATAGGGCAAACATGCCTGTGCGAGCCCACAGCGATTCTGCATCAGTGCCGCTAAAGGGACGGGGCAGTGCCATAGACCACCATGTTAATGGAGGCAGGGAATCACAGCAAAGTACAGTGCCAGTAAAAAAATGGCACGAAAAAGCCCTACTGCCCAGGAGTTTAAAAGTGTTTATGGCTGTATTCCCACGCAATGCCTATTATAAGTGTACAACCAACCTGTTGATTAAAAGAAAAAAAAAATTCAAAGCTTCTCCCACCTTTAGGCCTAGTCTTCACTGGGAGTCATGGACGCATATATAAAACCAATGCAGAATGTGTGTGGGGAAAGCTGCACGCTGGCAGTTTCCTCACACACACAGTGGAGAGGGGAGACCAGAGGAAGATAAGATGCCGTGCAGTGTGCTCTCTAGTGACACCATTTTTGTGGCTGAAATTGGGTACTGCATGGGATCTTTTCCCTAATTTATTTAAAACATAAGAAATATTTTCTTTCTGATTTCCTACTCTAAAAACTGGCACCCAGTCTTATAGTCCAAAAAAATACGGTATATTGGATACATTGTTGAAAGCGCATCCAAACACATAGTGGAGTGAAAGCTTTAGGCTTCGTCTACACTGAGGAAAATTGTGTAGTTTTTCAGGGCGTAGACCGTGGTGAAAAACTGCGCAGTGCAGCCACCCCCTGTAATCCCCTATGAGGAATGACGTGCTAGTCTATACTGGCGCGTCATGCCCGGGTGGGGATGGCTCCAAGGATACGTGTGTGATGCGTGCAAACTGCGCCCCATGGGCGGGTTTGCCATTACATGAGCAAAGGATGCGCCATTTCCTGGACACACCGCAGCGCCCATAACGCCCCCCGCGGTTGCAGGGGCGCTGTAGTGTAGACTCAGCCTTAGAGTTTAACAATGCGAGTGCATGAACAGAAAACCCTCCCCCATTTTGCTCTTCAATACGACTCAGAAAACATTTTAACAAAATAATTTATATTTTTAATATAAGTAAAAGAAAATAAACGATGTAAAATGCTAAACATACAGTAACAAAAGAAGAGAAAACACATTTTATAAGAAAAACCCGAATTCCTTTTATACAATACTAGGCTAGAACAGTTTGTAGCCTCATCTGTAGTTGATGGATATGAATAATCATATGATAAAAAAGGAAATGTGACTAAAGCTGGGAAACAGACGACCAGAAATAACAACAAAACAATACTGCTCACGGCTACAGAAACTGAAATATCTGGTTGTGAATCGGTAGACTTGTGGAAAACGTTTATTGTACAAAACACTGAACACAACCGATGTAACAGTTGAGTAACAGACAGAGAAAAAGATCCATAAAGCCCCCCATACACCACATACAATTACCATGCAACTTCTGTACAACCAACTTTTCTTCTACCAAAACCATGTAATATGAGGACTTCACTAAACCTTCCAATCACTATGTATTCTATCAGGGAGGAACCAGCACTACATCAGTGTTCTCCCCAGAGCAGATTGGCCGGGCGGCCCGCCCGGGAGATTTTAGTCCCCGCCCGGCACACAAGTCCTCCGCGGCGAGCAGCCTGACAGGCGGCGCCTCCCATTCTTCAGGAGCGCGCAACAGCCACTGAAAGACTCCAGCCCGCGGCACACTACCGGAGCCGCGGGCCGGAGTCTTTCAGTGGCTGCGGCGCGCTCCTGAAGAATGGGGAGGCGCCGCCTGTCAGAGGACTTGTGTGCTGCCGCTGGCCGGCAGCCTATCAGAGAGGCCGCCGGACCGGTGCAGGCGGCGCGATGACTTCATCGCGCCGCCCGGCTGAAAAAAAATTCTGGGGAGAACACTGTACATAGTTGTTGGTAGGTCTCATGAAAGTTGTATGGAGGAATCTGAAGGTGTATGGGGGGCTTTAAGTGTGAATTGAAAATCAGATGTCCGCAGGAAACAGAATTTGCAGTATTTATACTTCTGCATGAATATGAATACAATATACTTCTTCCTGAATATGAATACATATATAAGTTTTAGTAAATCAGGATCTCCGCTACAAACGTTTAGTTTGGCTTGCTGTTTTAAGTTATGTTTTAACAATGACATGTATTCTATTATCCCCATTAGGCTGTGCTTGTGCATAGAGTGCGGGCCCCTCATTACTGCTCCTACACTTGTATCATTTAAGGTGGCCAGACACGGCTCGTTATTTTGGTTCAATCGACTTAAAAATAGGTCTGAGGAAAATCAATTCCTGCGTACACCTATCCGATCAACCAAAAGTGGTAATAATCGTTCATCGGCCATAACAGCATTGGACACTGACCAGGCTTTACAAACATTTTTTATTAACCTCCCTAGCGGTTTAGACGAACCCTGTTCCTTCGGCATTCAGGGTCGCTCCAACTGCAGGGGAAGCAGGCCTCAGGTGTATTTGATACACCCAGGGAAAGCTGCAGCATTTCCGGGGATGCGGCACCGCCCCGATCGCGTCACGGTGACGCGGAAGGGCGGCGCCATAGACCTCCATGTTAATGGAGGAGCGCCGGCTTTCCCGCCCACATTGCCGGCGTCAGTAATGACACCGGCTGTGTGGAGAGGGGCGGCGGGAGGTAGGAAATGCCAGGCAGTGTACTTTGTATACTGCCTTGATTGCCCACGGCGCGATATGGGTGGTGCGCTAGGAAGGTTAATAAAAATGGTATTAAAGTATAAAAAAAAAGTTTTTTGTTCCTTGACCTCCCTAGCGGTAGAGATGAACCCAGAAACTGCCCAAACCGGGATCATTAAAACCTCCCTGGGGTTCTGAAAGCTGTGGCAATTCTCTATTCAGGAGTCGGTTTCCCAGAGCACATGTGTAGAGGGGAGGGCAGGAAAATCAAGCAGTACTGCTGCGATCGCTCGTACGCGCTGTTTTTTGGTCATTGAAGGGTTTAATGATGAAAAATACCAGAAATATTAACCTCCCTAGCGGATGAGATGAACCCAATTCGTTCAGTGTTTGGGTTTGTCTCAACCGCAACTGAAATGGGGATCAGAAAAACTTGATATACCCTATACCGCCGCAGCATTTCCGAGGTTCTGGAACCTTCATCAGTGACACTGAAGAGGCGGGGCCGGGCCATAGACCTCCATTATTAAGGAGGGGCGTCTGTTTCTCAGCCCACATGGACAGGGGTGAGAAATTCAAGTACTCTGTAAAAAAAAATGGTGAGGTAGGGGCTGGCCGCTAGGGTGATTCAAAATACAAATTTTTATTTTCTATTTTTCTCATTACATTTTGTTCATGATGAAAAATACCAGGGGATTTAAAACGGCACGTTCAGTATTAAGCCCGCGATATTTTGTTACATCTTAAAGAACCAAAATGAAAGATCAGAATTGTTTTTACATTAAAAAATTTTTTTATTAATTAAAAAATGGGCATACTTTCCAGAGAAAGCCACAGCCACATCTGTCCCAATCCTCTACGTTCATGCTCAGAAAAGAGGGGACAGCAACAGATTCTGCTCGAAGAAGATCGGACAAACAGGGTTCCAACATGTTGGGGATGAATGGGGACCGCGGGTCTCCAGCCAAAGTAGTGGACGATATCGATGAAGCAGCAGTCCTGCATCTAAATATACATGAAGCTAGAGCACAGCGCGATGACATCACTCTGCGCTCGATACTTACTCAATTGCACAGGTATCGCCCCGTGTATGCCAGCCTCAATGTGATCTCATCTACAATAAACTTTACAGTACTACAATGTACCGCTGGCCATTGTCAAGGAAGAGTTATCCTGGTCAAGTGTGTGCATGCGTGTGTAGATTTATATATAAACATATTAGGATTTTACTAGAATCATGCAGCTAATATCCTATTATAAATAAAGAGAAGTAATAACATTGCTAAAGTGCAGCTCTTACCAAGCTTTTCAGTGGAATGGAAGATGGCAATAACTACCATCAATCAGGCAGAAAGTCCCATAACAAGAACTTCCCAGTTGTCCTACTCTCCCTCTGGTTTGATTATCTTCTGAAGAAAAGAAGCTTTATGACCATAACACTTAACATCTACTCATATGTAAGGTCCCTGTAAATAGAAATGTCGGGAAGTTTTTATTTCAGGCTAACAGACCCAATGTTAATAGGAAGTGTGAGTCATCTAGGCCAACCTTTTTCTCTTTGCCAGTGGACCCTCAACTCCTACCCACATACACGCATTCAGAGAAATTTTGCAGGTAGTAACTTCACAACACTCCCACCGCAGGGTAACATCCCCTACTCCTATCTTGCATGCACACAGCCCTTCTTTATATCTTGGATATAAATTGTGGGGATGATACCATGTTCAGGGTCTTTGTCAGATAATTCATTCCTCCCCTAGCACATTGCTGCGAACCCACTGAGATCTTATTGATCTAGTAAATAAAATTAATTCTTCAGCTGGCCATACCAAGTTCAATTTTAGCGCTCAAAGTTTACAATCAAACTTAAATCTTTTACTGCACACACTGATCGATGAAAATTGTTCGATAACGATCAAAACATCGATCAAAAAGTGATCGGACATGATGGAAAATGGTATATAACAATCAAACTAAAATTTTGTTGGTCGGGGTGGATTGTATTCGATGAACACATTTATATATGACTCTTTCCTGTCATTGCGCACAGAGAGATAACTTACACAGCCACCAGCATAATCCCCTGTGCAGTCATAGACTGTGTATCATGGTGTGCAGTTTTGCACTTAAATTTACAAGGAAATTCGAGGTATTAGCCTGCTTTATTGTCATGTGGACTGTTATAGAGAACTTTAGTAACAGTTGTTTATTGATGGACGCTTATGTTCCTTAGAGGCTCATTCACATGGGTGTTTTTTTAACAGCCCGATTAAAGAGCAATAATCATAAGCTAATGAGCTTTAGCCCGATAGACCTGTAATAGGGTCGCTTGCACAATTTTGCAGCCGCTCATCACAGGGCTGCTGACTGAAAGCAGCCCTGGAAACGACCATGTGTATTTAGCCTGTGTCTGTGAAGGTCATGTAGCACTGCCTGACAAACAAGTCTGAAAACAAAGGGTCACTTCATGCCTGCATGTCTTCTACGTCAGCTATAGCAGATCATATGATCAAAGGCAGGGGATTTACCAACGTTCACTGAAGGCTGCTGATTGCATTTGCAGTTTAAAAAAAGCTAAAGTGTCATATTAGCAATTAGCAGATACTAAAAGTTACATTGTTCCTATTCTTTCTTAATTTTTACATTTAAAGGCTACATAATAAAATAAAAAGGTAACGGTGACGTAAAGACAAATCACATTCATTCTATCTAAACATTGACCTAGTAAGAATAAGCGGATAGGTGGGATGCAGAGAGAGACATAACACTTAATGAATACATTAGATGCGTCTGAGAACCAGTACACAGATAGCTGAAAGATCCTAGACAGATCATTAGGATTTTTGTTTTTTAATTAGGCTTTAATTAAAAGGAAAGTCAATATAACACTGACAATCATGAACAGCGCAATGGTTAATAAGATCAATAAGCATTCATCACCGTTTTGTATAGAAAGCACATGTGCCCCAATACAGTCATTATGTGAACCACTGTAGGTAACATTCGATGCTTTGGTTGTGCTCAGTCCTCAGACTGGCAGGTAAAAAGAACAGATATTCAGATATGGTTTACCTGGCTTGATTCAGGCTTCACCAACAAGCAGTAACAGCTTTCCAATTGTATTGCCAAATATAGAAAGGAAGTCCAGTTTATCAATAAGCATTCTCCGGCCTGTTGGTTAAGTGAAATGTAAACAGAAAATACTTTATGTACAATTCATCGGTCTGATCAGTATATACAAACTGAGGCTGCAGTAAAAAAATAACATTTAAATATGTTGCATATAGATACAAGGTTTTCAAGAAAACCCACGGTCCAGTTCTGAAGCAGTGCAAGTGATCAGGGGTGCAGAACGCCGACATCTTGTTCTGGAAGAGGCTTTTCTGCCTTCACCTCAGTGGACTCTTTGGCCTCTTGTGAAATGTTCGTTGCAGATAAGGGGTTCGATACTTCACTGTCCTCTAAGATATAAGATAAAAACACATCAGCATCAAAGGATTATTCAGTTCGTGGTTGTAGCATCTTCTTTGAAGGTAATTGGTCTCTTTAAATGGAAAGATAAATACTGTATTTTTTGGACTATAAGACACAATTGTGTGTGAAAATGGGACAATGTCTTATGGTCCAAATATATATAAAAAAAAAATATATATATATATTAGTCCCAATCATCCTGGGAGCAATATTTCTGCATCACAGGAGACTTAAAATGTATACCACTCCCTCCAGCCAAGCCAGAAGGGAGTCCAGCCATTCCCACCAGCTACTGCCATGAAGGTGATCGTATCTGCACTAGCAGTACCCGTTCTCTGAACACACTGACCAATTCATGGAGAGACACATTTTATAATTAGACAGCATGAGTTGTGTATTAACATGAACATTTTGCATTGCAATAAAAAAAATTTCGGACTCATACCTCCTCCCATATGTAACTAGCTACTCATGGGTAAGTTGTTCAGTGAAAGATTGTAAAATGGCTGGAAGGAATGGAATACTTTTTAGTTTCCTGGGATGCAGATATATTGCTCCCAGGATGGTTGGGACTAAATATATATATATATATATATATATATATATATATATATATATATATATATATATATATATATATATATATATAATTTATTACCATTAGAAACATGCTAACGTTTTAGCCCTGCACATTGTTTTGGAACCAAGACACTCCTGGCACTGGGCTTTTGGCTGTAAAAATATAGATTAATAATGCATGGTGCAGCCCTGCCTACCTTGCTGGAACATTCTGTATATTCACTTTACATGTAAATGGCTGAGCCTCTGATAATATTGCTCTAGCATATTAAGTTTTTGCATAAATTCAGTTCAAAGTGCAAGTAAAATTTTCAACTTCACTTTGAACTTAATTTATGCAATAACTGTTTGTGTAACAGCAATAATCTTTTTTTGTAGAATGTCCTCAACCCTTCTCTACATCTTCAGATGGTGATGATACCATGCTCAGAGATGATGATCTCTAGAAAAAAATTGCTGAATGAAGTTTGAAGAATGGATTGCTTTACCAGGAGAAAAAACGGACAGACATTAACCTCCCTAGCGGTTGAGACGAACCCTGTTCGTTCGGTGAACAGGGTCCTCTCAACCGCCGGGGAAGCCGGCGGCGGGGAGACCCTATGCCTCCCCGGAAAGCTGCAGCGATTGTCTTCATCGCTGCAGCATTTCTGGGTTGGCGGCTCCGCCCCGATCGCGCCACGGTGACGGCCATAGACCTCCATGTTAATAGAAGAGCGCCGGCTTTCTCTCACACGCAGCTGTTGTCAGTAATGACAACAGCTGCGAGTAGAGCTCCGGCGGGAAGCCGGAAACGACAGGCAGTGTACGGTGTACGGGCAGTGCGCTAGGAAGGTTAAACAGTGGATATAAAAAAGTGTAAACAGTGCTGTGAAAATGAAATGCCACCCTTTTGACTTAATTTACAGAATGGTTACAAAAGTGCTCCAAAATCTATTAACCAACACTTTTGTGTTTAGGTCTAGGCTCTGGCTGGGCACTTGTAGAATTTCCAACTTTTCCGTTCTGGAGAAGCCATTTGCTTATTGATTTGGATGTATGATTGGGGTCATTATCGTGTTTCGTGTATCATGTAAAGGTAAAATTCATGGTATGGTCACACTGTGCATTGATTTGAACACATCTCCCCTGATCCCCCTGATGGAATTAGTGCAACATAATATCTTAAATCATTTCTATCCGGCGTGTTTTCTCTAATCACTCATATTTTATGATAAAAGATCGTCCACAAGATAACAGTTTCAGGGTATTTACACTTTCAAGCACAAATGTACATCCATAACAGCAGCACATAAAGGGCTTTGAGCAATTTCACTTACGTATTGTAGAAGTGCTTGTATTGGGAAGGTCCATGCCTGGAAACAATGGCATTGGTAAGATTTTTGTTGGGGAATAGGTATTTAGTGACACCTTTCTGCTGCCAACATGAAAACCCGGAGTACCTGAAAGAACAAAAACATAAAGTTCAGATTTTAATCTAGAAGATACAGTGAGTCTGGAGTATTGCAGTTCACTTGAACTCCAAATTATCTGTATTCATCGATGGCTAACACGCTACAACTTCTCATTATTACAGAAGAAGATATCAAATATTTTAAAATATATACCAAATTTTTCTGGCTAATGGACGCATCCAAAGTTTTGAAGAGAAAATTAGGGAAAAAGAAAACAGATAAAGCTATTCAGATATCAAATGAATACACAGAATGTTCCAGCAAAGTAGGCAGGACTGGACCATGCAGTACTCACTCTGTATTCCTTCAGCCAAAAGACCAGTGCCAGGAGGGAGGTCTTCACTGAGTGTCAAAGCATAAACTTTAGCATTTGTCTATACCTAGCAGTACCCATTCTTTGAACACACTGACAGACTTATAAAGAGACACATTTTACAATCTGGCACTGAACAACTTACTCATCAGCAGCTATTTACATATGGGAGGAGATAAGCGTCTTTTTCCCAAAATGTATTTATTGCCATGCAGAATGTTAATGTAAATACACAACTCATGCTATCTAATGGTAAAATGTGTCTCTCCATAAGTTGGTCAGTGTGTTCCAAGAATGGGTACTGGTGGTGCTAATGCAGATAAGATCTCCTTCTTGGCAGTGTTTTTTTAACTTGGCTGGAGGGAATATAACACATTTCAGCCTCCTGGGATGCAGAGCTATAGCTCCTAGGATGGTTGGGACAAAAGAAAAATAAATTGTTTTTTTTACATGTTCGGACTATAAGACACTTTGCTGTTGGTTTTAATAGTAAAATGTTTTTACTAATCTGAAAAAAAAAAACCTCCACAAAAAAAACGCTCAGTTATTTGTACTTTATAGTACATGCAGGTCTACTTGACTGCTACTGATCTCCCCAAGGATAAAACTAGCCAAACATGGTTAGGCTTTTGCATGATCGAACCCAGATGTAAATATCAATCGTCGATCATATATTGGTGAATAGTACTACTACACTGTGTGATCAATTTAAACAAGATCAATACCTTTACTTAGATTGGTATAGTACAATAGCATACAAATCATTTAAAAATACCTAGAAAGATATTTGTACGACCAACTAAAATTTACTGACTTGTCCCATTACTTTTGGAGCGATTGTATGATCCATATGTTCGACTTAAGAATCGATCATATGGAAATATCGAACCGTGTATGCCAGCTTAATGATAACACACACACACTGCAGAGCCGCAGTAGAACATTGGTCATTTGTAAGTAGGCAGTCTCTTCTCTCCTAAACTCTACGACTGGGCACACAGAATTTTTCATTCAATCGACCTCTAATACCTCATACTTAAGTCAATCGTATTACAATTGAATTATTTTTACCACTACACGTGATTTAAAGCAGATTGTTTCCTTTCTTGAGGCCTGTGCACATGCTCTGATCCCATTTTGATCGATTTGAGGTTTGATTTTGATCCAAATTTTGGATCCAATTTGATTTCAATCCCCCCTCCCAAAAAAAGAAATCGATTTGCAAATGATCATTTTATAACTCAATCTAATGAAGAAAATCAAAGCGTATATGGCCTTAATTTTCCTGACTTTTGTAGCTATATAATGTTTTATATTGACAAGTCAGTACTGCTCTCCGTGACTCTGGATAACCCACAGATCAGTCAGTTATGGTGAAATGCTGCAGAATAGATTCAGCGTTAAGTGTCATCTACCCAGCTTTGGAATGTCTCTTAAAATCACTCCAGAACACAAAAGATAACACAGTGGGCTATGCATATAGGAAACATGAATAAAATGTATACTAAACAGATGGCATACAGGGAGAAGCTGTTGGAGTATCCAGAAGACAGTCGCTGGAAGGAGCTGCGATTGCAGAAAGGAATTCATCCACCTGCTTTAAAGACAAGGAGTTGTGGAGAGTCTCTAGAGGACATATGGAGGGCACCATGGAGTACAGTTCAAACCCTGAAAAATAGACACATTAGTAGACTTGAGATCGGTATGAAAACATGTATTTGGGAAGAAAGTTATTTTACCAACATTGCCAAAGCACACACAAAAAAAATTCTTCATAAAAGGTACAAAGCATTAGATAAGCCATTTTTATTAGAAATATATTTCTATATTTCCAAACTGCCTTTGATAATACTGCTGTATACTTACCTTTACATCTGCTATTGCCAGGTTTGTACCTGCAATATTGCTTTCTCATATAAAAAAGTATAACTGGATCACAGCCAGAATGTAAATGGAGGGCTAAGCAGACCAACGTTCTGCAAGCGTATTATATAAAGAACTGGAACTAAAAATATGAGCTTTGTGGCTTTAACAATAGATTTGGTGATTTTTCTGTTTATAAATTTGGGGGGGGGGAAACAAAACCCACACATGTAAATTGACATCTGCTAGACACATTTCTATTGTACAGGACGCCAGGGATGGGTCCTGAATGGGGTATATGTATCGCCCATTTTTGGTCTGTGTCCCCCTTTAGGTAACCCCTAGGGTGCTGGATGGACACAGTCCAGGATTTGAATGGCTGTCTGTGGACTGAAACTTTGTTAAGGCCCCCCTACACCATACAATCTTTCTATACAATTTCTGTACAATCAAGTTTTGTTCTACCAAAACCATGTAATATGAGGAGCTTTAAACCTTCCAATCACTATGTATTCTATCAGGGAGGCCACTATACTACATAGTTGTTGGTAGATCTAATGAAAATTGTATGGATTGATCTAAAGGTGTATGGAGGGCTTCAGATTGCTAACAGGGCCTGGTCTGTGAATAGGCAGGATGGTTGGCAGGGCCTCCTATTCACCTCACCCAGCACCTGTGTAGGTGTGTGTTGGCTGCACACCAGTGTTATAACCGGGTCACCTGACCTAATCAGGGAAAGAGAAAAGGCAGGACTGCTTCCCTCTAAAAGAGAAGATAAACTGTGGTTTTGGGAGAAACCCTCTCCCCACGTGAGACGTATCTTTACTTTCTTGCCTTTTGCTAAAGACTGTTGTTTTGGCTGTAGTTAAGCTAATCTGTTTTGGGCATAAATAAAGCCTTGTGGATTTAAAAGACCTTGAATTCCAGTGTGGTGACTGTGAACCCCAGACCCCCAAGTTCACACTATCTAATGCGCTGCTTCAACAGATCTCAACAAAACGTCATTTACTTTTTGCATATTATGTGAAGCTCTGCGCAAAACAGTTTTGCGAATAAAACTTTTGGAGCAATAAAAAAATATATACGTAAATAGGAGTGCTCAACTACAGGAGTGTACCGACTGATGAAATTTCCATTTGCAAATAAACGTTCATATTATTAGGAGTATGCAAAAAAAAAAAAAAAAATACTTCTTGGGGTAAAAAATTTAAATGTGAACGCCAATGAGGTTATGGAGTAATCAAAGTAGGGAAGTGAATTTGCGTCCCGTGTGTTAAAAACCAAATGGATATAAAAAATGGAGTATGGGGGTTATCATTTAAAAATAAACAAAACATACCATTGGTTGGGTGTCGAGCAAATGAGATAGAAAACCTTTTAACAGCAGAGCTGCGTGTGGCGTCTAAGAAAGAGAAAAACAGGTACCTGAAATTTATAACAGCTACCAAACGGGGAAGAAGAGAAAAAAAAAAAAAAAAAAGAAAGCTAAAAAGAAAATTCCCCGTGTGTTTGTGTGTAATTCAGCAGCATGCAGTGCACTCCACAGCAAAGACATGTAGTTGGATTAAAAAGAGAACACTCGTTTATTTCCCATTTAGAATTATTCAGGAGACGTTGGAAAGCTGGCTACTCTGGTTCTAGGATTATAGGAATAACTCTGAAAAAATATATATAAAGAAAACTTTGACAACTACTTTTTGATGGCTTTTTATCACATATTTATTACAAATGATACAACTGCGAGAAATAGATAAATAATCTAAACTCAGGAAATTAAAAGGTAGACAAAAAAAATGAAAACACCAAATATCTGAGTGTGTACTCCTCTGATAAGAGGTGTGGCTTTCACACAAAATGTGTGCGAGACGTGATGCCCACATACCATCTATGCAGCCAGAAGTAGTCAGCTTTTTACGATGAGCACGAGCATAATCCAGAAGGTTAGGTGCACTTGAAGAGGCCCCGAGCACTGTAGTACTAAACAGACCCGCGCAGTGAGAGCCTAATGGAAGTTAGAGAAAATACAGCAACCTTGTGTTCCTCCATTTAGAAAAGTGATGCATGCAACATGCAGAACATACTTGGTTGTTACTATAAAAGGCAAAACAATGAAACTTTAATATAGAAAGAAGTTTTGTGCCATTTTATAAGATCCTGTGCCATCTTCTGCTCATCAATAGAATGAGCAGTCACAATTAGGAGAACCTATTGGCTCGTCTCATAGATGCTTTTTTTAAGGGATTTTTTTTTATGTTTGTGTGGTGAATGGCTACTCAATGATGAGCACCAGATCAACTTTTATCAAAAAACATTTGTTTGAAAGCCCTTTAAGTGCTAGCTGTGCTTTATTTTTCTTAATTAAGCATTTCATTCATTAAAGAAAACTTGAACAGCAGATCCACATCTACAAAAATGTTTCCAGAGAGCTTAGCTAAGTCAAAATTATGATTGTATTTATTTTCTTTGTAGGGAGTCTTTTTCTAATCTAGCAACAGAACGAATATGAAACAATACAGAAAAACATAACAACACAGTCTTTGGTTCTACAGAGATATCTTTCTAAGAAAGGAGAACCAGGTTCTACAAATATCTCTTCCTAAGACAGGAGAACCAGGTTCTACAAATATCTCTTCCTAAGACAGGAGAACCAGGTTCTACAAATATCTCTTCCTAAGACAGGAGAACCAGGTTCTACAAATATCTCTTCCTAAGGCTGGAGAACCAGGTTCTACAGAGATCTGTACCTAAGATTGGAGAACCAGGTTCTACAAAGATCTCTACCTAAGACATGAGAACCAGGTTCTACAAAGATCTCTACCCAGGACAGTAGAACCAGGTTCTACAGAGCTCTCTACCGAAGATTGGAAAACCTGGTTCTATAAAGATCTCTACCTAAGACAGGAGAACCAGGTTCTACAAAGATCTCTACCTAAGACATGTAATGGCCAACAGTGATGCCAACCTAAGACATGCGATGGCCAACAGTGATGCCAAGATCATCACAGAAGAGTCAGCGACTACAATGGCCGATGCTTTGCCTAAAGACCGCTGGTCTCCAGGCAAAGCTCGGCTGAGGAGGAGCTGGGGAGAGACAGTTCTGCTCTCCCCTGCTCCTCCGATATCTGACAGCAGCGTGATGACGTCATCACGCTGCTGCAGGGTACATCGGACGGCTCGAATATCGAGTCGTCTGTACACTGCTTTATGCATATAAGGATCATGTTTAAGCCCCCATAAAGCACATTGCGATAATGTTTCTACCAGCCCCAGTCCTTCCCCCTTTCTCTGTAAAAGCAGTATTAAATCACTTGATATTGAATAATCCTTTCTTAGACAAAAAGCAATAAAAATCTGACAATCTATCTTTAAAGACAGCAAGTAAGGGGGGATATCCGCAAAACAAAAACACCCCTCATGATATGCATCATATATTCTGAAGGTGTGACCACTCAACTGCAGGTGGTCGTGCCTTGGCCTGCCTGTGGGTTTGTGAGCTGGGCTGCTTTAGCTTAACTCACAGATAGAAGAGCTAAGATCTGCACTGTATTGGGAGTTGGGCACAAGCTGCCCACCTCACATACAGCTCTGGCAGTCTACTCTGCCGGTTGGAGCATGGAGTGTCGGTCAGCAGATTAGGAGAAAGCCAAAATATTTTTTGCTCTGAAGTATAGGGTGCATCCTATACATCGGAGCTTCTTATAGCCCGAAAAATATGGTATTTTATTGCTACCCTTAACGTCTGCTCCCCCCTAAGCTCTCACAAGTGACAAGAGCAAAAAAACAACAGGACAGAGAAAGGCTCCATATTTACTATAAACCTAGTGGGGTACAGCAAAAATTGATGTTCACTAAACACTAGAGCTTCACAGGACATAAAACATTTAAGAAATGAATGTTGTCTGTGTAATAAAAGCAGCTAGTATGTGGCAACAAGGGGTCTTTGCTTGCATGTTAAGCTGCCGATCTATATCTAAGGCGGGTCTGCTTAGCTAGTGTTGAAGCCTAGAGCTAGAAATTTGCGAATTCTCCAAAATGCCCTCCGAAAAACCAAATACGAATCAAGATTTTTGTTCACATAAAACAAACTTTTTACATGACAGTATAGAAATCTATACAGATCAGGGCTACTGCCAATGAAACTAGTAGTATTTACATGGTTAGGAGGATCCATTCTATTTAGCACTCTGAAGCACAGCCAATATAAATATATACAGTACAGGAGCAGAAGGCACAGCTACTCTACTGTGCGGCAGGGAGGATGGAATACTGCTAGATTCCTTACCTCGTAGTAGAGAGCTCCAACAGTTACTTCTGATTTTACATTTTCCAGAATGAAAATACTTCCTTGTTTCTTTTTTCTGTGCATGAGGGTCTGCAGGGAAATATATTCAAGTGTGACCCAGCAACATGGGAAGGCTCATGTACACGGTAATGGAAAGAAGATGCATTAAAGGGCATAACATGTCAGAAACAATTATATTTTGTAAAGTAGAAGCAACTGGATTTTTTGAAATGAACACCAGTGAAACAGTATATAAACTAAGACCACATGCAAAAATATACAACTATCCAATTAGGAACAAGGACGCACAACAAATATATGTTCTGTTGATATGATATGATAAAGTAAAAGATAAAATACTCACGATAAAGCAGGCACAGTGTAGGCTTAGCAGGGGTGCTGATCTCCTACCAGGCCATGTGTCTTCAGCCGTGTGGATACCAGGATTCCACACGGCTGAAGAAACATGGCCTAGTAGGATATCAGCCCCTGCCAAGCCTTTACTCTACTTCCTTTATTGTGAGTATTTAATATTTTCCCTTTTTACTTACAGAACATAACTTTGTTGCACTAGGTTGTGCGCCTTGTGTCCCTGTTCTGTTCAACAACTGCAACCACAGCATGCCATATATTAATCTGTACACTACAAGGTTCCAGTGCCAGTGGTATGTAATTGTTTTTTTCTGAACTGATTGGATGAATAATGTCAGCAAAGCTTGACCTCATATACTAAATGAAGATAAAACTATACAGTAAACTGTGCTCCTTTACTTTAATAGGTAACAAAGTCCTTTAAATACATCAACCTTAGTGGCGTAAGGGGGCTATTCTTAACCAAATTTCCTTGAGCTGTGGCTGACGTGATTTGGCAAAGCCAGTAGTAAGGCAACAAGGAATTCCAGCTTTTTCTGATATAAAAAATTAGCCCAATATAAATCATTTCAAAATCTTTTCCAACCTAAAAATGTAATTGAAAACCAATGATATGTTTTATTTAACCTTCTTGGTTACAGAGAAGGTTCAGCTGCATTGTAGGAATTTACTCTCAATATATTTTTGTTGTTGCCTGCTACAACAAAAGTCATGGTTTGCAGAAAGCTTACAAAGCACAGGGATCTCATTAGACAGGTATTGGTAAGTATGGAATTTATTGCAATGGAGCACAATGAAGACAATAATCAAAGAGGGGAGAACATATGGTATAACAGTGATGTTGCAAACTAGACCTCCTTCTAAAATTAATTTGAAGACAATACTAGTCAGGAAGGCTGCTAAGACACCCACAGCAACACGGTGTTTCTGGCCAGTACTAGTTGTCAACAATATCTTGTATTCTTTATATGTCTGGACTGTGGGGGTAAGGACTGCAAGACAGCTGCCTTTTCTTACAAAGAAGTTTTGCAAAAAATACATATGGTCTCCCAAAAGCATGTGGGAGACTCGGTTATGGTCTGATGAGATCAAGGTCCACCTTTAATGTATGTTTATTTGATGGAAAAACAACATCACATTACTAAAGAGAACACCAACTCTATTGTGAAGCATAATGGTGGTAGTATCATGTGTTGGAGGCGGACTATCTTCAGCCGGACTTATGGCTTTAGGCAAGGTGGCCTAGAATCTTCACTTTCCAGCCAGAGAGCCGAGGAGGCATTTCACAGTTTAACATGGCCACCAGAAGAGTTTTGGGATTGCTGAACCAAAACCCGGACCAAAATCCAAATCTATTTTGATGCTATTCACAAGAGATATCCTCCTTCTGATTTGGAGGTTTGGAGTGCTTTGGCAAGCAAGAGTATGATACTTATGCTGACTCCTATCCAAGACTGAACACTGTAATTAAATTTATTGGGGTTAGGAAACCAATGAACCTACCAGTCTGTCTTTGGAGTGTGGAATAAAAAGGAGCGCCCAGGGGAAACCCACACAGACACGGGGAGAACATGCAAACTCATCGTGTCCTGGCCAAGAAACTGGGACTTTAGTATTGTATGGCCAGAGTACAAGCCACAGAGCCACTGTGCAGTTGTGTACTCCTTGTGTACTTATGTTCTAGTGTATGATCATCAATTATCCATCTTTACTTCCAACATTTCTGAAATTACTATGAGAGGGGAATCGATCTCAATTTATACAGAGCTAACCGCAAATTAAATCCACAAATTGTATCATCAATATTTTCTTTTTTTGTCTCACAACATGGCTACCTCCACTGTGTTATCCTAATGTTTAAATCTTTTTATCGCTCTAAGGCTGGCCATACATGGTACGATTTTTTTTATAGATTTGCGTACAATCGATCATCATGCCCATTTATGGTGATCGATTGTTCTCAAATTGATTGCATTCAGTCCTCCTTCGAATGAACCTCGGTCAAACAAGGAACCAACATGTTGGTAAACCCTGTTCGATTGCCATTATTTTATATGGGGACCGAGGGTCACCAACCAAAGTATCGAACCAGATCGATTCTCCGTTCAATTGCCGTGTATGACCAGCCTAATTTTTACCGATCAAGTAAAATAGTTATCTTGAATCAAGGCATGACAAGCAGCAGAAAAATCTGATACCAAATTATAAAAAAAATGTGGGTAACGTAGAAACACACAGGAAAGGGGACTGTCATGAAAGAAGTAACAGGAAAGCAGAAGGTGGCACAGAATTATACACAAGGACCATAGCAGAAAAGAAACATCTGACACAGAAAATGATATACATATAGACTTACAAGATTTACTGTAATATGTTTGTACATTTCTAATGATCTTGCATGTACAGGGTATAAATTTGCTTAATAGCAGAAATATATATATATTTTAGCTGTGATAAGCTTAAGACATAATTGACATGCAAAATGATCCAAATGATCCCTATAAACACAAAGACCATTCAACCAGCCATTGGGGAAATGCAGGCAACAGCCTCAGACCCAAATACTCAGGTTGCCAAATCTGTATTTTGATACAGTGATCAGTGCATTAGCTCTGACTTTACTTTTGACTTTACTTTTAGGAAGGGACGGTGATCTCTATTAAATATTCCTCCAAGACAGCAGAGTTAGGCCAGGGCTCCACCCTGATTTGCTGAATGGGGCAAAATCATAGTGGGATGCATACAGAAAACGCTGCCACTACAATTTTGGCAAAACTTTGTGAAGCAAAGCCCTTAGGTTTGCTCGTAGGGGAAATGTACAAATGTACAACTGTGCATTTATTTTAAAAAAGGAAAAACTACAGCTTTTTGTTTCTAAAGCCCCCCATACACCTTCCAATCTTACCATGCAATTTCTGTAAAATCCAATTTTGTTCTACCAAACCCATGTAATATGAGGAGCTTTCTAAACCTTCCAATCACTATGTGTTCTATCGGGGAGGACCCAGCGCTACATAGTTGTTGGTAGATCTAAAAGAAATTTTATGAAGGGATCTAAAGGTGTATGGGGAGCTTTACATTTACATATTCATACGAAAGAGGAGACATTCAGTAAATGAAAAAAATGTGTTCATGTGTGTAAATGTATTTAAAATAAGTATTTCTACGAGTTGTCTGTAATTATCAATGCACAATGTCCCTTGATTCCCTCATCAGCTGCAAACAATACCTTTCTGCATTAAAGATAGACACTCAAATGCCAGAATCAACCAGCATAGATGCTGGAGTAAGTGATTACGGTGCGCTCTGAATTCAGACACGTGACAATTGAGTAGTCATTAGTTATAGGTTCACATTTAGGGAAAAGTCCTTTTAAAATAGGATCTGAAACAGCAATTGCCAAAAAGTGAAGATATATAATCTACATATAATAAGGATTTCATTTAAGGTTTAATTTAAATAGAATGAGAAAGATGAACTGAAACACTATTCTAAGTTCCTCACAAAATGTACAACTGTGTTTAACTATCCTTTTTTTGTTACATGTCCCCGGTATGGTTTGTTATAGTCCTATTCTGCTAGACTTGTTTTGTAATGCTAGAGATGCCCAAGTAGTGCCAGGGACATACCCTAACGTGAGAGATATAGGACACACAATGTGCGACATCCTCTGTGGGCCTAATTCAGCCAATTGACAAAACTTGTGCCTAAAGGTGGGCATACACGGGTCGATGTTCATTCAATCAATGAGCCCTCGAGCATTCATCAATCTAAAGGAGAATCGATGCAGACCACTTTGAGCAATCGATCTCATTCGATACTTTCAATCGCAGTCAAATTGGGTTTACTAACATGTTAATTCCCTTTTTGACTGAGCTTACTTTAAGCGGGATCGATTGATCCTGCTGGCCAAAACATACTGTATTCCCGAACAATCGATCATTGCAGGAACCGATTAAAAAATCGACCTGTGTATGGCCACCTTTAGTTAGTTGTGTTGTGTGCAAGGGAAACCTACCAAATCAAAATGTTAGCTTCACAGCTAGTCAACTATTTATATGAGTTTAGCAATTGCACATTTTTATATTCTTTGTATAATTTAGGTCCACTATTAGGCACAGGTTTTCATACGCCATCTTAGGATGGAATAATGTTAATACGTTTCAATAACACACACATACCATCCTATCCTATCTGTGCAAACACAAAAAAGGAGTAGAATTAGGTTGGTGATAGTTGTGTAATAGGTAGTAATTTCCCCATAATGAGATTGATTCCTGATAAAGAAGAGAGGAGCTACCCGAAAGGAAATGATTACATATTACCTTTATGAATTCACATACAAACAAATTTAACTTTAAAAGCCGTTTATGTCTCCAAGCGGGCTTTAACAATAATGTGTTGTTTAAGCTGTAGAGCTCACATCAAACTTTGAAGCGTCAAACATTCATGCCATATTTCATGTACTTGGGAAATCTGCAGCGGCCATGAAAAATTTCATGACAACCAGGTTACTGGATAAGGATGACACTATGTGGTTATGTGTGCTGGGTAATGTTCTCTAGAGCAAAATATCTAGAGGAGTAGGAAAGCCCCAACAGAACAAGTCCAGTAGAATAAAACTAACTACCAGCTATACCATGACCTTGATAAATGAAAACATTCACCAAAAGACTATCCAAAGTTTTACCTAGTAATGATAATAGTAATGGTAAGGACCAATGGATTTCATATCCAAAGTATGTAATCTGATAACTTAATACACCGAGAAAGGTGCTTGGTCAGTACATGAAAACGTACTTCATGCAGCAAGTTCTACATGACCCTTTAACCGTAAAAAAAAAAAAATGTAACAATATACATAAAGACAAGTGTGCATGACACTTTTGATTATTATAATAAAACATAGAGAGCATATGACTAAGCATTGCCATGATTAAGGCTATGTTTCCTCAGCGTGAACCCTGTCGCATTACATTACAATCAATAAGCATCAGCGCACCAATAATTGCGTTGGGCTCCATTGCGTAAACGTCAATGTAGCAAGCTAGGTCAACATTAACGCAACAGAGTCCAACGCACAGAGCCCACCCACATAGCCAATTTACCTTAACAAAAAAAACAAAAAAGTACACAACATCACTTCCAGGACCACAAAAGGGCAGAGAGGTCCTTGATGGACGCCATGGAAACATAGCTTTAAACATTATGCAGCAGTGCATTTTTCAGATTTTCTCAATAACCAATGTTTTCTAGGTTGGGCTTGTTGAAAAATAGGTAGCAGTGTGTTAAAGTTATTTTGGTCACAGCCTTGGTGTTTTTTATCTATTCCATTATTTCAGGCCAAAATTATAGGGAAAGGTCACACAAATTTTTTATTTTCCGTGTAATTGGACTTCTGATAACAAAGGCTAGGAAATCATTAGATTTCTATCAAAACCAGATGAAGTTTACACTTGTCAGAAAGGGGTTATATATATTTTGTGTAAGTAAATGTCCCCGTATGCGATTTAATTATTCATTCATTGCATTCATTCAGAGTGAAGGGCGATTCGCCTCTAAGAAAGCTGACCCCGTTGATGGCTTTCCTGTTGTTTTGGTGATAACTCAAAATGTTGAATTTCCTATTATGCTTTCCTGGTGACAATGACTGCAAGGATAGGGGGTGAATCTCTGGAGACATTCATACTTATACTATACTTAAACATAAACCTATTGTACATAGTTCATGACTTTACTATTGTAACCACTGTAGTATTATTATTATACTACTTGTAACATTTAGGTACATTTCTTTGTTATAACATTTATACAAGATTCTCGAAATTACATTAAATCTTAAACTAGACACTGGCGGACTTCATTAGTGGAATCTAGATTTATTTAAGAACAAGATCACAATATTGTGTTCATCCAACGCACAGCAGAGTAACAGTAGACTTAACGTCTACTGTTACTCTGCTGTGCGTTGGATGAACACAATAACTTAACGTGCTGCCCACTGCCAACATGCTTGGATGCACTTTTAAGTAGTAGAGGTTAAAGAAGCTGCCAGCATTTCAATAGCTTGTTAGCACTGCCCAATGTGTTTGAATAAATGAAACTTTATTAAGTTAAGAACAGGAAATATACTTACCTAAACCAATGTGCTTCTGCTCCAAGATTCTGGCTGCTCGGAGATGGCTATTGTTATCTGATAGCACCTGGAATGAAAGATTTTACCGTGAGATGCAACACGGGAAGCACTAAGATTGGCATTATGATATAAGCAACCCCATCCAAAACAGGTAATGTTAATACTGATGCATGATACAAGTTAGTGGGGGAAAAACAGGACATGCAATATTGCCTTCTGACTAAATCCACTTCACAGATGGGTCCTGTGGCAATGGGGTGGTGCAAAGCAAACATTCAAACAATAACACATCAATTACATAGAAACAAAGAAAAAAGCCAGTATCTGAAGAGCGTTCATTTCTGCAAACCATGGACACACTTGTACAAGACATCCTGTTTGGAAGAAAGTGCACAGGAAAAGCTGGAAAGAAGCAGCTGAAATGTGTCAAACAAAGTCACGATAATCCATGCATGAGCCCTATAAAAGAACTGGAGGATGGCTTGCGGCTTGTACCCAATGTAAACGTCATACCATTTTTGCTGAAAGAGCCTCAAGCTGTGCAGACAGACAACACAGAATCTCTTAGAAGAAAATGGAATGAGAAGCAGAACCTCTTCCATGATCTGTGAAATGTGCCAGGCCTATCATTTTATTTCTCACTCATCCCTAACAACCTCCATCCCAGTAGTCCATCAATGCATTCTTCTGACCAATCTCTTGTACAGGCTATTATTCACATCCATCAAACATCACCTTTAGTACTACTTCAAAATGTAAAAGAGCACTACAGCCAACATACAAAGTGATCAGTCATTATACCTCTGAAATGAATGTAGAATTTACAGATGATGGGTATCACAATATGTTAAAAACCTACTACCGTGTTTCCCTGAAAATAAGACCTGTAAAAAGGAAGGGTCTTACATAAATATTTGCTCCCAAAGATGTCCTACATCATAGTTTTGGGGGATGTCTTATTTTCCATGAAGAAGAATACGACACTGGGGTATCAGGGTGGGGGGGGGGGGGGGGGGGGTGGGGGGGTCAGAGGGGGGAATCAAAATGGCACAAGAGACTCAGAGGGGGGGGGGGAGGGATTACCCCTTTAATAACCCCGGTCATTTTGATTGCCAGTTATAGTACCAGATCTTCGGGGATGCCTTATATTTTAGCATGAGGCAAAAATGTAAGGGTGCCTTATTCTCGGGGAAACAGGGTAACCGTGGCCATTTGGGAAAACCTCTAAACGTAGTTGTTAGTAGTTGCTTAATCCTATTAGCAGCATCTGGTCTCCACATGTTCATTGCTACTTTATGTATCCACACATACCTACAAGGGTTATAAGTAAAGACCCCTTGCTAGCCAAAAAGAAAGTGCAAAAGAGTGAACAAAATCTTCAGAACCATCAGGAAGAAATGTGGTCTGAATGGTAGAAAAAAAGGGCGTCCAAGCCTAATACAGATGTATAAAAAAAACATGTCTGAAAAAAACTTCTGTCTGAAAGATGAATAGGGACATTGGTAGCATATGATTATTTAAGCCCCACCCACATCTTTATATATAAACTTTTCAGGAAATATTCCTGTTCCTTGTTTATATGCCTGTCACAAATACACAGCTGGTATATACCTTATTTTCAGTGGTTCAATAAAAACATGACAGAGGACAGCTCCAAACTTGCATTCTCAAAGCCAACAAACCAGTTGTCACAGGTCCCATATATTATGTGTATATTTTAATAAACAGAGAGAAGAGCCCCATGCATCCAAACAGCTAAAGTAGTTAATAATTCAGATTTATGGAAGAAGTGCTGTTATGTCAGCTATCAATACATTAGGTACTCATTGCCAGGAAAGTATGATTAGTATTAGGATTGTCACCCCTTATGCAGTTAATGTCAAGGCACTGAAGACATGTTCACTTTGGATAAAGAATATATTTTGACCCCCACAGCATCACTTTTACCAAACAGATATTTTTAAAAGATTGCCAGATTACTTGATGCCACATTAGTCTTAAAGGACAGCTAAGCCAAGTGTTGTTTTTCTTTACAAATACACCCATTTGCAGTGGTAATTTGGAGTATACATTTACATTAATAGTAAAACTAACAACTGTGTGCAAAAAGAAAGCCAATGACATATTACCATTTATAGAGGGAACACAAACTCAAAGGTGATTAGATGTCCTTTAACACCATCTCTGATTTGCTTTTGTGCTTAATAGAAAAAAAAGTTTAGTGAAGTAAAGTTTAAAAACCTGTTGCCATGAGCCAAAAATACTGGATGTGAAAGCCAATGATTTAGGGGACACAGGGGAAGAAGTGATTTGATCCCCTGATCTGCGTCTTCGACGCCCAGAACCCACAGCACCGGTGTAATGCATCCAGGTACCGATACACTCTGGGCTAGACACACTCAGGGGGCTCTCTTCCTAGAAGTGAGAAAAGGGGCAAAAACAGCAAAGCATGCAAAGTTAGAAACAAAGCCAAATGACCAGAAAACAAAAAAATAAAATAAAAACTCAATTCTAGACTACGAAACATAAAATGACCTTTAATGTGTGGCGTGAGAGTAAGCAAATAGCTAACACTACAAACTAGATTTATAACGGTATTAGCAGCATTATTAAGGGAGAAAGTATAGAGAACATAGAAGGGAAATATATCGATCATTGGAGATATGTGCCAGGAAAACAGCAAATCAGTCACCGATTCAGGTTATGACATTTTGGTGATCACTATTGGCACATGTAGGGTTAGCAGCTAAATCAATAGATATATTAGGGACGGGCCACATATAACACTAGAATGACACAAAACACTTTCAACCAATGAAGTACAAAAACATTAATGAGTGTGTGGCCCCTTGATGTCCTCATCACTGTTTTAAATCAAGTCACAAAATAATGGACCAATTGTCATCTTCAAAGCATTCACATTATCTTGAGCATTATAATGAAGATAGAGATAGTTTGTCTTAACTGCAGCTAATACTATTGTATGAATGTCATAGAAAGATCTTTGTAAGATCTCTTTAATATGCGTATAAACAAGCCACATTAAAGGATAAGTGACATGCTGTCTAAAAGGAGATTCTAAACAACAAAAGTAAACCCCGACAGCTATGGTAAAGTGAAGTGCCAACTGTCAGGTAAAGGAACTGGCACTTACCTCTACCGAGCCTATCTTTCTGGAACGAGGTAAAGGAGACTTCCTGTGTATGTGAATAGGATCAGACACCATAGGTTTAAACATCACCATGGACCTGTCAGGCTCATCTCTTCTGCACACACCAGACTCTTCATCACTGTCATTACCGTGAATGTGTTTCTTGGAGCCCTCACTCTGAAAGGAGAACAATCCGAATTAACAATTTATACAAAGCATCCAACGGCTTTGACTGTGAATAACATTTATGCAACAATTGCACACACCGCTGCAAAGTTTTGTCATGCGAAGCCCAAACCCCCTCCCGAGAATAGTAAAGGTCCCCCATAAGCGGGCCGATACCAGTTCAATTGATGACCCACTTAAGCAATCAAAAGCACAAAAATCTACGCGCACTAATTTGCCCCCTAATTGGACCCTCTGCCCCCATCCAACGCGATAGAGATCGAACAGGGATTTACCAACATATTAGTTCCCTATTCGATTGAGCCGTCTTTGAGTGGGATCAATTATTCCCGTGTTAAGACAGGGTGGGCACAATCGATGACCTGTATGATTGATGGGGCGGCTGTGCATGGCGTGACGTCATCTATTGCGCAGGTCATTGGTTGAACAGGTATTGACCAGCATATGGAGTCCTTAACATGTCATGCTTAGAGGGTGGCTGCCTATAGTAATAACAATGTGTGCAACAGCAGCACACAGCGGCATGGTTTATGTTTCATGGCATGTAAATGCGGCCAAAGAAGGAAGACAGATTATGTCCTACATAGGGGCAATGAAACGGTATGTGTACACTCCTGCCATAGGAACACACACAAACATATATCAATCAGGGCAATAATGACTAATGATTTTGCAGAGTCTAGTCATCTGTCACTTAGGTTGTGGTTGACTAACCGTGATCATCACACGGACATTACCACCCTGCCAATACTGACAGAGAAAGGTCTTGCACTGACCACAAGAGGCAGAGTCTGCATGCATGAAACAGACGGTCTTGTGTGTCTCTCTGTGTGGACCAGCATGCATAATGTCTCTGCCCCCGATTGTCAGTTTTCAGGGTAGGGGAGGGGTAGACAAATTTTATGCCATGACAGGGTAATTTCAAGATACAGGAACAAATACATGGTGGCAAGTTTAAATAGGAACAGAAATTAGATCAATTTCAAACAAACCTCTCTAGATGCTGGTCTGTATCCAAATCCTGAAGGCAAATTCTTATCTTCTTCGCAGCCCTTTGCACCTGGACTAAAGTGTAATTCTACATGGAACCGTTCCTCTGACGATAAATCCTATACACGATTACAAAAGGCCGGGATGATTGACTTTACAAATGCATCCAACTACTTACAAGTTTAATATCTACATAAATGTTAAATGACCTTGTTTGGGTCCTCGTACAACATAATAACAATCTGCGTCATGTAATTTAGTTCATTCACAAAGTTCAAGTAGTCCATTGCTCTCTTCCACTGCTCATCTTTCGTCTCCTACAGATCAAAATAGAAAGAATAATGATTTCCGGAGCACATAAAACCAGGTGGGTGAGAAAACAAATTCTAAACAATAAGTAACTGCACGTACTTTACCCTGTATGGAATGTGTGTATGTATTTTTTTTTGTGGGAGGTGAGGGACATACAAAGGACTGGATTCAGTATCGTCCATCACTCTGATCTATATATTTCCATATTTTTATTTGTACCAAACTTAAACATCAGCTTTAATTACCAATAAGTCAACTTGCGGCCAAACATACCTGAGGGTGCCTGATCTTGACGCTAAGCAGGGTCTTGTATGTTTACCCCCCATATGAGAATTTTTTTTTTTACATATGTGCGATACTGGTGCCACTACAATATGTTTATATAGGTACATCCCATAAAATATATAGTAATCTTAAAGAAAAATTTGAAAAAAATCCTAGTATCAGCCCATTTATTAATGGATGAGAATGATGCACTCCGGCGGGGGATATACACTTATCCTCCCGTATTCCTGGTGCTTTGAGTACCCTCACCGCCACAGATTGTATACTGGTTTTATATGTGCAAATTAGGAATTATGACATGGTTAAAACATTTGATCAACTGCATCAAAGTGAGTAGATCTAGGTCCATTCTGTTTACTCTTTGTTTGTAACCAGTGTGATATATGATGGTCGTTTATTGTTGACTTTTTAAATTACACAGAGTTTATCATTATGCAGATGAAGCCCCTGAAGAAGCAGATACCAGTGAAATGCGCCGGGATAATATCTTGAAATTACTTTTTTGCAGGAATCTGTATGTATAGAACTTTCTGCTTTGAATTTTTACTGATAATCCTGAATTACACATCTTGTTGATTTCCTAAAGTAGCAGAGAGTTTTCACTTACAAATTCAGCATCTAACTTCTACATTTATTTAGCCAAACTCTCTAAAATGTATCCAACTAACTAGGCAAACATTAGCAAATGAAAAGGTCCAAAGTCACAGTACAAAACCTGTGTGATTTTTCCTAAAACCCTTCATAAATATTAGAATAAAAAAATGATGAATATATGAAAAAAGTGTTGTAAAAACTATAACAATGTAATGAAAAATCTGCATTAGAGTGTATGAGCACGAACATGTTTTAATGTATGAAAGTTTAAACAGTCTCAGTTTCACACATGACATCAGCAAAGGAAGTTTAAATAAAAGACAAAACATTTTTAGGTCTTTGCTCAAAATCCACATATACTATTAGGGAAGATATATATTTTTTTATTTTTTGTAACAGTAGTGTGTTGTACTGTGCTAGCCATTGATAAGTATAGCACCGTATATACTTGAGTATAAGTCGACCCGAATATAAGCCGAGGTACCCAATTTTAGAGAAAAAAATCTGGAAAAACTGAATGACTCGAGTATAAGCCTAGGGAGGGAAATGCAGCAACTAAGGTTCAGAAACACACAGCAAATGTACTTTGTGTTTTGAGGTGTTTTTTTTTTTTAGGTGTAATTATTTAATTCAGCAGATTTGTAAGTAAATTACAAATCCCCTGAACATGCTAGCATCACTAAAATTGCTGGAGATGTAGAGAAGGGATGTGGGAACATTGTAAGGAAAAAAGTATTGTTCTAGCATATCAAGTTTTTGCACAAAATAATGACTTGACTTTAAACCTAATTTATGCAAAAACTACATATGCTAGAGCAAAATTAAATTGTTCCCACAACCTTTCTCTATATCTCCAGCAAATTTGGTGATGATAGCATGTTTGGGGGCTTTGCAATTTACACATAAAGTTCACCTACAAAATGCCGCGATTTTCATTTTTTGACCCGAATATAAGCCAAATTAAATTTTTTGAGCACATTTCAGGTGCTGAAAAATTCGGCTTATATTAGAGTATATACGGTATATAGTACATATAAAAATGATAATTGTTAAAGGAGGTGAATATTATGCCTCTTAATTTTATCATTATTACCACCAATAACTCTTCCTAACTCTGATCACTATCTCCACCAACTAATCCTTCACTCTCACCTCAATCCGTCAAGTGTGTCTACAGAAAACATTTGTTTTTGTTACAATATTTATGCCCTTTTGTGTATAAATGTGAGTTTCTAAAACCAGACTTGTATTAGCCTGAAGAAGGGATCTGCGACATCCCGAACTGCTTAGTACTTACATCGCAAAGTGCTCCAAATCGTAGCATTGACAGCAGTGAATGAACATGACTTTCACTGGTGAAGTACAGACGTGTGCGTACATGCCGTTCTGGAGACATCACACCACGAGAATACCTGGCAAATAAGAGATATTAGCTGCTTGTTCTGGGAGCTCAGTACAAAATGATTTTAAGACATCTGTTAAGTTTAGGTCTTTACATGTTAAATAAATTGCTTTATGTCTTCGGTGTCCACTTTCATTAACTAGACACTTTACTAAACAGCAAAGGAAAACTAAACACAATTCCTAAAAAAAAAAACTGCAGTAGCCCATACATTGTGTAAGTTCTAATGCAGTTGAATACTCTCCAGATACAAATGAATATGGCTTCTTACAGTGGATGAAGCTTATTAACGGTGTCATCATCTTGTGTTCTCTGTAGATCAGAGCGAATCTTCCTTACAAGAGGGGTACAGTATCCTTTAGCGATCTCCAGTTTTTCTGCTTTGGAAATACCATATTCCTAAAACACAAGACATAAAAAATGTATCCTATAGTGGTTACCAAGGCAAAAGTATACCCTCACCACTGATGTTCAAAAGGTGAGTTTACCAACAATAATCTAATAAATTCCAAACTACTTTTAAGATCATTGAAGATAACCTTGTAGAAATATACATGATATCTAACAAGTATGTATAAAAGATGTAAATTTCGCTATAAGGCTCTGGGTCACATACACAAAATTTGTATTTATAGATTGAAGGTGATATCATTTTGGGCTTCTCTTTCAGTGTTGTAGGTTGCATTCTTGAAAAGGCCAAAACGCGTTGACATTAATTGAAGACTATATGCCCTTTGTATGGGAATCCTCTACGTGTGAGAGGTGACTGGGGGACACTGCTGAGTAGGGCTCCCTTTTACATCCAAAGAGGATTATTTTATTTATTTTTGTGTCGATCTTAAATGAAAGTTGTGACCAGTTAAGAGCAGCAGCATATCACAGTGTGAGTGCTTGTTTTTATGTGATGTCTAAAACATCATTGTTTCATAAATTAAGGGAATGTTAACCTCCCTAGCACTCTTGGGAGGTCCAGATTTCTGTACCGACTAGAATGGAATTTTTTTTTAGGTTGTAGGCCTGTAACTTTCCAAAATATGCCCGTACAAGGGTCTTATAGAATATAGTAATGTTTGAAAAAAACAATTTTGTAAAAAAAAAAAAATTAATTCATAAAAAAGGTATTATTTGAATGATAAAATCTCTAAAATACTTATTTTGTATGAAAGATTTCAGTATTTTAGTATTCAAAATTCAATTTATTCAATTGAAATGTGTTTTTTTTTTACAATTCCCTTTGGCACCCTCTCTCCCCTGGTGTGATGGACCTAGTGACACATTACACCAGGGGATGAGAAGGGTTTACTTCAAAAGGTGCACATCTGGGGAATCACACTTGACAGTTTTCCTCGATAGAAAACTCTCCAGCAACAGCCTCTTCGAATGGAGCCAAGCTGATCAGTAAGTTTGCTGTGCAGGGGCTCCGAACTTGGCAAGTCTTACCTGGGTTCGGCAGGAACGCCAGGTGGGTTAATATTTTTGTGATTGATAAAGGGTAATTTGTCCTTGAGAAGCCGGGTATTTTCTCTCTTTTGTGGCCTCACTAAGGTGAGGTGAGGGTCTGGGTTAAGCCAGCCAGCTCTCCCGGCACGGAGATTAGCTGGGGGAGCTGGAGAAGCTGTCAGATGTGAGATGCCGGCTAATGCCGACTCTCACATCTGAACTGTATAATTTTCTATGCCAGCCCTGAACTGGCATAGGAAATTAAGAGACAGGTATAGATGAACTTGCATCTACCTTTTCCCTTCTGTCCGTGGGAACAGCAATCACTCCCCACGGACACAGCACAGTGAGAGGAAAAGTGATAGCACGCCCCCCCCCCCTCCTCCTGTGTACAGTGTAGAGATGACGTTGTTTAGCTGAGTTTACTGCTGCTAGTGACACCTGCTGGCTGAATTGGATATTGCATTCACTGAAAATATTGCATTAACCCAATTGATGTGAAAACTTATTAAATCTTTTTTTTCTGGTTTTCCTGCCCTAAAAACTGGGTGTGTCTTATATGCCCGTGCGTCTAATATGGCGAAAAATACGGTAAGTATGAGATTATAGTCCCTTAGTATATATTTGCTATTTACTTTTAAGGAGGTAAAGAAAAGTTGTTATGAGGCCATCTCTGCAGCCAGACTGAAATAGGGAATTGCTGCATCATTAGGCTCACCTTATTTGATATAAGCTGAAGTATAAAGTATATAAGAACAGGGAAAGGAAAGAGGCTAATGCAAATGAACATGTTACACCCACGGCAATCATTAGTTCAGGGCACATGCCTTAAATGTTGCCCTTAAGGATGCCACTGTAAAGCCGGCCTAACGTCCACTACAAACAACCAGAGTACAAATCAACCATTTCAAGCTACCCCGCATCTCTACACGGTGCTCTTATAAAATGTACGCAACTTGTGGCTCAGGACTCCTGGTTGGGTTACCACAATGTGCCTTTTATTTAATATACAGGCAATATAAAAATAATTATTAAAAATCTATTCATGTTTTAAAAATAATGACTTAAAACTCAAGTGGCATACAGTTAGAATATATAAAACACAATTCACTTATTTCATAGATACTTACATTTATTCAAATCTCATGGTGTAAGAAAAGAAATCAGCCACTGTAATACAAGCCGAGTCATCACAAAGTTTGAGCCTAGAAATCTCCTATTTTTACTACACTTCAAATCTCTAAGGGTTTTATCATGCTAGACCCCAGGTGCCCAACCTGCGGCCCGGGGGCTGCATGCGGTCCTTTGGCGGCCCCCCTAATTTCTCCACTTGTGGCCCGCAAAACCTTAATGTTAATGCATACGGCATAGGAACTCAACTGTCTTCCGAATCTAAGGAATGTGCCCCATCAATATAATCAATGGCTTTAATGATATCTTTGAGGCACATAAACTTTGATGATATACATGACAAAATGTGCATTACCATACTACAGTATTCCCTAATGCTTGAAGTATTATTTAAAACAAATTTTGTTATAAAAAAAAGAAAAATAATGTCTTCTAGCTATGTCTGCTGTCATATCTTCATTATAAAATGCTTATACAAGTCAGTATAGATTGAAAATGTTATGTGCGGCCGCACTTGTGGCCCTCCATATCTATTCAGTTGCCCACCACTATGCTAGACTGTCAATTTTACAAAACTCCCTCATCATAACCTTTACTTCTCTTATCACTTCCTATACTTTACTGAAACAAAGCTATTTAAAAAGGACAAACTTAAATGGTGGTAAAATAAAACTTATTATACATTTTAAGACCCTAGTGAGCAGCAAATTCTAATCATATGTAAATTGGCTAGTTCTGATGTGAGAAATTATTATAGTATATAGTGCACAAAACAGTTCATTTCTAAACCTGTTAAAGGCTGATTTAGGAGAGGATCACACAGACGATTGCAGGGCATTTTAACACTAAAACCGCCATGAAAATGAGGACGTAATGGTTGCATTCTGAAAGCCAGATGGATGGCTTATGTTGCATACAGTGGGTGTTTGGTGTTAAACAGGCTGTAGGGGGCCTCATTCCAACATTGTGACTGGATGGGTCGTTGGGAGGGCAGGGTGGTTTATGGAGTATCCCTGGTTGACCCCCAGATCCCCACCCTATGAAATAGGTAAAATGTTCCCCAGGAACTCTTATCCATTAGTAAAGGGGTGAGATAAACATTCCTAGAAAAACAAAACACAGACACCAACCCTGAAAATATATTTTTTTTTATTATTTCCTGAAAATGTCCAGTTGAAAATGTCACTTATGCCCACACCTTGTTTTTTCAAAAACATGGTAGGAGCAATTAAAGTAAAGAACTTGCTTTGATTTTCCGCCCTACTTCTTCCACATCACATGATTTACTGTCCTACCTCCTCCACATCACATGACGCCAGGGATGTGAGGAGGTAACCCAACATTCCCTTAACAATGGCTTGTTTTGTAAGCAAGCTTACACCAAACTACACTCGGTGGAACTGCCTAGGTGGTAAATGAGCTGCGGCTGTGTTAGGCTATGCCTCCACATCCCTCGGGACCCCCTACACTAAGCGCAGTGCTTGTCGGGAGTTCAGACGGATCACATACACTTAACCTGCACTACGTTAACCCCTGCATCAGGCAGGCTCAACACTGTGAGAACAGAGCATATGCCGAGCAGGTAAAGTGTATGTGCTCCGTGGGGACCCCCTGCCAAGCACTGCGCTTAACGTAGGGGTCCCGACGAATCACAAAACATTGTGGAGCCATACAGCTATAGGCGATACCACTTAATATATTGGCACCGGTTCCCACGCTCACCATGCATAACTGATCAGCAGCCCTTGATCCTTGAAGAACTCTAGTAAACCAACATTGCCAAGAGTGCCAGACAAAACACTTTGTACACAAAGTAATCACACTTGCCAAATTACCTGAGGAATGACAATATCAGCTAGTGCCTTGGATATTCTGTACAATTCCATTGTGTTCTCCAGTTTTAATGAGCAATTGTGCTGCACGTCATACTTTATACAATCATAGATATCAGGTATCTTGCTGATGTCATATCTTCCATTTTTTGTTTTAAAGTCTTTTTCCAGTTTGGACCATCGACGCAGCATTAACTCCAGGGTCTCACTGTGGTAAAGCTGAACATCTACACAAGAAGAACCATGATAGATCAGGATTTCTTATTTTATCATTGCAGAATAAATTAATTCCAGGCATGGGTCAGCAAGCGCAAGAGTATTAACTCCAGCAACCCCATGCTCACATCCCATTACTAGGATTGAGGTTTTATAATGACGCTAGAATTTGAAACCTAACAGATGGATGTATAAAAGCCACAGTTCATTACAATAAAACAACAATTATAAAAAGCACATGGCAGTTCTATGAGAACCACACATTCTAGATTACATTACCTGCAAATTTGGGGTCCTCCATTTTCAGTCGAATTTGGGATGTCAGGCTTTGAATTAATGAATACACTTTGTCGCAAGTCTTAACTGGATTTTTGATAATCTGCATGGATTTAACCTGTGATATGCTTCCAGTAGGAGTCAGCTAGAAGAATAGAAAATTATCTATTTATATTTTAATTCTTTTAGCATATTGTCATTTTAATAGTTAGTTAGGGTATATATCATAAAATTACACACAAGGGCAATCATTTTAATTAAACAGAAGTGCATACATACTGTTTGGGCCTTGGGCAGGAGGCCCAGCCTATGAGTCAAACAAGTAACCTACTATTACATTTCCTACTTCTTAATAGTCACACTGTAAAAGCCACAGGAATTAGATTATCTATGCGCAGTATATATTTTTCGAGTGCTCACAGATACTTTCCCAGACTAGTAAAAGTTGTAAACTCCTACGCGTAGGTTCAATTTCAAATATGAATGCATATATATGAATTCTGGCAAATTATTACTATTATTCCGCTAGCCCGACATATTACGCAATCACTTTACAGAGTATATATAGTGATATTTCGGTCTCTACCATGTCCCTACCATAGTCATGTACATTTTACTAACACCGTGATATGTCACAGTCTAAAGCCCCCCATACACCTTCCAATCTTACCATACAATTTATGTACAATCCCTTTTTTATCTAAAAAAAACATGTAATCTGAGGACCTTTCTAAACCTTCCAATCACTATGTATTCTATCAGGGAGGACCCAGCACTACATAGTTGTTAGTAGAACTAAAGGAAATTGTATGGAGTGATCTCAAGGTGTATGGGGGGGGGGGGGCTTTAGTCATATGTAACTAAATAAAACATTCTTTGGGGGAAGCCAATTAACCTGTCAGTAAGTCTTTGGAGTGTGGGATGAAACCAGAATATCCAGAAAAAACACATGCATGGGGAGAACATGCAAACTCCTTGCAGATAGTTCCCAGACTGAGATTGCAATCTGGAACTGCAGCACTGCATGGTCAGCGTGCTAACCACCTAAGCCACCATGCTAGTTATTGCTAGCTTTCGGTAAACTAGCAAAAACACAGAAACAACTCAAATTAAAGTGCATCTTAAACAACCTACAGATTGACCAACATTAAAAGTTCACCTTTTCATAGTCATCAGTACTAAAATCACGATCCCGCTGGAGTATTTCATGAAGTCGTGCCTTCACTCGATGCTGACAGCTGCTAAATGAATCGCTGTCATTGTCCAGGAGACCATTCATATTGGCACTTTTCACCATTTGCACAAGTATTGGGGTCAGTTCTCCTTCCAAAGCCAGCAAGCCCTGCAAATTAAAATGACAAAAAACAGAAGTTAAATGTTAAAAGAAGTACAATTATAAAGTACGTCCTGGTATATTTTTGCACAATTAATCCAACTATCCTTTGATTTTCAACCCATGTGCATTGCCGCTTGTCCACTGGTGTATTTAATAAATTTGCCAATGCCATGAAAACAATCTGAAAACACACCAGTATATGATCCATCCACAAACATATTGCACCTGTGCTTGGGGAAAGAAGCACAAAGCTGTTGGCACCATTATAATGCGATCTTGGTTATAAAATAAAACGACTAATATGTGGTGGTTCCAGAGGAACAGGAAATTCCAGCCACGTGTCAATGTACTTTGGCAAAAGCTGCAGCAGTCATCTGGACTCTTCCTTCATCGGAGGCATAGATCTTCAAGTCATGTCTGTAAGTACTGTGTAATCTAAGCAAACCACATCCTGGGAAACCAGCGTAGTCTCCTGAAAAAAGGGGTTAAAAATAAGTTAGTTTATATTTTTTCACATCAAAAGTGATTTGATATTTATATAGAGGTGGAGTCCAGATCAAAAATACTGGTTTTCCAAGCAAAGAAAAGTTTAATCTATATATTCATGTATAGTGACTAGCTCTACATATTACCTTGCCCTCCAGGATACATGCACCGAAATGCCCTCCCGAGCTCTTCTGCTTGAACTCGCCCTGCCGGGGTCAGTTCACCCCCCCACTTAAGGACAAGAAGTAAGGATGGCTCATCTCTTCGACAGTCTAAAAAGAAAAAAGTCTACTATAGATAAAATGGAAAGTAATTGATTTGCAAAACACTGCTCAGTTTCTGTTTGTATGTATGTATGCAGCAGCGTTGGGCATGCCCAGGGTTAGGGGACACGAGGAGGGAACGATAGGTAACCGAATCCTAACTATTGGCAATGGACAAGTGCTACTCCCACCCCAAAGTTGACTAACACAGGGTACAATGGTGTCACGTTTGACGCACCCTTTCCTGATTTTATTGACCACGATTTATTTGGTTTAGCTTAGAATCGGTTAAGTTACAAGTTAAGTTAAGTTATAAGTTATAAGTTTTATATAGGTTTTCTTTTTTCGTATTATTTCGTTTTTTCTCGGAATACCAAGCCCGGCTATCTTTACACAAAGCCGTACCAAGATACAGATTCAGTTTTCTTCCATGTGATGCGCCTATACATTGGTTTAATTATATCGTACATACTAATGGTGCTTGGAGAGTTTGTTTTGTTCTATATGTTGTAGAGGATCCCAAGGGTGGATCCTGGATGGGAAGTATGTCTCCCCATATTATGGGCTGTGGTCCCAGCTTTATTCCGGGTAAGGAGTCCAGGAAAATATATGGGCAACTACAGTTGCTATTTGTTTTTTTGGGTCTCGGACTCGAGTGGGAGGGAAGGAACTGGGTGGGCCTTCCCACTCCACCCGGGGTACAGTCCAGGACTTGGTGGTGGTTTTCAGCCAGACAGGAAAGCTGGTTGAAAAAGCGCTGATGTCAGAGAGGGGGTGGAGGAGCTGAGACCAGGTGTGTAGCCTGGGTGTGTGAAGTCCAACTCTCTCTCTGGAGCACAGTGTTTCATGTGGAAGGCCTGGGAGGGCTTGCTGGACTGTTTTCCTGAATGTCATGGGTGAGCTGTAATCACTGACTGCAATGAAAATATGTATGTGAATGCTGCATGCAATCCGCCATTTGTGTTTCTGGTGAAAATAAACCGTTGTTTTGTTCATCATATGGCGGTGCTGGTGATCTCTTTCCCCTGAACTTTACAATGTGTTATATACATTGGTTCAATCATATCTTACATACTGATGGCGCTTGGAGAGTTTGTTTTGTTTTATATGCGATATATACATTGGTTCAATTATAACGTACATACTGATGGTGCTTGGAGAGTTTGTTTTGTCCTATATGTGATATGTGGTTTTAGGCCAGGTTGCCAGATGGATTTCATACTGTGTTAATGTAATTGACTCTTATCCATGTATCATATGTACCATTTTTTTAAAACTCAATAAAGACGTTTTTAAAAAAACAGCATCAATTCTTCTAGGTAAACTCGCACAGTTTTTAAAGGAACTCAGGAATGTATTAAAGGAAATGTATTAGTCCAACTGTACCTTCTTCTTCACTAGATGTCTTGGGGCAACCATGGGGCAGATATGTCAACTGAACTTTGCGATTTATTCCAGAAAAGTGTCCATACCTAGAAAAATTTGACCAATTATATAGTGCATTTTGAGCTGCAGACATAAAAAGTATCACATGTATATTCACCTTTGCATGTATTCATCCTTTAATACAATTTAGTTGGGAGATAAAGTTTAAGTATTCACACTTGGGGGAGTTTTTGCCCCTGAAATCTATGTCCTGCTTGGGAAATTTCCCTTCCGGTCTTGGAACCATGACAGAAAGAGAAACTATTTAACAAAAGGTACAGATGTGATTAGCCTGTTATTAAACTAAACAACAAAATGGGATGTGGCGAGGGTTGATATCCATGCAGGCTTGCCTATTAAATTAATTGGAAAACACAAATGCAATTACTAGCTGTATACAGCAAAGCACAAAAGGTCTAAAAACAAGACACATTAATGTGAGTGGTACACAGGTTTTTCTATAGAAGAAGGCAGCCAATCTTTACAACAAGGCACAGACAGCAACTGCTTTTTTTTTTTACCTCTAAAGAATAGGAAAGAAAAAGGTTTCAGGTTCCTAGGTAATTAGGGAACAGTGTTATGAATACTAATTATAAATAAAGTAGCTTTGCTTCAAGTAAATGTAACAATTACAGGAAACATCAAAGGAAATTTGTGACAACAACATGAAAAAAAAAATATATGGATACAGAAATTAGTCTAATTGGACTTGTTTATAGTGGAAATGACACTATGGGAATAACAAATGTGCCCCAGTTATGATGAAGGATTTTCTTGATATAGGCCACTAATTTAAAGCCAGTCAGCATGCAGACAACACAAGTAGCAACAAGAGATGGAGCACCTATAACTAATATGTATCAACATGGACACGTAAGAAGGGTGGGAGGCATTTCTGACTATGGGCCAGGTTAGGGAATAGGGCAGGTATGAATACTTTTGTCATCCAGAAAACAAAAATCATTAGCCTAAAAGGAACGCATCATATTTTTCTCCCTATAAGACCCCCCAAATCAAGGGGAAATGTGTGTGCGTCTTATTGACAAAATATAAAACAGTTACCCTGATTTCCCTCCCAGGTAGGTTTCTAACAGAAGAAGGGGGGAGACAATTTTCTGGTTGGGGCAAAAGTCCAGCATTCCAAGAGGCACGGCCTTGTTGCACTCTCCCCAGCCGAGCCAAAAGGCCAGTCCCAGCTGTCAGAGCTTAGTTCCAACAGAGTGCGCGGTACTGGAACAATGATTTGTGTCTATACACTAGTAGTACCCATCCCATATGCTCACTTGGCCCCTGCACTGACAACTTTTCAACCTCTCCCTTCGCTCTGGTATCTTCCCATCATCCTTCAAACATGCCATTGTTCTCCCCATACTGAAGCAGCCATCGCTTGACCACCCTTATCTTCCCTCTAGCTACCGACCAACCTCGCTTCTTTCTTTTTGCTTCTCAATGGCTTGATCGCCTTGTTTACAAAAGAGTCTGACTATCTCAATGTCAATCTGGCTTTTGGTCTTCTCATTCGACTGAAACATCACTAAGGTTGATAACGCCTTGCTCAGTCCAAGGCAACTTTTCTTTGCTTCTTCTGCTGGATCTCTCCTCTGCGTTCGACACTGTAGGTCACTTCTTCTACAGACCTTGCACTCTATCAGTATTTGTGACTGCGCAGTTTCCTGGTTCTCCTCCTACCTGACTGACCGCTCTTTTTTTCACTACACCTCCTAACTTGGCAAACACATTTCATCCTTTGGTCTGAAATACCATTTATATGCTGATGTCTCCCTCTGTCCTGGACAACATCTCATGGATGGCTTGAAGAATCCTTAAACTTAACTTGAGTAAAACAGAACCCCACTACCTTCTCACTTACAGTAAATAACACCGTCATCTTCCCTATTCCACAAGCTCGCTGCCTTGGTGTCACCTATGACTCTACACTCTGTTTTACTCCCCACATACAGAACATTGCTGAATACTACCATCTGCGCCATGATTCTCCAAGATACGCCCCTACCTATCCCCAGAGACCACCAAAGTTCTGGTACATGCACTCATCATTTCCCAACCAGGACTACTGCAACATTATTCTCTCTAGCCTTCTTTTAACTCAGTGGTTTTGCAACCTTTTTAGATCCATGACCCTGGAAGTGACCTCACAAAGTGGCATTTCCTGTATTTGAAACATGGAAGTGGCGGTGAGGAGTGTCACTTCCGCATTCCAAATACACCACTATGTCACTTCCAGCATAATCTGGTAAATGTAATGTTCCCTACCTCCCTTTTTCCCACTCCGCTTGTGCAAATGATGTGCTGGGTGCTCTGATGCTTTCAGAGAATGAGGCAGCCCCTGTGAAATGTTTGTTAGAGCCCCGACCCACAGGTTGAGAACCACTGCTCTAACTAGACTGTCACCTCTTCAATCCATCATGAATGGTGCTGCTAGACATTTACTCTGGCTTCCAGGTGTCCAGAGAATCAAATTCAAAGTTCTGTGCCTTGCTTAACCTCCCACCTCCTGTACCACTTACATCTCCAACTCAGTAGATAAATAGATGCTTAACAACCCAATCCACTCATCCACTACGAATGACATCCAAGACTTCTCTAGATCTGCTCCTACTCTCTGGAACGCTCTCCCTCGCCTCATTACACTAGCTCCCACTACCCTGCCAGATTCAACCCCCCCCCCCTATTTGCAACCTATTACATTGTAAGCCCAATAACCTGTTTCTGTGCGTTAGCTTGTGTTGCAGCTCAACTATAATTTAATGTACAGTCCTGCGTTATATGCTCTATATAAAATAAAGCTAAGAATAAAAGCTAATCATTTTCTGAATGTATTGACCAACTCATGACACTGTCCACCTGGCCTGGCTGGAGGAATATAAAGTGAACACTGCATTGTCCAGCTCTGCACACTCTGCTGGAACATTCTGTATATTCACTTTATATGTGTGTGGCTGTGTCCGCGATTGTTTCCTAGTTTTTCTCTCCAAATCTACCCTATGGTTCAGTGCATCAAATGGAGCCAAAATATGGTATATATTGAATCAAATCTACTTACATCTCTAACACTGTTTTTAGCTGCTCCAGTTTTGCTTTGCTTTCCTCAATTTCAGAATCATTGTTTTGTCCAAGCTCAACGAGAAGATGTCTTGCAATGTCCAGAACTTCCTGTTAACAAAAAAAACACCATGAATTAAAAGGAAAACCTTCAATACACCTGGCTGATCTTACTTTTGAGTTTTGATAGGACCAACTAAATCACAAAACCACTTGCCTGCAATTGCTTGGGCTTCTTTAGTTTTAACTTTCCAGTCTTGTAGCCATAACATTTTTCGAACAGATCAAAAAACCTTAAAAATAATTATAAAAGTAAAAGATTATATTTCCCAATATTCCAAACATTGTTTCAAATCATTATGCTGATTTTAGTATGTTCAATTGAACAAAAAGGTCATCATGTCCAGAACAAATGGAGTAGCTTCATAGTTCTATTTTTTTTATAATGACAATATGATCTTTTGTGACCCACAGTGTATAGTGTTGTCTCTTTCTGTGTGTTTTGACTGCCACAGTAAGCTTTTCTCACTTTCTTTTTTGCACAAAATTCAAGGTATTGGACTATGTTTTGTTTTATTGTCATGTTGACTGTTAACGTTGCAGAGAACTTTTGAACGTTGTACATTGTTGGACACTTGTGTTCCTCCTCTGTGTGATGTCATCAAACAACTAGTCGACTCGACTATGACCTTCGTGGTGGAGGACTTGACTTCAAAATCATAAAGTCATCATAAAAAAAATGCGGGTGCCCACATGGCTTGGTTGGCCAGAGAACAGACATGTCCCTAAATCTCTGGCTGATGCCATAAGTTTGAATGGGGACCGGCGTCCCCGTTCAAACTAATGGCCAACACACAGAGGGTGCCCGCCGATACTGTGAGCGATGGAATGCAGCGTGATATCATCACGTTGCAGTACAAAGCTCATCTGTCGGCCCCCACTAGTCACGCGTGTGGGGACCTTTAGATTCTCACACAAAAATTCATAGGTTTTTGTTGACCATCTCTCCTCAAAAGTTCTAGTTATCTAGATATCAGGGCCAATTAAATTCAAAACTACCTACAAACTAACTATGAAAAGAATGCAATATAACCAATGGTTATGGGAAGGATGAAGGAGGTTCCATATTGGACAAAACAAGCAGAATCTAAACTTGCATAAAGTCTCCTAGGATGTACGTCCTCCAGTCAATAAATAGAGAAATAGAAGGTTGAGTTGGGGCTTCACTGAATTACCATTAAAAGCTAACTTTGTATCCCTATTAAAAGGGCAAATAATTATAATAGAACTATATAGAAACCTGCAAAGCCTGGATAGTACTCATGCCTGGCGTTACACCTAATTGTTACAAGATTCTACATGTTGCTGAAGAAAGGCAATAAAATGTGGAGCAACTACTCTACTGTCATTACCTTTGGTGTCTTACTTCCATCTTCATTTTTTGTTTTGGGGTGCGATCGCCATGTCTTATTACTGCAATAACACAACGAAGCTCCATCCTAAGAAAGAAAAAAAAAGAAAGAAAGTACGTATTAGATCAGGACAACTTGATTGACCTGTTCAGTGAGAGGATGGCTGTGAACTCAGATCTCACCAGATAATTATAATGGCACAGCACCATAGATAGTTTTGGTGAACTGTATGCAATATGTTATTATTCATTATTGCTAGCACGTACTAATACAAAAAAAAAATCCTTACATTGTCCCAGATGTTGTGGGAACTATAGGGATGTCCTCTGCTTCCAGCGGTATTGACCAGGGAATGTGGAACTGAGGGGCTAGCTCTCGCATAATGATATTTCTGAAAGGGTATAAATAAACATGACAATCCTGAAGATAACAAACTTTTATTTTTCATGTATAGAAGTAAAATAAATTAATGCAGATTAAAAAAATATATAAATAAATCAACCACACACAATATAAGACTTTTTTTTTCTTCCCCCTCCTTCACATATACTTCCATTCTATCAAAATTATGGTGAAGCCATAAAAATTTACATACATCTAGTAGTATTTCATTCAAATGTCCAGCAAAACACCTGCTTAAATGTTAACCATAAACATTTTAATTTATAAATTCATATGTTCTGCACAGATGTTTTACACTACCCACCCTTGTTAAATCTAGGTACTTTTCTCCTAAACAATTTGGTTTGTAATGTAACATATTCTATTTAGGCATCGGGGAAAAGTCTTACCCAAGAATCTTTGCACAGTCATCATAATACTTCATAGAGTTCTTCACAAAACTAAATCCGTTGACGTCACACACATAAGACTGGCCACTTGCACGGAGCAAATCAAATCCACAAACCGTTTGCTAAAAATGAATATATATATATATACACACACATTAAAATTAAACTAACTTTTACAATGATAACTTTCAAGAATGTACAGTATATTTCTATCGGAACAGTTTGCAAGCAAATCTACCCCCCAAAAACACCACCACATTATTTCCCCAGTGCATACGGAGAGGTACCACTATCTAAAGCCCCCCATACACCTTACAATCTTTCCATACAATTTCTGTACAATCAACTTTTCTCCTACCAAAAGCATGTAATATGAGGACCTTTCTAATCACTATGTATTCTATCAGGGAGGATCCGGCACTACATAGTTGTTGGTAGATCTAAAGGAGATTGTATGGATTGATCTAAAGGTGTATGTGGGGCTTTAGGGAGTCTTTGTTAAGCCCCCCATACACCTTAAGATCGATCCATACAATCTCCATTATATCTATTAACAACTGTGTAGCAAAGTGGCCTCCCTGATAGAATACACAGTGATTGGAAGGATAAGAAAGCTCCTCATACCACATAGTTTTGGTAGAACAAAATGTGATTGTACAGAAATTGTATGGAAAGATTGTAAGGTGTATGGAGGGCTTTAGAATGTGTATGGTCCTGAGCCTGCAGGATGGGAACTAAAATCACATTAGAAGCTAGCAAATGTGTTCACATTCCGATTAGACCCATCATTAGCATCTTATAAATGTATATAAAAGTATATAATATTAAAATAACGAAGATTACCAAAAGGGGACGTCATTGCAAAGCCTCAGACTTATACAATTATTAATGTTAAGGTACAATATTCATGAGGGACGGTTATTGGGGTTCACTTATAAACATCACATATTTAAAAAGACAACTGTCCATTAAGAAGCTACTTGTGTGTGCTAGATATAACTTTTATACCCAAAAACATGATATAATAGCAGCAGATATCACATAGGAGTCACAAGTAATCACCTTAAACGCAAGGCACACTTTCCAGGCGATCAGTTTCTCTCTAGCATTTAAAATGACAGGATATCGCACTTCTTTGCCTTCACTGTCCCGCTCTACCTTTCCATCAAGCGCTGGAGACTTCCGAGCCTCAGCATGGGCATAATCTGGTCCCACGGTGTAAACCTTTAAACATACAAATTAAACAACATAAATTCCAGTGATTGCCCAACGGTGTGCTTATCAGCATAGGAGACATGTTTTACAAGGAGCTAGATGGTGTAAGAATCTCTTGCATGTCTGTGAAGGTTCTCATGTATCCAGGTCATTGTATATATGTAGTGTTTAATTGAAATCAACTTGACTTGCTGTGTTTGTTTCTTGAAGACGTTTCACTAGTCTGGTCTGGCCAGAGGAAGAATAATTTTCATTAGAGACCGAATAGAAACACCTAATCTCTAGTGCTTTATAGGGCACAGGCATCTGACTGGCTTTCTTAATTCAGAGTGAATTCTGAATGGAGAGCATATTCTGAATTGACAAAAGCTAGCCATACACAGCACGGATTCCCCTGCCAATCGATCACTCACCCGATCGATTCCGGCGATTCCTCAGGTGAGAACGATTAGGCAATTAGGGAATCCGATCGTGGCAGCCCACCTTGTACGGCCGGATCCGTGTCCGATGGATCGCCTCCCTGACCGCAACGCCCCCTGATCAGAGCAGAATCGGACCCGAAAAGACCAACAGGTTGGTTCTTCCTCGGATCCGATTCTGTGCCCCTGATCCATCGGATGCGATCGGACGGGCAAGGTGGGCTGCAGGGGATTCCGGCACGATGGATCCGCGTGCACGCGCCTGGAATCCATTGCGCCAGAATCCGGCACGAATCCGTGCCGTGTATGGCAGCCTAAAGCCAGTTAACTAACACTGAAACAACACAGACAAACACAGCAAGTGCAGTTGATTTAAATTAAACACTACAGATACATTTCTCAAAAACGTAAAATGCATTGATATGCAAAGGTCACCAGGTGAACTATATATTTAATAGGCTTGTTCAAGTGGAGATACATAATACATGCATGTCATTAAGAGTTAAAATGAATAAATGTAAAAGTGTAACATATGACTGACATTTAGACTTTATTTTTACATAGTTACCCACCACCATACCTTGACATCCGTGCCATCAGTAGGCATAAACTCTTCATAAATGTATGACCCAGTCTTCCGTACGCTGCTTTCAGGTGAATATACACTGCTGCGGCTACCAATCTAAAACACAAAAGCATAGTAAACTAAAGGTTGGTTAACAATGAGTTAAATGTGTAAAACTGCAGCATGGCGGCTCTTTATACTACACCAGAAACTTTCTGCATTGATCAGACTTCTGTTCCCTATACAACTGTACGAGTGTAGCCACTAACTCAAAAGTACTGGATTTTTGCTTATTCGACAATCTGGTTGTGTCCCTCTCAAAATGTAAAAGCTTTCAATATAGCTGGTCATAGATGGGTCGATTACCAGGTGATCAACGAATGATCGATTGCAACACAGTGACACAACTAATTGCTGAACGCACCACTTTTGATGGTGATCAGACAGGGATTTACAAACATGATCACTCCAGGTGGGCAGGGTTCAATTGTCGAAAGACCACTGCAAACACACATGGCAACCGATCGTTCAGGAATTGAAAGCTAAATTGCTTCCGTGTATGGCCAGCTTTACTTTGTTTGCTACAAAAACCACACACATGTTTAGTCCCACCAACCAAGTAATTGACTGCCAACAAATCCTTCTAAGTTTAATATTTATTTAGGTATCTGCTACACAGTCTATAGGCCAGTTCGGTAACTAGGTAAGCACTGGGTAAAGACTTAAGGTGCATAAATATGGTATAGATCGATGGCCGATTCGAGCTCTGTGCACGCTCACAGCCATCTATCTGGCGCATATACAATGTGGCCATCCCTGTTTTCAAGCGGGATCAAATCAATACCACTCAAAGACAGGGTTATCGGACATGACCGTAAATCACAGTCGATGTCTAGGGTTTTGAGGACATCGCGCTGAGCTTGAAGGCTGATCCGTTTCATGGGCATCAACCCGTGTATTGCAGCCTTTACAGTAACATAAATCAAAATGTGGCTTACCTTTCGAAAAAGTCTTTGGCTCCCACCTCCAGCAGATGTTGGGTAGTAGATGTAAACATTATGGTCCTCGGCACTAACTGGCTTTTCCACAAAGGGCTTCTGAAAAATTTCCCCATTCACCTCCACATGATCCTCGCCCTCTATTAAATTACATTCTACAAAATATAAAACCAACAACGGTTACCTAAGACCGGCTGCACAAAAAAGAAAATACCACATAGGGCTCCACTATGTGCTTTGATGCAGTGACCTGAGAGCATTCAATGAGCAAAACTCCAACACACAAGTTAGAGCCAGCATGATCGGCCGCATTACATATGGGCTGGTGTATACTGGACCCAAACTTAAAGAGGGAGGGGGCATTACTCTCCCTCCTAAGATGCGCTTGTGCAGATGATGTGCGGGGTGGAACTTAAGGAAGAAGAGTAACGCCCCCTACTTCCTAAATTAACCCAATTTTAAAAACCCGGTATTTAGTAAAACCATTAAAAATTATTGCCATTTGACCTTTAAGTCAAGATTTTTATGTGACTTTCCCGGCCAAACAGAATACTAGACAGGTATGCCTTTGCTTATAATAAGTGCAGTGCCTACAATCGTTTTATCCCACGTCCCCAACACGGCTTGGCAAGAAGCCTGTCTCACAGCTCCGTTCTTTCAGCCCCTCCTCCCTGCTGCTGCTCTCAGGAGACATAACTTAGTAAGGCAAGTGGATAGTTTATGTCTTTGGGGGACACCATATGTCCTTGTGCCATCATTTAGGGCTGATTCCCACTGAAGGGAAGCACTGAGGTCCCAGAAAACTAGAAAAGTGCCCCTGCAGTGTGTGCATTGTTGTCCATCCTGCAGTGTGTGCATTTCTCCTCCCATTCTAATAAATGGGGAAGAAATCATCCTAACTGCATCAAACTGACTCCAACTGGGACTACAATGCACAGCATGCCTCATTTGAAAAAGTGTATAGTAGTGTGTTACTGTGGATTTGAAAGCAAGTTTGGAGTGTAATAAAAGGTCATTGAAATAAAATGTAACCCTGAAGCAAAAGCATTTACGGTGTGTAACCGTGCCTTAGATGCTGAATTTTCCACCCTAGGCTTATAATTGGGTCAGTTTTGTTTTTTTTGCAGGTTAGGTAACCTTGGCTTATACTCAAGCATGTACTGTAATTCCCAAAATGAAAATGTGGGGAAAAAAAGAAATCGCCAAAGTGAAATGTTATATATTACTATTAAACAGTGGAAAAGCAAACCACTGTGGAAAGTCAGATGATTATGTAAAAGTGGTCAATATGCATGAACCAAATACTAACCCGATACAGAACCACCACCATGTATTACTATCATTACCATCCTCCAGAATTGGTGCTAAATTACATTAATGGGATGATGCTTTGAGAAATACTTTCCACACATTCTAGCCATGAAGCTTGCCATGCTAATTAAAGCGCTATACATGAAAGAACAAGATATGGAACATACTTCCACTACTACAATGAAATAATCTTTTTCAATGTAAACAATGCCATTCCACTATCCCAGGAACCTATGGCATGCCTCAGTTGCATTATACAAGTGTTGACAACAATATGCTACTTCAAAGTGTCACGTTCGCTCATATGATCTGAACAGCAAAAGGCCATCAGATTGTAATTGCCGGTGCTACTTATAAAGGAATTCTAAACATCAGAAGCCATTGTCATGAGAAATACAGTCATTATACATTCCTTGCGCTATTTGTCTAGAGTTCTGCCCATTTTCAGATGTGACAGATCATAGGAGGCACCAACTGCAGAAACTATTTCATTGTATGTTTACCATTGTGCTCATGGAAACTGTACTGGGAGACTATAGGGGATGTCATTGAACGTCTGTATCTGTATGTAGAGATCAGATATTGGATCAAATGTTTCCAAGCATAACACATGCCAGTGTGTGGGTTTCTTGTATAATCAATACAATCACTGCAACATAAATCAATATGAAACTATTTTATAAAGTCCTTAATTTGTTTGATTTGACTTCAGGTCTAAAATACTTTATTGAAGACTACAGTAATTCATTAACAATGTGTATGCTTTAACCAGCCATCTTGTTTAAAAGTCAGGTGTACCTTGTCAAAGAAAACCACTTTAGGCTATTAAAGTGGTTTTAAACTTTAAAAAAAATACATTAAATAAACATAATACTCACCTGTCAGCGGTTGGAAAGCCTGGTAAAATGCTACACAAAAAAATAACATACTTACCTTCCTCATGTTTTCATTTCTGGTGACAGCATCTTAACAACTGGCTACCAGAAGCCACTTCCGCCAGACACGAGCATCTCTTTCCCCCTTCCTGGATGTGCACTGCTCATCACTGCAACCAAGTCCTCATTGCAGTTGATGAGAGGTGTGCATATCATTCTCTCCCAGCATTGCGTCCGCCAATCTTGCGATACCGTGGGACTATATCTGGGTGGCCCTGATGTCATACAGCTGCTAGGGCACATGCGACACATGTTCCAGGTGCACTTGTGGCTGCATGCCATTGCACCTCTGCTCTGTCACATAGTGGGATGGGTGATGTCAGAAAAATCTCCCCTACTGCTGTCAGAATTTTTTTTTTCAGTTTGCGGATTTGGCATTGCAGCTGATAATGACATGGTAGGTCCCCTTTAATTTAATGGAGTGCTACATAATACATATGTATAACCACATGGCAATAAAATAAACTAACCTAAACATAACATGAACATTGCATTTCTGGCACATTCAATCTATTTTCAAGGGGTGTGTTCATGTAAGTCAACATATGGCAGCATGGTGGCTTAACTTCCTCTGCACTTCACTGATGTCGTGATTTCTGTAGCAAAAGCATTTTTTGTAGGTCTGCAGCTAAGGGCTTGTTTCCACTGTGACACCTACCAATCAAGAAATGGGATGGTGACCATTTGCCGCCGCCACCCCCCTCAAAAAAAGACAACTCTTAAATAACAATGGTGCTTCAGCAGGATGCAGGCCCAAAAGGCCGTAAGGGTTAATATTCACAGACAATAATTGCCATAAAACTGTGTCCACCTGGGAAAGAAACCAAGGGGTGTTCGCCTGGTGGTTTTAGGCCATTAGAGATTTCATGGGTACATCACAATTACATCCCTCATCCCCTACACACAGCAGCCATGAAACACAAACAACTACACTGCAGAGTAGGGCAACATTCACAGGTCTACTGATAGCACAGATAATGTCGTAGGGTAAATAGTGTACTAGAGGGGCAGCTATGGAGGCTATTATGGGTAAGCAGTGATTGCATATGCCACCCACATCACTTCTGTGCCAACCTATGCCCAAGCAGTACTCCCGCTGCACTGCACCATCAGAAAGTGAACATGTTATAGGCAACATAACCAATAGTTACCAATAGTTTGCAGTTTTGTCTATAGTAGTTCCAATACATTCTCACATTATAATTGACCTAACATATTCCTGTCATGACTGCTTCCAACAGGCATCCCTATACCCTTACAGTGATGTGAGCCCAAATAAAAGGAAGACAAGCTTTCTTACCATCAGGCATGTTTGGATCCCGATTTAGGACAGCGTATCGAGGCAACAAGATGCCCTCATCTTTAAGGATCCTATAAACCTCTCTCCTGTGTGTGAAAAAAAGACAAAGGTAAGCAATGCATTTAATACCATTTACCTACCAAGGTATGGTAAGGAGCCTTGACACCATCAAAACATTATCAAAAAAAGTTCTTGTTCTTCATAGTCTTAATAGAAAATGGGCTACAAATATTAAAGAAAGAAACAAAATAAATATTCCGAAAGAAAAAAAATAAACAAAACAGAACTACAAGTTAAAAAAATTATACCTCAATGTAGAATTGAAAAGAACGGAATTCTTAAAAAATATATATCATATTTGTAGCTCTATCTGAGGCACTCCCTCTACCTGAACATAAAGCATACAGCATGTTCCAGCAGTGTGTACAGGTTCTAACATGCTGTATGCCAGTGTTCACTTGGGAGTAGAGACAATGCTGAGAGCCCAGAGACTAAGTGTCTCCACACATGTAAAGAGACATGTGGGCACCTGCGATCCATGGTCGATTTTGCTGCCAACCCACGGCCACCAGTGAGCACATCGGTTGGCGGCAAAATCGTCCATGGCTCGTTACTTGTGTGGGGACCCTTAGTCTCTGGGCTCTCAGCATTGCCTCTACTCCCAAAGCTCGGTCAGCCAGAGAACAGACATGTCCGTAAGTCTCTGGCCGATGGCATTAGTTTGAGTGGGGACAAACACAAAGGGTGCACGCCGATACTGTGAGCGATGGAGAGCAGTGTAATGACATCATCAGGTTGCTCTCCACAGGTCATCGGTCAGTCCCCGCTTGTTACGTGTGGGGGGACCCTAAAGCCTGCCATAAACCCACCGAGCGGCGGCCAATTTTGCCGCCAACAGATGGGCGTACGTGCTCATGGCCGTTGGTCAACGGCAAAATCGGCCGCCGATCGGGGGGGTCCACATGGAAAGACAGATCCCTGTCGCCCCACAGCTCGGCCGGCTAGAGAACAAACATGTCCGATGTTCTCTGGCCGATACCATTAACTTCAATGAAGACCGGTGTCTTCATTGAAGCTAATGGCCAGCACACAAAGGGTGCCTGCTGATGTTGTAAGCTCGGGAATGCAGCGTGGTGACGTCATCACACTGCATTTTAGAGATAATCTCTCCTACTCTGACGGTCCCCACTCGGTGGGTGTATGGCAGGCTTTACTCAGAGACTCACACTCCAAGCTGTCAGCTAGAGCAATTTACAGCACGTGAAGCTTTGCCCTGCTGGGGTTCCTACCTAGCAGTCTTAACAAACAAGCTTTGCAGCCCTAATAAAAACAGATAAAAGGTAAAAGGATCTTACCTGTCTTGAATTTGATACTGTAGATTCAAATCATTGATAACAAATGGATTCCTGAGTTTTGCATAGTCAACAGCTTTATCCAATGGGAAACCTTAATGAAAAAAAAAAAGTATTCAAAACCTTACAACACAAAAAGTTAGGCTATGTTTCCACTGTGTTGTGCTCCATCGGGACCCCCCTGTATAGCACTACAGAATGCCTGCTGTACTGGTCTAGAGATGAATACTTACTACACAATGCCGTATGTCTCTACTGTGTTGTGTGCTCCGGTGAGCACATGTGCTTGTGTGAGCACATACACATTACCTGCCTGGCGGATCCTCTGTTCACATGGTGTTGAGCCAATCCCCAGATGCAGGGGTTAAGTAGTACAGTATGTTAACTCCTGGATCGGCACATGTATGAACAGAGGATCAGTCTGTGTATGTGCTCCCACGCTTTACGTAGGGGGTCCCGACCAAGCACACAACGCAGTAGAGACATACCCTTACAAAGCCAATTCGAACTCCTGTAAAAACAACATTTTTCCAGCCGTTGTGTAGTAAATATTCATCTCTAGACCAGTACAGCAGGCATTGAGTAGTGCTATGCATGGTAATACTGCTGTGGTACCACAACTGTCCTTCATAGCATTAATACTTCTCTCAGGATGACCTTAGTCTTCTCTCATTTCAGCCCTTTCTTGTCTCCACTCAGTGTATGAACATGTTTGTGGTCATTTTCATGGAGAAATCAAGAGAGTGTTGTCTTATTTCATAAGGGGGGGTATTTTGGCCTCCTTGGTATATGTGATATATTCTTCTGATGACAGAGTGACAGATCTTCAGTAAAGGACACACACCAGACTTTTAGGAAGAGGTTAAATATTGCCATATGGTGCACTTCAAATGGCAATAGAAAATAAATTGCGCAAATAAAAATGTAACATGCAGTTCTTCCTAACTTTTCTGGAAAACACGGGCTCTGCAATTACTGTGACGGGTATAATAAAGTTGCATTTGTAATGATTCAGCCTAATAAATATGCAATTTGGATTTTTTATTGCCATGGGCCTAATTACCCATTCACACAGCACATCTGTGAGCACATGCATAATAACAAGAGGTTTGCTCTTGGGTAAACGACGGCAAGTTATTACCGACCATGTGGCATCGTATTCCACACGCAGCATAATACAGCGACTAGAATAAATGGGGTCTGATTCCAAAATATACCAATCTCTTGAAAGGAAAGATAGAAGGTGTTTTATACAATTACAAATCGTAGAGATTATATTACATACAATATCACGTATGTCACGGGGATGGGGATTTGGTTTCATACATAAAGCCCAGACAATCAGATGGCCATAAAGATAATTCGATTTAAGTTATAAGTGAACTGTGGAATCCAGGAAAGATGATGTGAGGAAGCCGAAATATTCCGGGATAGAACTAGATATTACAGAACATATTTTATGCGATTGTACAATGATTGATTAACGTTTCATCTGGGCTTTAGATATAACCATGTGTCTTCTTATCAACCCGTGAGCCAAGCCATATGCTTTTATTTTTTTACAGTGAAATTACATACATTTTACATACATTTAATTACAGTGAAAAAGTTCCCTTTACTGGTTAGGCTTCCACCCCCCTCTAATGGCCTAATGCATAAAGTGCATAGTACAGTAAATGCCTTGGTGCTCTGCGCTGCCATGATCCTTACATCAGTGGTTTCCAAACTGGGCGGCAGGCACCTAGGGTAGGCGTGAAGGTATTCCAGAGGGGGCACAGCCAAGATGGCACTCTGAGACTGTCACCTAGGGAGAGAGAGCTCTGTAGAACTTTGTGCAAAACACAGAGAAAGAAGAGAACTGGCAAAGTTCTGCTGTCTTCAGCTAGTTGCCCCATGGGTGTCTTTCTGCTTCTACCTCCCTCAAGCTCCTGATTGGATGGTAGGGGAGGGTGGGTAGACTGTGCCAGTTCTCTTCTTTCTCTGTATATTCCACAAAGTCCACCCACCCTCCCCTCTCACTTCCAGACAATCGAAAGCCTGAGGGAGGTAGGACTAGAAAGACACCCATGGGGGAACTAGCTGAAGACAGTAAGTATAGTGCATATAATGTGCGTCTCTCAGTGAATGATGAATTTTTCTTCCATACAAATGCAGCTAGTGTGAAATGGCTCTCAATCTGAACCTGTGTCATTTGAATGGGAGGGGGAGGCTCAATAATGTTTATGTTTATTTCGAAAAGGCGAGCACTGCAGGGAAAGTTTGGGAAGCACTGCCTTACAGGCATAAATGCACCTTTCCATTGAACTTTCACATGTAGTAACATATCTGTATTGTGATTTTTAAAGTATAGATTCACATAAGCTGTCAAACTCACCACGAATCCTTGTGCCACAACAAATGGATATGTGTAATCACAGCACTCACATATAGTGGAATCAGATCGGAATGCTCCTGCTGTTCTTGAACTAAGGTGATAACTATAATGGATTTTCTACTGGACGCTTGCAAACCCCCACTTGAGCCTAACTAGCCCTTACTAAATCTAGCTTACTGGTATTCATTGGGAAAAGTTCTACCCCCTAGGATTAGATTGAACTGACTTGCTGTAAGAGTGAGTTAGGTTGGGGAGGGGGGGTTCCGGCATTTGTTGCAATACATTATTGTTATCATTGGTGGAAGGGTTTACCTCTTTACCTACACATATATACCAGGTATTATTAACTTGAGATGTTCCAAGAAAGCTATGGAGAGCCAAAGGGAGCATCATGCCAAATCTTTAAGAAATATTTTTACAGCATAAAGGGAATGAAAAAAGGACGCAGATACAATCAACAACAGTGCCACCTTTTAAGACACCGGTGTGCAGTGTCACTTCTGCATTCAAAATACCAGAAGCGACACTCTGCAACATCACTTCTGGCACAATCAGGTAAGTATAATATCCCCCCTCCTATTTTCCCACCCGCTTGTGCAAAGGGTAATTAAGAGGGAGATTAATGCAACGTCCTCCTAACTTCCCACCTGCTTGGGGGCATCAGAGCTGCTGCTTGTTCTGATACGAATGCTTTCAGATAATACGGCGACCCCTGTGAAAAGGTAATTTGATATGTATGGGGGTTGCAACCCACGGGTTGAGAACTGCTGAACTACAAACGTCAATGTTTTGAAAAGCTGAAAATGAATTAGGTTAAACTTCCTATAAAAACTCCAGAGAGTAGCATTACCAACAAGTGCAGGCGTTTGAAAGTCATTTAGATTAGCAGCTGGAGAGATTTATAGGATTGAGTCACTGTGTGGGCAGCACATATTACGTGCAGATTACCAAGTGTCATCACTGAAAACGTTTACCTGGTCTGAGCTCAGGAACTGCGGGGAGGATTACCTATGTACGTTGCTGCATTTCCTATCTGCTGAGTGTCTGGGAGAAATGTCCATGTTCCCCCCAGCTAAGAGCCATATCCGATGAGACACGTACCTTTGGAGTGGAAGGAAATGAGGCAATCACACAGTGGCCAGTTCTCCACACATTCGTTCAGAATGACGTCTTCTTCAATTATAACAACAGTGATGTATTTGAACAGCGAGAGGCGCTCCAAGATTTCTTTCATGGGTTTAGATTTGGACTTTTTAGCCATCGCACAAATTCCCACAACAATCTGCCTTTCTGGGGGCTGCGAAAACACGTAAAAAGAGAGGATTAGCATAGGCCGAGTATTAACCACTTCAATGCAGGAAAGCTTCATTCTTACCAGACCGCCACTGGGCTGCACAGGAATACAAAACATTCAAGTTCTTCGATACGTTGCAATGGACACAACTTTTTGTTCTCATTTCTTTCCTCAGTACAGTAGTTTGCATTGTGATAAAGCAGATCAGGGTATACATTTTACTTGTAACACTATTCCACATGGAAGTTTTGTATGTTCACTCCATGTTTACATGACAAACGTACACAATTTAGAATTATAATGGGACCGTACCTGGTTGGCTTTAAAGGTATGTTTCTATGGACTGATGTGAATGGTTCTATGTACTCGGTATAGTGGCAGTACATATATATGTATAGGGAAATAAATATATAACTTTACAGCGAATGATAAGCAGAGGCCATGATTACTTTTAAAAGTATGGCTCACTTTTTGTGACCTATTCTGGGTTAAAAGTTTTGAAAGGTACACAGAGAATTTGTTTGTTTAATGGACTGCACAGGAAAATGAACAATAATAGTGTTAGGCAAGTAATGACAAATATGACAAAGGCCCTAATTTTATTCCTATGGGAAACATGTTGAGTTTTCCAGGCTGCAGAGCTTTTCAGGGGTCCAGGAGCTGCAAACACTGTGGTTCTTGATGCCAATAGGAACAAGTCCTAACTGAATTACTACTACCTTATATATACTGTATTTCCACACTATAAGAGCCCCCCCCCCCCCAAAAAAAAAAAAAATTTGGTCACATTTACTATCCACCTGGCCAACCAATGAGCTTAGCCAGGGAGGGCAGCTCTTCCCTCTGCTACTGCTTTGCCCTGCTGACATACACTGCAGAGAAAAGAACCGCCCGCATTCCTGTTATAGTCCAAAAAATATGCCCTACCACCCTAATATAGTTATTTGGATTAAACTGTACAGAAATAAAACTATTACACTTTGCATTTTCCAATACAGAAGTAACCAGACCGTACTGAATAGGAGTTAAGCTGGCCATACACCTTTAGATCTTTCAGTCAGATATCCTTTAGATCTTTGTCAGATATCCTTTAGATCTACCATCAACTATGTAGTGCCGGGTCCTCCGTGATTGAACACAGGTAGACTTGATGGTTTACAAAGTCCCTCATATTATATGGTTTTGGTAAAAAAAAAAAAAAAAGGAGAAGATCTAAAGGAAATCTGACAGAGAAATCTAAAAGGTGTATGGGGACCCTTACAGATACACAATGCAAACTGTTATGAGCAGGTAATGGCCGACCTGCCCTAGGTATGCCAATTCCATGTATCGCTGGCATCACTAATTTCCTGCACTTACAAAGAAATGCTCATCCACAGCAATGAGAAGAGATAATTCCTAGAGGCTGCCAGTTGTCACCATGAGGATGTGCACAGTGTCATGATCACGTCACTGTATTGTCCCCAAGGCAACATCTGGACACCTCTAGGCATTATGTGCACCCACTGCAGAGAACAAGCAGAGGGAAGCATTTTTTTCAACAAGGTGACAAAGGGCCAGATCCTTAGTTTGCCCACCCCTGGACTAAACTAAAGCAAAGAAGTAAAAGTCACTTCTGACTCATAAGTGTGTCACACTGTGATAAATCTACACTAGAGGGGACCAGTGTTCCATGCATATGGGTTTTACAGAATAATTATAGTCAGTGGTGTTCAACACGCCATCATTAAAGCAGGACGACAAAATTCAAACTGAAGTAAAGTAACATGTCTGAACACTAACCCTATCAAAGTAAAAGGGAACAGGGAGAAATAAAACAAACGAATCAACAGAATATATTCAAAAATGTAAAATCACATGTATGATACTTACAGAGTCATATTCTTCATCTGCAAACACTGCGGTTCTTGATGCCAATAAGAACGAGTCTTTACTGAACTACTACCTTATATATACTGTATTTTCTACACTATAAGACACCCGACCCCCCCCAAAAAAAAAAGTTTGGTCACATTCGCTATCCACCTGGCCAACCAATGAGCTTAGCCAAGGAGGGCAGCTCTTCCCTCTGCTACTGCTTTGCCCTGCTGACTTACACTGCAGAGAAAAGAACCGCCCGCATTCCTGTTATAGTCCAAAAAATATGCCCTACCACACTAACTAAAAGGGAACAGGGAGAAAAAAAAACTAATAAACTGAACATTCAAAAATGTAAAATCACATGTATGATACTTACAGAGTCATATTCTTCATCATCCTCATCATCGTCGTCCTCAATATTGTCGTAGATGTGATCGGTATTTTTGGTTTTGCCTTGGTCCAGCACCTCATCAGATTCTTCACATCCCACAAAGAACCTCGGGATGTCACCTTCTGTTGCACTAACAGACATAGTGGTAACCTTCGGCTGACATCTGCATGTACACGAGTGCTGTGATAAATGATGTTTAAACTCGGCGACGCAGCTCAGGCACAGACTGGGTCATTCAGCTGCTCAATGCAGCACGGTGTTCACTCTTCATGTCTCCAGATGCTGGACGTAACCAGGCTTTCCAAAGTGCATAGTCATTGCAGAATACTCCTCATGTTAGGCTTATCTATCAAGAGAAGATAAACAGAAATATATATCAGCTAAATGTGATAAATAAAATGATATCTAACATGACAAATTATAATTACGGTAAGTAGATCAAACATATAGAAGCAAATAGAACATTAGACATAACATTGCTGCAAATCTCCTGCAATCCGTTTGCTTAAGAAACGCTCACCGGCTCCTAAAGTAACACTGCCGAATATCCATTACACACTGTTCTCTGTTAAAGATCCTGCTACTCATAGTGGCCCTGAGCACTAGGATTCTGAGAAGAAGGCTATTTCATTAAAATGAATGAGGTCAATGGTCAACACAGTGTAGGATTCAGTTTTATATCGACATCAAAAAACTGCGATCTGCTCAGCACTTTTGGGGTGCAAAAACTAGTCGTACATTGTCAAAATGCAATCTACATTTTTACAGTGTGTAAGAATCAGAATTCAGAAAGTATATAACATAATTTGTTTAGGTATTGTATGATACATACACAAAGCATACTTAGTTACAGGCTGTCAGCAAAGGAGGTTAGTCTTCATCATCAAGTCAAATGCACAACCACAACAACCAATATGGATACAGGGTGACAGTAAATATGAACATAACCAATCGGTTTTTCTATAGCTTGAAAAAAAAGAGGTGAAATGCTGGAGGTTAATAAAAAAAGGAAGGCTACCCAAAAATAGGAGATAACATATGGTATTTTTTGGACTAAAGTAGTTTTTTTTCCATTAAAAACCATGGTAAAGTGTCCCTTCATCTTATGGTTCAAATATGTAAAAACAAAAATATTTGTTTTAGTCCCAACCATCCTGGGAGCTATAGCTCTGCATCCCAGGAGGCAGAAATGTGTTCTTTTCCCTCCAGCCAAGTAAAAAGCCACTGCCAAACAGGAGTGCCAGATTGTAAAAATATGTCTCTTCATAAGTTGGTCAGTGTGGTCAGTGAGAATGGGTACTGCTAGTGTATAGACACATGCTAAAGTTGAAGCCTTGCAGTGAAGACCTCCCTCCTGGCACTGGCCTTTTGGCTGGAGAAATATAGTGAATACTGAAGGGTCCAGTCATGCCCACTTTGCTGGAACATTCTGTATATTCACTGGATATCTGAATGGCTGTATATATGCCTATATGAGGAGTTACAATAGAGATCTAATTTTTTTTTTAGCCAGCATTTTCCAAACTTTTCCAGTCAATATAAAACTATTTTGAATTGCTAAAGCTCTATGGAAGGGAAGATAGGATGATACCACATAACCCTGTCCAAGCACTATGCTCAGGGGTGCACATTTCTTTTTTTTTTTAGTGAGCTACTCGGATGACCATTACTAATTGTTTTTAATTAGTAATTTAAATTCCGGCAATCATTAATAGTTATTAAAGTTTCCCTGCGGTTATCCAAGTGATATAAATTGCATTCATTTAACAATAAAAATTGCCAAAGAAAGCTGTGTGGAGCTGTATCAGTTTCAGCCACCAGGTGTCACTAGAGAGCAGTTGCCATCAGAGCACATCACAAGCAGGATTCATCTCATCAGAGAGAAGGGAGGAGGAAAGCTTCGTGCATCTCTCCACTGTGTAGTACATGGATGTGCTTAGAAAGGAAAAGAAAGGTATGCAGAGCTAGGTTTTAGACCATTTAGAATACCAGCATACTGCTTATGTGCACCAATGACTATGCTGATAGTCCAATGACTATGCTGATTGTAGAGGTGTCCTGCATTACACATTGCATGCTGGGTAAAAAAAATTCAAACTTAGTTGCTGGGGATCTCTTGGTCCCATAACATTTAGGGAGCATTCACAAGTTTCAAGTGCCTGGACACCCAAAAAGCGATCAAGCCTAATGCTCAATATTGATAGAATGGGGCTTTTCTAAATGAGCCCAAGTGTCCAAACAAGGAGGGTGTGGATGAGGTCGTAAAGCTCACATGTGAATGCAGCGTAACAGATAAACAGTCCAGGCCCAAGAAATTAGCCCATTCTGCAGCCATAGTGCAAATATCATGGAGTGGAAATGCCTGCTTACCTACAGCTAAATATGCACATAAATAAAATGAAGGATCAAAGGATGAAACTGACAGAAAATAACACCCTGATGATCTCTGACAGAAATTCCAAAAGAAAAATGTAGTTGAGGGAATGATGCATGATCTGACGCTTCAATACACACAGAGGTGCGTGCATTTCCGGCAACCCGCGGCCATACTAAGTGGAAACAAGCCCTCCACTGTCAGCATGGACTATCGGTACTTTCGCTTTTCTTGGTGGGCAGAGAAAGAAGTGACTGAGGAACAGCCAGCATTTCAAGACATAGCGAAAGGTTTGTCTGCTGCATGAACTCCTGCTTGGCTGGTACCACCAGCTTCGTGGTTGGTCTGGTGGATTGCTGGCCAGGATGTCTCGCCTCCACTTGGCCTTTGGTCCATAAGACATACAGAGATTTCAATCCTGATTTTGGGATGAAAAAAAAGTGTGAGGTCAAGCTGGCTTGACCCAGCACCGGCACCAGTCAGGTTGGTGTGCCCACTAGATAAGGGCTCCCTACCTATGCAGCTGTCCGTCCGAGACATAGGCGTGCCCCCCTGATTGGCCACCCATGCCTGCCTGCTCCTGGCGCCTACCCTGGCTTGACCTCAGAAGAACCCGCACAAGACCTTTTACAACAAAATTCTAATTGGCCTTCTGCCACATCCTGGGTATGAGAGAAGTATGGAGGCTGCCAAAAGCCAAACTCTTTCCTAAATGTTAGTTTTGCTGCGGGGCAAGCTTTACTATTTTTCATTTTTGTATAAGTATGCAGCAAGTGAAGTCATTGCTCCCAGGAAGTTTACTTGTCCCAGGTTAAAGAACACTATTTTAGGATTTTTGTTTTTTAGATCACAGATTTGTTTTAGCCCAGGTCACCTTTTACATAAATGACCATTGCAAAGCAAAACTTGTGGTCGCATACAGACTATACATATGTCATAAGGTCCGCTCTGCCATCTAAAAAATTCCAGGCAGATAATTCCAGACTATGCAGCGACACAAGTGAAATCTGTCCGCTGGAAATAGATGAAGCAGAGGGCACGTTTATATGTAACAATGGGGCTTTGTTGGTGCGTGTAACAAAGAGTTTCTTTATAGAGACTGTAAGCGAACGCTTTATGGAGCCAATTCTAGACAATTCCAGCACACAATACACAGTAACTGTTCTGCTGAAAGACACTTCTGATACTCATCCACATAAAACATACACATACCTCGATTCATAGGTAAGTGGAACACTTTAATGTCTATAATTCCTGGAAGTAAACACGTGGACAGCCTACAAATTCTGGGTTTCCCACATAGTTACACGTACAGAGAAGAAACCTACCAAGAGGAAAGCTAAAGGCCAGGTCACCATCCTTATGCAATGGCTCAGCAACTTATGACTGTTTCACAACAAGCTGGCAAGATCAATGGTTCTTACAAGTCATGCTAGTGATGGTGCCCATGGATATCCCATCATAAAGGGCTGCACTCAATGCTGTCTTGTCTCCCTGCAACCCAAGGGCATTTTTCCTGGGAAAGCCTGAAAAATGCCTATGTAAAATATATATTTTTGTAAGAAACCCTTAATGCATAGAGTACATGCCAATGGCGGAGAATACATGCCCCCCCCCCCTTTCCTTTTCATATATTGCCACTAATTCCAAGGCCTGCCAGACCCTTTGCCAAATGGGGGTCTGGTAATGAATGGTTCGGGGGGAACCTACAGGAGTATATCAAGTAAAATGTGTCCTTAGCTTGTCCTTTATGGAAGACAGCTTCATTTGATGTGTAACATGACATCCTGGGCAGAAAGTCCCCGAACACGGGTGACGCAACTGTATAGATTGGCACATCATTTTAAAATGTAGTGTAGACCCAGCCAGACTAAACAGACAAAATACAAGGCAGATACTGGTGATTCTCTACAGCTCTGGCACTCAACACTGGCCTGTCTGACAGGGAAGTTAAAACAGTAATAAATCCTCATGTTTAAATAAAAAAAAATAATAAAAAAAAAACACAACCACCGACAATCGATAATTACATTAAAGGTTTCCTTATTATTGTTATTCTATGTTCCTTCCTGTGCCAGCGCTGCCACAAACTTCCTGCATGGCGCGTTCACCCTCCTGTCTATACAAGGGCGCCTTCCCTGTGACTGCATGCCCCAGGACAACTTGTTTAAGTTACTCGTTGCACATGAAAACGTGCTGTGGCTTCATATAGGGTTCCATAGGGTCCCAATAGATAAGGTGCTGCAGTACAGGGCGCTGGTGCGGTTTTCTGAACGCGAACAAATGCAGCAAGTGCAAAGAAAGACAGGAAAGCAATATAATGTATGTGTATGTACACGATTTATATTTTACATAAGGGATTAACAATCCTGTAAAGCAGTGGTCCTCAAACGTTACAAACAAGGGGCCAAAAATAAAAAAATGGATTCCTATATGCAAGAGATTACTTGAGTAATATTACCTGGAGGTGCGCCCAGAAGGAGTTAGAAATTTAAGCCCCGAACTGGGCTTAAATCAGAACCCCTGTAATGAAACTCACCTTGATCTGGCATTTACAAGTATTGCTATGTGTATTGTATTGGTCCCCCTCCCCACACAACCAAAATACACTTCACACACTCCCCCCTA
>CM070032.1:43126897-43143105 GCA_036250615.1 Ptychadena robeensis | reverse complement strand
GTTGGTAGGTCTCATGGAAATTGTATGGAGGAATCTGAAGGTGTATGGGGGGCTTAAGCCCTATTTGGAGCTCATTCCCTTATTGGAGAACATCCAGCATCCTCTAGCCAGTTTTTTCCAAGCCCAATTATATCAGGCCCACCATTTGACCTATTGGATTCAGTTTTTGCCAGTCCTGGAGGCTATGCATCACATGTGGGGTATACATCAAGTGGTCTGCGATGAATTGCAAATCAGGCAAAGATGCTCCACTCTCCATTCTTGTATCTACAGATCAAGGCATTTTGATATTTATATAACTTCATCAAAGAACCAACCTATTGCTTGCTAAAGCCCCCCATACAATTACCATGCAATTTCTGTACAATCAACTTTTCTTCTACCAAAACCATGTAATATGAGGACCTTTCTAAACCTCAGAATCACTATGTATTCTATCAGGGAGGTCACTATACTACATAGTTGTTGGTAGATCTGATGGAAATTGTATGGAGGAATCTGAAGGTGTATGGGGGGCTTAAGACTCTTTAGAAAAGTACTGAGGCAGAGAGCGGTAAGGTTTTAAGCCCCCCAAAGACGGGCCGATTCCCGGCCATATTTGTAGCAGACCAACCTGCGTGCTCGCTCCCGACGAGCACATAAAGGTTGGTCGGCCGCAACTATGAGGGAGCCCACCTTGAGTTTTGTAGAAAAAAAGCCGGCAGGTCGGATCGCACACGGATCTGTCCTCTTGGTTTTTTTTTCTGCACGATCCTCTGTTCCTGCACTGCAGGCTATTAACTCGGAGGGGGAGTCTTCTCCCCCTCTGAGTTAATTGGCTACAGTCTGACAGGAGTCCGTGTGTTAGTGGAACACACAGGATTCCTGTCCGTTCTGTAGCAGACTGCTCACAGCGTGGTTACGTCTGCTAAATGTTGGCTTTAGGGAGGTTTGTACTGATATTTGCCAAACCTCCCACAAGCCAGGATCTGCCTCCATTACATAGAGAAGCACAAACACAAAGTTGTGATGAGAAATAAGGAAGGAAATACAAACAGTAAGCAGATGAAACTTACGCTTCTGCAAAAGAGAAAATATACTAGACTTAATAACAACTGAACATGGAAGGCTCCGCAGTACTGCAGAGCTGTGGTTTAATTGTTCTCACTCAAGCTGACTTTTTTCATGTTTCGTATGTCTACTGATTGAAATCTTGAAGTCAATATGTTGTTTATAGATACTTCTGGTTATTTAAAGCCGGCCATAGATAGGCCGATTCCCGGCCATATTTGTGGGCGATCGACCGGCGTGCGTGCTCCCGCTGAACGCATAATGGTCGGTCGCCAGCAACTACAGGGGAACCCACCTTGAGGAATCGATCCAAAAAGCTGGCAGGTTGGATCGCACGCGGATATGTCCTGCTGGTACTTTTGTGGCCAATCCTGTTGTAGGCAGTTAATGTGGATGGGAGTCTCCTCCCCCCTCCAAGTTTTTTGGCTACAATCTGACAGGAATCATGTGTGTTAGTGGAACACACAGGATTCCCGTCAGTTCTGTAGCCGACTCCTTACAGCGTGGTGACATCATCGTCTATGGCCAGCTTTAGTCATAGATATGTATATGAAACATAAATGACACAAGAGAGGTAAAGATGGGGAAGATCAGTATTTGTTTACAAGGCTGCAGAAAACTATAGTACAGTCCATGGTGCATTTGTTCATTTATATTCCATGGGATTTAACGTACATTGCAAAAGGATAATTATAAAAAAAAAATCCAAACAGACACAAAAATATTACTGGTAAATATTTACAACATTTAAAGCGGACCTACCACCAGAAAATGATCTACACATGAATGACAATAGAAGTGCTGATAATAGGAAAGAGGAGGGAGGATCCCCTGCAGCCCTCCCTTGATTCCTGGCCCTGCTTACGTATAGCCGTGACAAGAGATCACGAGAACAAAGTGTTTGCTGGGTGATTCTGTGATCTCTGCACTTCAATGAAAGAACATTGAGGAAAATTCCCATAGAAAACCATTGATGCCCCCAGTGGCCACCCGCTATTGCACCCGAAGTTAACCCTTTGGAAGCCTGGTGAATAAAGATGGAATTGCTTATAGGATTCTACAGAACAGCAGGCAAGTATATTATTGGAGCCCTAAGCCATCATCATACCAGCTCAGAGGTAAGTCAAACTTTAATTTTACATATGTATTTTTATACATTATTAATTAAATTCTGTAGGTATCACATTAAGAATTTCAACCCCCCCCCCCCCCATTTATTTAAATGTAATTTTACAAGCTTATTTCTGTCTAGCATTGCTTTCAGTCCTGGCTTCCTGGCACTGATTGCATCTACCCCCGCATTGACCATGTTTCCAAATATTTATGGTCAGTCCTGCCAAAATTCTTTCTTTTCTTTGTGTTCTCACAGATTAGATATTTTCTGCTCTAATTCCAACGTTAGGGAAATATCCATTGCCACGTCAGATAGCATCAGAAAATGGAGAACCAAGAGAAGAAAAATAAGATTTATTGACCATTAGTATTTTCTCTTGGATTCCCAACTCTCCGTCTTAAGAGATTTACCGATAGTGAAATTCAATTGTAGAATATCACATTATGCGAACAGAGACCTCAAGTAAATCTGCCTTTAAAATGTCAAGTACAGCACAGTACAGTCTGCAGCCAAAACATTAATACAATTAGCTGTACCATAGCAAAAAACAACTATGTTAACAGCTGTATTAAAGGTACTAGTATTTAATGTGCACTAGTTTAAGGCCCTTTTCATACTATATGCATTTTTTAAAGGCATGCATTTAATTAAGGTGTGTGTTAACACATATATCCAAAAAAAGCATACGTTTTGCACATTACACATCTGCGTTTTTGAACAAAGCATCAAAAATGCATGCAGCATGGAGTTATAAAAAAATGCATGCACTAATGCTATGTGTGCATGGTAACGTTGGTCTTCTATGAGAGATGGTACAGTAAAAGAGTCCTGAGTATTTTATATTAAAATAAGAAAAATGAAACAGAAATTACGCCTATTGTTTATAAATATTTTGTGCTTTCATTTTCATTCATAATGTGATCATTTTATACTTCCTTCTTTTGCAAAATATCCTCTTAGTTACAAAGCTCAATAGTTTCCAATAGTAGCATATTTTTCGCACTATATTAGTTTGTTATAAGGTACTTAATGTGTTTCAACAGCTGTGTCCCAAAAATAATTTTGGCACTCTATTTCAAAAAGCTAACATGCTCTATGAATGCTCTGTGGTCCACAAATACATTAAAGTTTTTTTGTTTTGGGCAGAGTGTATGGGTAAGGCTATGTCCCCACTTCAGGTTTAGGATTGCCCCCACTTCAGGATTATAATTGCGGCACTGAGATAATGCCCATGTATTTGAATGGGCTCATGCCCGCAGCGGAGATTTCTGCGAGCTTAACATGGCCAAGCACCCCTGATCGCGGGCAAAGACATGAATGGGCGCAGTTAAAAATCATGTCTCATTTTAGCGCACCCATAACCTCTATGGGAGCGACCAGACAGGGTAAGGGAACATGTCCTGTCCCATCCCCTTCACATCCTGCCTGCAGGTGCTGTGATTCTAATTGCGGGAGATAGCTGGGAACTTGTGTCGCTACCAGCATTGCCCTTGGTGCATCACTGCGGAGGAGACTGCTTTGCACCTCTTCTGGCAGTGTCCCTTTGCGCAGGCCGTGTTTGGGGCCTTGGGACGGGATCTGTCGCAGTTTGTGTTGCCTGCAGCTGTCACCCACTTCGGTGCGCTGTACGGACTGTTTGGCAGGGCTTACAGAGTCGGAGATCAGTAGAGCTTGGAGGGTGATGTGCTGTTTTAAGGACGCTATCTGGTGTGCCCGGCTGCGCCTCATGTTGAGGCAGGAGAAGATGTCCATTGAGAACTGTCGCAGACTGATCCACAGTCTGCTCAGAGACTATGACCTGATGGACTCTTTGGAGGAGGAAGAAGAAGACTGAAGAGTTTTGTTCCCCCTCCCCCTTTGTGCTGATTTGTCCATAAATAAAGCTACGGGCCAGTCTTTACCCCCACCCTGCACCCTCCTTCACTTTCCCAATCACATCGGTTGCTTGTTTATGTGACTTTTTACAGTTTATCGTATATAGAAACGTTATAAGATTATACATAAGATGTATAGTACTGTGTATAGATGTATGGAGGTGGCATGCATGATGGAAGGGACCGCGATTTCTCTGGAACCTCACGTCAGGCATGTCAACTCACATCTGAACCTTTGAACGATGGTGTGTTTTTTTATACTTTGTTTTTAAATATATTTTCAATACAAAAAAAGATCGAGGGATGATCTAAACGTGTATGGCTACCTTTACCTGCATGTGGGCATGTCTGCATCAGCATAAGTGCCCACAGGTATTTTTCAGATAATGCACTTGGATGAATAGGGTCCATCTTATACATTGGAGCGTCTTACAATCTGCAAAATATGTTAGGTTTATGTTAACTTAACTGAAATCTCTTTTTTTTCTTCTTTTTTTTGGTGAAATATCCCCCCTACTGCCTATTCTAGCAATACTAAAACAGAAGCAAATGTTTTCAATGCAAGGACTCATACCAACCTGTGGCTTCAGGAAACCGTTGACAATTATTTGACAGCCCTTAGGGCCCTTGCAGATAGTAATATTTTATTTTCCTTACATAGTTGTATATGAAGTGAGGACAGTATTTTCTTAACATTTTCAGTAACTAGTTCAGTAGCGGTCCAATTTATTTATTTTACACTATCTATGGGGAATATAACCCAAGTCTGTAATAAAAATATTTTTATTTATTCTTTTATAAAAGTCTGTATTAGTAATACAATGTAGCATAAGCAGATTTTTGAAGCGGACCTACCCCCATAGATTCATCTTTTGATTAATGGCAGTAGAAGTGCCCATAATAGGAAAGAATGCATAAAAAACATACATGTAAGGAGAGATAAATAAGTACATTTCTAACCTCAGCTCTACATTAAACCGAATGACAAAAATTTTCCCACAGAAAACTATTAGAAACGCCCCCAGCGGATACTCACGATATTGCACCCTGTGTTATACCCCAGAAGCCGGGAAAATTGGTGAGTCCAGGGAACAGCAAGTAAGTATATTTTTTTAAGATTGTGGAGTGCTATGCCACCATCATAACAGCTCAGAGGAAAGTCAAACTTTCATTTTACCTATATATTTTTTTAATCTTAAATATATATACGCTTTAACCTCCTTGGCATTAAGCAGTGCCACGGGCACAAATTTCTTACCCGCCCGGAGGTCCCATGCATAGTTATGTTGTGTAGTTGAGTTCTGCTGCAAAAAGGTGACGCCCCTCTATATACATGGATGTCTATGGCCCCTGCCTACCCCCGCCCCCTCCGCCGTCACCGGGGGCAGACCTGGTGTCGTCAAGGTCCACACTTCAAGTCAGTTGACTTTTGTCAAAACAAAAAAAAAAGTTTGCTTTGAGATTTATAGAACACACCTCAGTGAAATTCATGAAACCTATTGATGCTGTTCTCTGCACTCTAATTAACATTCTTGCAGGAACATAAAAAAAGAATCTTTTTCATTTAGAAGAAGAAATGTAAGTCATTATACACAAACTCCAAAGTAGTCTCATTTTAATGCTCTGCGAACACTTTATTACACAAAGTACATTCAGTTTCTGAAAATAGTGTTCTAAACAGTGTAACCATCTAAAAATAAGACATCCCAATAACACCAAAGAAACAAAAAAATTAAATAGTTTTTTCTCTTTTTCTCTTTTTAATTCTTTTTGGACACAAATATCATTATCGTGAATTTAAAAAAATAGAAGAAATTTAGCAGCTTTGCATTTATGTGGCACACGTCTTTGTACGGCAGATAGTCGTGACTTTAAAGGCAAGAAAATAATATATATATTTATATATATGTTGGCAATTAAAGTGCTATTGGAAAAGCGGAGGAATGCCATCAAACAATGAATAGGAATTGTAATAAAACAAAAACATGAATTACGTATTATTTCTACACTATCTATAGTAATAACAAAATTGCTCTGAATGTTCACATAAAGACTACAACAGCACTCAGAAGGGAAAGGAAAGAAAACCATGACACTTGTACTGCCCACATAGACTAGTACAGTTACAATTAAATACACAATCTTAAACGTGCTAGAGGGCAAAGGACTGAGTGGAAGTAGTCGCTATACTCAGGAAGATGATGATGTTGCTGCAGCTACTGGGATAGGGGGTGCCGAGTATTCTTCTTCCGAATCTGAACCATCATCATCATCCTTCTCTTGGTCACTTCCTTCTGTACTGAGTCTGTCGAAGCCTTTCCGACTGTAGCCCTTGTGACTTGCAAAGAAGGTTCCTAGATTGAGGCCGCCCGTCCCTTTACCTAAAAGAATCAGAACAATGTGTAACTAATCATCGTGTACAGCACTACTACAAATATACAACACAATAATGGCATAACTTAGATATGCCGTATTTTCCAGCGTATAAGACGACTGGCCGTATAAAACAGATTAGTAATTTACATTCCCAATTTGACACCCCTATCTGCAACCTTTCATAGTTATTAATGTTTCTATGCAATTAAGTGACGTAAGTTGTATACAATTTATATACAATAAAAACTGAATGAAGAATGTTGGCAATCTAAAAATGTAACTTTTAAAGTTGTGTATAGACTATAAAGTGAACAGCTATTTAATGCGTTAGCTAGCTTTAATCTTACTGCAATACCAATTTCAGCCACAATGTCACTAGTGAGCACTTGCCGTCAGTAGCAGCACATAGCTGTTTTCACACACATCGGGAAGGAGGGGCCCGAGGGGGATTCTGCAGTTCTCCCCCTTTGGCTGCTGTCAGCTAGTGTGCAGTGTGAGGAGCATGGCCCTGGCACCCTGCATATAAGACGACTCCCGACTTTTTCAAACATTTTCCTGGTTTCCAAAGTTGTCTTATACGCCGGAAAATACGGTACTGCCAACTTGTGAAGTCATGTAGCACTAAAAACTGACTAATATAAGTAAGGTTTTTTTTTAAAATCTTTTCTCAGGTCAAGTATGTAACATACTATACATATGGCTAAAACAGATTATATATAGCTAAACTAACTTGCATATAGTTGGTATTAAGCTCATCCTATTCAATTATGTTTCCTTAAGATTAGAAGATAGATTTAGCTCCTTAATAATGATCATTCAGGTGCAGTGGTTTGCAGAGTCTGGAGTATCTACCATGCTAAATCTCTATAAATCAACTTTCTGAAAATTGTGACATCACTCCTGGAAATCTAATTTAAGTGTTGTGAATCTTCAGGCATTTTATTCTAAGATTGTCATAAGATTCAAAGTCAAAATAATTTCTGTTTGACAATCTTAGAATAAATTGTTTATACGCAACCTTTTTGTTATGATATAATGCCTAAAAAATCCCCAAGCTGCCAAAGTGCCTGCACCAGTAGGACACGGCGGAACAAGATTTGATTTGTTTTTGGTTTGATATAATTTTGTTACAATGTGTAAAGGTAACCATACACCTTTAGATCTCTGTCAGATATCCTTTAGATCTACCAACAACTATGTAGTATATATATAGAAAACTAGTTAATGGGAGAAAACTCACATTTAATCAATTCCACTGACGGGGGTAGATTCCACTGATGAACCACTATCCCCGCTGGTCTATATGATCAATTGACTATATTACCTGTACCTATGATCTACTTGATCCGCTGTAATGCCATACTATGTCATTTTGTTTTCCCTGTATGATATTTAGTCAATGTCTAAATTGCCTTCTATCCTATTAAACTCTTCAACTTTCTTTTACCCTCAGACCTTATTTACCTTGGCCTTAAAAGTCCCCTTGCCCCTGGCCTAAAACCTAGGGGAATTGATTAAATGTGAGTTTTCTCCCATTTACTAGTTTTCTATATATATATAATTGGGATGTGGCCATTTCATGTGAAAATGCACCATTATTAAGAATACATAAAACTATGTAGTATATGGGTCCCCTGCGATTGAACACAGGTAGAGTTGATGGTTTAGAAAGTCCCTCATATTACATGGTTTTGGTAAAACAAAAGGAGATCTAAAGGAAATCTGACAGAGAAATCTAAAGATCAATGATCATACATGTTGTTCTTCAGTCATGCTGCCATAATTTGACAATATAATTTGTTGACCAACTAGTTTTTGGTAAGTAAAAATATATAATGATTGCTGTGAACTGCTAGGGAGATTCCTTTTCTTGTCTTGGAGATGGAACAGGAAGTGATGAGATTCTCGTCTTAGATCTAGAACATTGTTAAACTATGGTAGCTTTTCCTTTCCCCCTTCCTTTCATTTGTTGGTGACAACAGTTACCAGGACAGATATAGGTCTCCAGGAATGGAACAAACCACTCTATAAACTGTGCAGAGCATCTTTTCCTCCCCCTCTATCTATAACCAAAAGCATTGTTTTATTGTTATGGTTCCATAATCTTTAATAAATCATGAAGGCAATGGGGCCACAAATGATTATTCACGATCAGCAGATGTTCAGACAATCACTGATTAAAGTGTATAAATCATAGTGGCAATGTTAGATGCACACAAAAGCAAATGACTTAAAACACTTCTAATAACAAAAAAAGGAAATAAGGCAAAGCAACAAACGTCTGGCTGATGATATTGGTAATTATTAAAGAATACATACAGAATTAAATATTAACGTATAGAAGTCTACACTAAGCACAGATGGTAACAGTGCGTCAAGTATGAGCTGTAATGTAAAAAAAATTGCCTTTCCAAAAGTATATGGATATATTGAGTTATATATATACTAGAATAATGAATCATCTTTACAGACGGAGGCAGCCTACTCAGGTGCCTTCAAAGACTTACCAGTCTCATTCCCCCCTCACCCCCAGCTGTGCTTTTACTGCTGCAAGATACAAGCTGAGAGCCCGTCAATGCTCTGATCACTGCATGCTATCTACTGATTGCATTCAACAACTTGGTATAGTTTAGAAACAGCACATGGATATAGAAATATTTCAAGCTATGACCAGATTGCTAGAGACAGCAGCTAGATTCAATGACGCATTCTGTGACCAGTCACCGACCTGCATGTCAGATGAAGATCATAAGAAAGCCCAGGGGGGTAGTGGGACGTAGAAGTGGGGGATAGAATAAAGCAATGCAGTTGCTGCTCCTTCTCATTTTTATCTTGTTCAGGACTAAAAAATGTTCCAATCTTCCTATCTACTAGGATGCGGCTCTTATTTTCAGCCAACAGATGGAGCTCAGACCTGCTTTTTATATTGTTATCATGATAAAAGCAGAACTAAGGCAAAATAAAACTATTAGACACTGCTGACGGGGTGCGTACAATGATCCTTGTATACTTCTAATAAAAGTTTCTTTCTAAAGGAAAGAGAAAACTGTTTCTGTTTTGAAAAATGAATGAAGAAACCTCATTACCACAAAAACTGGCGGGCTGCAATATATTATTACTGTGCTTTATATTCTGGATTTAAATTTCAAGCAATGCCGTTTGTTCACAGGAATGCAAAGTGTCATTGGGTCAGCCACCATTTCCTTATCTGATGGCTGCGCATTTCAGGTTACTTTGACACAAAGAGAAATGCAGAGCAAGCAGTTCTGCTATGTGGTCTATTTAGGTAAACAACAGTGCTCTAAAAATTCTTTGTTATGTACAAAATGTTTAAACGTTAATTTCATCCAATATTACCCACTGACATATGAAGGGACATTCTACAACAAAACCGGGTCAGTAAATCATTTAATGTTTCAAAAAATAATTTTCTCTGAAGATCTGTAAACAAAAGGCCCAATGATAAAATGTTGGAAGCCATATGTAACTTGAGTTCTATAAACTGGGGTGCACATTAGTGGTCCGCCGGTGCGCAAATGGGGTGAAAAGTCAGCAATGTGGACCTATATTCGATGTGCTCACTAGAGGCTGTGGCTTCAGTGGCTGAAACTTGTGCAGCTCAAACACATTCAATACCTCTGCAAACACCTTGAGGCTAAGTTTACACTGGCTAGCAGCTCAGAAACCGCCAGTGGGCTCCCGCAGCCGCGGGATAAACGACTCCCTGTAGTCGTCTAATTAAGGACCCCATAGACTTTCTATAGGATGGCTGCCTGAAAACCGACCGGTGGACGCCAAATGTGGCGTCCGCCCGTCGGCCACGCTAAACGGTCATTTACCTGGCAGTAAAAAAACGCCAGTGTAAACTTAGCCTTACTGTGTCACAGGGGTTAGTTACTTACCCAGAAAATGTCAGGATTGCACTACTGAGGTATAAGATCTGGAGGATCAAACAATGCTGTACTTTGAGAGTTAAGCAACAGACGCTAAGATATGAGCCAAATCGATGGCCGTTTCGAGCGCAGTGCGTGCTCATGGCCATTTATCTGGCCCATATAATATGCCCCCATCGCTGTTTTCGAGTGGGACAAATCAATCCCGCTAGAAAACAGCCATATTGGACATGACCGTAAATACGGCCGATGCTTTGCCTAGAGACTGCTGTTTCCCCCCATATCTGATAGCAGCGTGATGACGTCATCGCGCTGCTGCAGGGAACATCAGACGGCTCGAATATCACCCACAGGTCACCAGCTGGATTTGGGTCACATGTTTTACATGTGACCCAAATCCAGCTGGTGACCTGTGGGTGGAGACAGCTAATCAGAGGATCAATCAGGAACAGGGAGGTCCATCTGCAGCAGAATCTACCATACAGGAAGCAGATGACAGTGAGGGAGAAAGTGAGGAAGACGACACTTAATAAAACCACATACATATGGAGTGAGTACCAAACACCATCTCCTGGTACTCATCTGAGGAGCTCACTAAAAAAGTTATGTGCACCCCTGACTATAAATGTTATCCCTGCTTAACTGGAGGTAAGGGTGGTCTCAGGTCCAACTGTACTCTCCTTCTGTCTTATACCCTAATTCATGTTAATAGTATCCCCTGGTTTAAAATATGTCTAAAAATTTTCATTTACATTTTATAAATAACATAACCAATTTTAAATGAACCCCTAAATCACTTTTGTATGTTCCAATATTTGCTCTATTGTTACAGACTAAAATGTTTAAAATACTGTATGTACATATTGTTTCTCTATTGTGTAGAGAAACAATTGGGTATTGCAGCCACCACCTTGATAAAGACTAGACAAGTTAAATTCAATCTTGTGCATGACATTGTTTTTTATTCAGGATCAGTGAAATAAAGTATTCAGAGGTGATAATTATGCTACTGGGGATAGGGGTTGGCAAGCTACCATTTTACTTACAGTCCCTACAGTCAAAATGACCCATAAGCTAAGCACACACACAGGTCGATACCTGTTCAATGGACCGCAGCATGGTGACGTCATTATTACATTCAATACTTTTGATGGGGACCATGATCCCCATTCAAAGTAATGGTGATCGGCCGGGATTTATGGACATGTCTGTGCCCTGTTCAAGTGTTTTTTATTGGATTTGTGTTCAATTGCCCCGGCACGGCGATTAATCATTAGCCTATTGAACGGAAACTCAATCTGTGTGTGGGGGGCTTTAATCTGAAGCCATGTGGTTTTATAAAATTACCACAACTTCTAGTATTTTCCAAGTATGGAAACAACAGGCATGTCCTATAAAACATTTAACATACAGTACTGCCATCATTTGCTTTAGGTCACTGAACACTGAAAGACTAATGAACTAAGTTTTTACTGCAAATATCAACATAATTTCAGAGAACGAGAAAAGAACTGAGAAACCAAGACAGGATAGGCTGGCAGACAGACAATGATTGCTTCTCAAAAGGCTATACACAAAGCAAGCATCTCTTATTTATCATTTCTGAATCTGCTATTACTTAAAAGGAGCCACTAGCAGTCCTGTTATTCATATCATACATTATTGGCTGACGTACGGGTGATAGCCTACATGTTGGGTGAGTACACCAAACACCATCTCCTGGTACGCATCTGAATAGCTCACTCAAAAAGTTACTGGCTGACTTAAGGGTGATAGCCTTCATGTCTTTGTGGACTAATGCTTTCCTTCCTTTAACACAGTGGTTCCTAAACCTTCCTTGCAGGGCCCCCCTATTTAGGAACATTATTAAGCCCCCCCCCTCCCTATTCCAACACCCAGGTTAAGAATGAGGGCCCACACCCCCCTGGAATACCTTTGCCCCCGGGGTGGGGGGGGGGGCTGTCCCACAATTTGGAACCACTGCTTTAACAGATAGAAGCAAAACAAGCATTAAGCAGTTGGAAGACAGCTTTACATTATTGTTGTTGATATGGAGACACATTATAAGCCTATATGGCAATGATTAGGCTCCAATATTCAGTTTTGAAATGGAACAAAAAAAAATGCAAACCTCTGAGTTTTCCCAGGATCCCTCCAGGTGACGATTCAGATTTGTGCTCTTCACCTAGAAAAAGTACCAAAACATTGGCTGCTCTTAAGCGATTTTTGTATATTGTAATGGCTGTAAAATGGTATGGTGTGTTTGGAGAATGTTCACTTTAATTGACAGCACCTTCATCCATACAAAACTATAAATGAATGCACTGACGTGTAAGGTAAGCAGCAATTACTAAGAGACTGTTTTGTGTAACGTACCTCCATACACTCTGTTTTTCCTCCAGCGGATGAAGATTGCGATAGCAACAAGAACCACAACTGGAATAACTAACAAAGTGATGATGAGAACAAAAGAAACCCCAACACTGCTTTGCTGGACCAGAGTCTCCTTGGCCTGTTCATGATGCTTTTCTGGGACAGTTATGTTAATTCTGGGTCGACTTCTGATTCGGGTTTCTAAGATTTCTGTTTCTAAAAATACAAATAAATGAGGAATGTGAACAACAAAATGTCATGAAAACTAGTACTGAAGGTACTGCGCTAAAATCAATGTAAAGATCTGGAAAGATGCCACAGGAGTTGTAATGTGCAACTTTCAGTATAAAATATACATTCTTTACAAATAATATCATACATTTATATAAGAAAAGTACCTGTTATTTCTGCAACCTCAATCCCAGCCTTCTTCACAGACCGGTGTTCTGCTTCTAGGGCAAACAAAAAATAAAGTCAATATACACAACCAACACCCCCAAATGGCATAGCTACAATTACCATTACAATTAACACACATATACATTAAATTGACATGAAGGACTCCTACACTGTAAATGTGTTAAAAGTGAAATGTTGAGGCAAGAAGCCCATTCTCTCTGTACTCTATATATCTCAATGTACTGTACTGTTCATATGTGAGTGGGGGAGGGGGGGGGCATTTACTTATAAACAGCTCTACTATGAACAAAGTACTGAATACTATACTGGGTTTAAAATGTATATCTTGTGCTTTGATCGCATTGGGAAAATGTCCTAATCTTATAGAAAATGTAGAAAATGCAAACATTTGTAGGAGGACTACATGCACAGGTTGGTTTAGCCAAATGCAATGACTATCTGTTAGCAAAGTCAAGAACATGTAATTAATAAGTGTCGGATGGTTTACAATCATCCTCATTTTTCATGCTAGTTTATAGATACCATAAGCTACCCTGAGCCATACTGCAGAAATTATAAACAAAAATCATATGCGCAAAACAGCAGGAAATTGTTCTGAAATGAATCTTCCAAGAAATAGGAAATATACATAACATTAGCCTCATAAATCTTGTAATTAATATGCCAGCCAGTGCAAGTTAATGGGCAATTAATTGCATCAAGTTTCCACTCTACAGCAGGTCTGCAGCATGAAATTTCTGCTTAAAATTCTGAGTGAGATCAGACCAGACTACAGAACACTTCACAAAAAGGATATTAGGTCATCTATATGACTTCTATTACTCAAATGGATGTGTTCTTTTCAATAGAGTCTTTGAAATTCTCACATGAAACTAGTCTAAACCTTCAGGGTTTCATTTAAGATCACTTAGCCAAAATAAATAGGAGCAGGAGAATGAGCCTGTACAGAACATACTTTCTGAGGGTGAGAATTTCCACACGGTGTTGGCATGGGCATCACCAACATACACTGTTCCATCGTCTGATGCCACAAGGTCATGGGGCATGTCAAAATTCTGCAAGCATAACCACAATGTAAGTCACATACAGTCTATAAACATACGGCCAAAACAAACTTGTAATTTCCACCCAAATAACATGTGGGAATACAGCTTCTAATGCTTTCCATGAATATAACATTTACATAGCTGCAAATATCAGCCTCACATATAAAGGTTCTCTGTTGGTTAGTAACACTGAGCATAAAAATGTCAATCTATTCAAACATCTCTGGAAGAAATTCTGGATATATCAAACGATCCTGAGGGTCAGAGTCTGACTTGTCAAACTTAACTTTTTCTGCCAGACTGGAAAGTATAGAGCAACTGGTCTGGCCTGGTTACATCTAAAAGGCACTCTCTATTGGTGTGGCAAAAAACAACACTATAGTGTGCTAGGTGCATTTGTATAGCAGATATCAGCAGAGTATGTAAGGAGTAGTGGATTTTTTTTTTATATTTCTATTGATCACTTCTTACATCCATAGTACAAACTATCACATAAAAAAAAAGGCCAGACTGAGTTTTCTCTTGTTTTAGTTGCAATGGGGAATCCAGGTTACCTTCTTTACTGGAACAAAGACGTCTAGAATATCTCCTGTAGTAAAGTTCATCACAAAACCTTGTACAGGCTCTGAATTTCCATAGTAGGATTTTCCATTAACAGCATATAATGTTCCTCCTGGAATCAAAGTAGATAGGCATATCACTTTATATCTTTTTAAATAAAGATGATTGCATTTTGAGTGGAGGAGCCTGACATTATACACAATGGCCAAAAGGCAAAAACATGAAAATGCAGAGCAATCATATAAGCATTTGGTTAATAGGGGAGAAGAGTCTGCAACTTCTATTCTCTATAAAGTCCTTGATCAGAAAGCAACACCCCACCAGGCAATCATTCTGCAAGTGCAGATCCCTCCAGGAAGCCCCAATTTCAGTAAAGCTAGGCATACACGGTTCGAATTTAGCAGGATCGATCTTTGATTTGATTTTAGATCTTGATCCTTTCCTCGGACACCGATCATAAGTGAATCCAAATGCAGTACCACCTGGAGGGTTCGATCGTACAAACAAAATGCTACGAGGTTAGTTTGATCATTGTACGAGCGATTAAAATTTTGTAACATGGCTGAGAGGTGTCTCATGCTACTGCCCGACATGCCCTCAAAAGTTCATTCAACCTACCCTGCTCCGGACCTCTTCCATGATCCAGATAAGTACTCTTATTGATGCAACCCTTCCCTGCCTTACTCCCTCCCGGACCCATGACCCCCTTGCAGCTCCCTCCTTATGGCCTTTCATGCCCGCTGTAGGATGGTGCTCCTCCCCCCCGCCCCCGACCAGCTGGCCCGCTTGCCAAATAATGGCCGACCGCTACCCCGGCCCTTCGAGGGCACTGTGCCCCCGCAACTGCCCATGAGTCAGACCCACCTTCGGAGTATACTATAAAGAACTTTTATTTCCCCATGGATCTCGAGGTCTCCCTCCTGGGAGCCCGTGACCCCTTCTCTAGCCCCTGTCCAGTATCGCGGAACTAGCCTGATGATCGCCGCCTTGCTCCGGTCAAAACCATTTACATTACGTTGCTATCCCCCCCCCCCCCCGTTCCCCCCCCGTTCCCACCTAGAGGCCCTGTGGTCTATTACATCAGCAATGTTATGCTCAGCTGTGGACTATCCCTCCCTGAGGGTAAATGTGTTGCTATCTAAGTTGGAGTTCGAATAGCCAAGTTGTATGTATGTATTTTCCCTCATTGTACTTTGGTGTTATCACTGTCCCGGTTTAAAGATGGTTGCTTGTGGTCTGGCAGGACCTCTGCCCCGCCCGTGCCAGTCACTCTTTCCCCAAGTAGGCACCTACACTGGCCAGTTGCTGTTTCAGCTAGGCCAGTAGGCTCTTAAAGCCGCCTGTTAGTATAATTTTATACTACCCCGATTGTTGTTGTATATTGTGTTGTTGTTTTATCTATTGTTGTCCTTTGTTTTGCCCCTCTTCCCACTCTAGAGATCACCTTTTTTCCCCATGCCCTCTTCTTGTTCCTACCCTTCCCTATCTACCCTCTCCCCCC
>CM070032.1:43107065-43124584 GCA_036250615.1 Ptychadena robeensis | reverse complement strand
CTCTGTCAGATATCCTTTAGATCTTCTTTTGTTTTACCAAAACCATGTAATATGAGGGACGTTCTAGACCATCGAGTCTACCTGTGTTCAATCACAAAGGATCTTATACTACATAGTTGTTGGTAGATCTAAAGGATATCTGACAGAGAGATCTAAAGGTGTATGACCAGCTTTAGAGATTTTTTCTGTGTTGACAGTAAGGATCCTTTTTGCCATCTTTGAGAGGTTGGTTGTCCATCTTCTGCTGGATGGACACAGTCTTGGGAAGGGAGATGTCACTCACTTAAAGACACTCCCTTCACAAGTCTCCAGAAATAAGTTTTGAGCATGGAAAACAAACAATTATCAAGAGGTACTGCAGGTAGTAACAAGTAGACTGGCAACAAATAAAAGCTGCCTGGGCTCAAGGGAATAGGAGCCAATTTGTTTTTAGAATTGTGGAGCACTTCTTTGTGTCGGTTTAGAGTTAAACAAAAGTTTGAATGCTTTTGGGTTTGTTTTCAAGTAAAGGTCCACTTTAGTAAATTAAAAAACAGCTAAGCACGCTTTTGGGATGTCTCAGATCTCTACTATTGCAGTCAATGTTTACCTGATGCATAGGCGACAGCGAAAAGTCTACTACCGAATGCTGAATGTTTAAATTCTTTAACAAAGTGTCCAGTTTCTGAATGGAAGCACTGAATCCTTCCGTTCTCTCTGTCAGCTACACACAGCTGCCCTTGGTCAGGTATCAAAGCCAGGCTGTGTGGGATACGGAACTCTTCGGGCTTGGCAATTCTTGATGAGGAAGCTGAAAGAAAATATTGAATTACTTACTACATCTATGAACTCACACAGATTGCACACTGTAAAGGAATTCATTTTTAAAGTAAATGCAAAGTGCAATCTGAAGCTGATGTGTGGTACTACTAAAAGATCCTAGCCTGGTTGTCACTGTGGAAAAACTTTGGGATCATTGCTTAAGCCAGTGGTTCCCAAATTTTCCTTCCCTTTTCTATTTAGGAACATTATCAAGCCCCCACTCCCTATTCAAACACAGGTTAAGAATGAAGACCAAAGCTCCCCCAGGGGGGCCCACCCCCCAGTTTGGGAACCACTGGCTTAAGGAAAACAAGACTTGTGTTTTGTAAAGTATATATAAATACTTTCTATTATTTATTTATAAGATTTATTAGGTTTGATTCCGCAGAAGGATTCTAGCCAACTGCCTACATGTGTACTTCTCTATTCAAAGCTTCTATCTTATCAAAAACCTGTCAGCTACAGAGTTCAAAAGCTAAAGCTTGAATTTACAGACACAGTCCAACCAAACTAGTGCATTTTACTTTTTTTTCAGAAATGTTTACATGTGAAGCTTCTGTTAAATACTTAATGTAAGCTAAATGTAAAAAAAGAAAAAATATATAAATATGATAAATAATAATAAACATTGTTCCCCTGTACCCTGCAACACAGTAATAATTTATCATATACAGTGGCTTGCAAAAGTATTTCAGTCTCTAGATGTGCAAAGCTGGTAGAGACATACCCTAAAAGACTGGCAGCTGGAATTGCAGCAAAAGGTGGTTCTACAAAGTATTGACTCAGGGGGCTGAATATCTACACACTCCCCACTTTGCAGTTATTTATTTGTAAAAAATGTTTGGAATCATGTATGATTTTCCTTCCACTTCTCACGTGTACACCACTTTGTATTGGTCTTTCACATGGAATTCCAATAAAATTGATTCATGTTTGTGGCTGTAATGTGACAAAATGATTCAACACTAATTACAAACACCTTGTGATACAAAATATTATATGCTAAGGAATACATAGCTGGATATGAGTTAAGCTGACATCCCACCTCTCAAATTCAAAATGTTGCTAATTAAAAGTTCTCAGAAAGAGAATAAGTGAACCTGCTCTGTTGTTAATGGATGCGCACACAGAAACTGATACAAGGTATATACTGTACTATACAGGTTTTCAGTGTTCATTTTTTTAAACCTTAAAACAGAGACCAGTACCTACCTTGTCCCCATTGCATGATGAACATGCCTTGGGGTGAGAACTGCATGATCCTACTGTTGCAGTAGCCGTCGGACACAAAGAAATTGCCTGTTATTGGATCCACTGCAACATCAGTTGGCTGACAGAAGCGGCTCCGGTCGCTGCCCGGCTGAAAAGCTTTCCCCAGTGCAAGCAAAGGAGAGCCATCAGGACCTAATTTGAAAACCTAAAAACAGGAATTGGTAGAACATCAATTTAATAGTTTTTTTAAGAACACAACAATGGTCATTAACCACTTAAATCTGAACCTTTCCTAAATCAACTGTAAGGGTTAATTGCTCATTTACATCTAAGGGGCCTGGGAATAAGTTTTACTTACCTCCTCCTCCCTTAAACTACTATACTCCATATTTGTTGGATATCCTGGAAGCGTCGGCATGATGAAAAATGTGGATTGCCCGCGTTTTGGCCACAACATGCAGTTTTTAGGGATGTTCAATGGAAGCGTCAATGCATTATTGTTGGCAACGCCCAGCTTCACAGCAATGGCAATAAGGTAATCAATTGCAGGTTATGATATGCCTGTGTAGACAGTTACTTTACAGCCCATATGGGAGAACAGGACGCATCTTTACTGTGCGACGGACACAGGACAATGTAGACTAGCCCATCCAGCACCATCCAAGCGCTTGGATTGGCAGTCTAAGGCCAGAGCCTCCGACATCCCTTTTTGGCTCTGTATTGGAGAAGGAAGAAGCCCCCCCAACACAACCAAGTGCCAATGCAAGTTTAGGCAAATAACTTTTTTCTGTCCCTTAAATATAAAAAAGTTATTAACCCTTGCAGGATGGTGGGGACCCAAGTATTGAGATCCAGGGACATTAGGTGATAGGGTTCGCCTCAAAATATGTTTACATACATTGTTTTACAAATGTCATGGTAAACAAAACATTGCAAAGGCCATCATTTACTTATCATTTAAATATTTATTTATATCCAGGCACTGACTGACTGAAGTAAGCTATGTGTATATTAATTAAAATATGAGCCTTACATGAAAACAGCCGATGAAAGTTAAAATACAAATACTGTTTTGTTTTTTTACTTCTGTTTATCCTTGATGTCTCCCATTAGAAATGCCAGTTTTAATATGAACATAATCTGATATAAACACCGAATGTATATATACACACCTGATGAAGAGCTACATCGGTGACCCAAAAGTTTCCATCTCTATCAACTGTTATGCCATGAGGTAAATAAAACCTGTAGAACAGAGAAAACAGCTGCTAAGAAATCTATAACTTACCGTATATACTGGCTATACTGTGTATTCGGGTCAAGAAATAAAAATCACGGCAATTTGTAGGTGGAATTTATGAGAACATGCCCTCATTGAGATGTACAGTAGGGTTGTGGGAACATTTGAAAAAAATTATTGATCTAGCATCTGTAATTTTTCCATGAATAAGTTTCAAAGTCAAATTTGTGCAAAAAAACTTGATATGCTACAATACTTTTTTCTTTACAATGTTCCCACAACCCTTCTCTACATCTCCAGCACTTCTAGTGATGATATCATGTTTGGTAGGCATTGTAATTAACTTTCAAGTCTACTGAATTAAATAATAACATCTAACAAAAGCACATTTGCTGTGTGTTTCTGAGCCTTAGCGCCGCCCCCCCCCCCCCCCCCCCCCCCCCCCCCCCCCCCCCCCCATGCTTATACTCGACTTATTCAGTTTTCCAGATTTGTTTTCTAAAATTATGTACCTCTGCTTATATTTGGGTTGGCTTATACTCTAGTATATTAACAGTAATTTATTAGATTTCGTTTCTTGGCATTACAGCATCACTTATGCCCATTACCATAGACCCTGATTTACCTGTGTCTGGCTCATCCAACCAACCTAGTTCAAAATGTATCTCAGGGCTAAAAATTTTTTAAACAGATTCTTAACATCAGGACAACTGAACACAACATTTGATGTTTGATTTCCTCTATGCCTCTGTGTCTAGTGGGATGCTTCTAGTGTAGTGTAGATATTGCAGATCTAAGTATAGATCTGGCTTGTCCCATTTGAAGCCTAAAGAATTTTGGGGATTCCCCTTGTCATATTAAGTACCGTAAATAAACTAGGGAACACAAAATGTTATGTATCAAAGCGACACTAAAGCGGGGAACACACGGCTCAATTTTGGAGCCGTTTGAGGTCCCCTGCAGCAGCGGCATTACGCTGCTGCCCAATATTGGAGGAGCTGGAGACACAGCACTTCTGGGTCTCCAGCTCGGCCAATTCTTTTCATGAACAAACAGGGATGGCTGCATATGATATGTTCCAGACAGACGTCTGTGCACAGCTCTTGAAATGGCTATCGATCTGGCCCATATCTACATGTGCTTAAATGGAACCTTTTCATGTTAGGTCCATTTTGTGATACATACACCTTCAATTATCTTTTAGTTTACTATTATAACATATTGTTTCCTATCTATTTAATAGATAGACAGTTGATAAGTACTGGGACTATGCTGTTGGTGAAGAAGAGGTGCATGACCAATCAAAAACATAAATCCCAATACATAATCACACACAGTTCACACACACACACACACACACACACACACACACACACACACACACACACACACACACACACACACACACACACATACTATATATATAAAGAACAGATGCAAATCCCAAGTCAGTAGTATGGTTAAAGTTTAAATGACATGTTGTAAGATTGTTTTCTGGTTATGGTTTACAAGAAAAGATGGGGTTAATCGTGTATACACTGAATACAGCTGCACTGATGGTATAAACAATTACACTGCCTTTAATTCTTCTGTATATCAATAATTAGTTCCCATTAGACACAGCACCAGGGTTCCAATGTAAATGAATGTTAGAATGTCAAAGCCTTTTAATTAAAGTGCCTTCAATAAGGGAACTGTTTTGGGAATACTCATTAAAAGCAGAAATCAGCACAGAATGGCCTATGAAAAGCACATGTACAACAAAGCTATGATTCTAGGCACATTATTCAATGTATACAGTCCCTGAAAATCCCTCGCTATACAAAGCTATGATATCATGCTTTGTATTTACAAGCTGCATTTTTTAAATAGACAAAAAAATTTTGAATGTTGTAAAATGCAAGAAGATGTATCTATAGAGTGCAGAAACTTCTACTAAGAAACGCACAGGATCTATTACTGCACAACAGCATTACGTATCTCTGAGTATAATAAAATATTGAGCATTTTTAAATCTTGCACCCTTATTGCAGGACAGCCTCATACTCATCATTCTGCCTGATGGCATTATGGTTTGAAGTAAGAGTAATGAATGCAATGTGTATGGTCACCCTATGACAGTGGTTCCCAAACTGGGGGGCGGACTGCAAAGGAATTCCAGGGGGGCGCAGGCCCTCATTCTTAACATGTGTTTAAATAGGGAGGGCCTGAAAGGAAAGTTTGGGAACCACGCCCTATGATGATATATAGAAATAATGTTAATTTTCAATAATCCATATCACATATCATGGGGAAAGCTATTGCAGCAGGAGGGCTTCATCCAGCTGACTGGGTATTGTACAACAAGCTTCTTTTCCATTAGAAAACTGTAGAAATCTGAGATCAGGTTATCTGTAATGTTCGGCTACTCTCAGATCTGATAATAAAACTCTATTTTCACACTTACAGATTTTTGCCAGAAGACTGCAGGATTTTGGAACTGTTCGGATTGATGACGAGTATAGTACTTTCTTCAATTGGTCCGGTTCCTCTTTCTTGATAAATAAAGTTTCTGTCAAACGAACTATAAAAAACACAAATAGAAAATACAATTCTATAGATTATTATCAATCATCACATTCATATAATAACACAACTTTACTGAAAATATAAACCACTTGGTAGGCCCATTCACATTTATATACTGTGGAACAATGTATGTTTTATCTTTGCAAATATTTCTGCAATGCGTGTACACAACACAATAATTAATACAGCTTGCACCACAATACACATACTGTTTGAATAAACATGCCCGATATTGGCTGAAGTTTGATGTGTAGGCAGACCATTGTAATGATATAATGCATAATGTATGTTATTGTATGGAAAAAGTGTGAATGCACGTACCATATATACAGTGTTAGGGATGAAATAACTTTGTAATTCTGAATGTTGACACTAGAGGACAGACAAGTCCTACACTAAGAATAGGCTTAGTGACTCACACTTCCCATGACTCCTGTAAGGCGACTACTGGTGGATGTCTGATTTCCGGGGGCTTCAAAGCTGAATTACGAACAATGCTGAAGGCTAACTACGCACATTAGTAATATACCGTAATAGTCACTGAAACCAATTCATGATCAGCCTGGTGACTTGAGAACAGGTGAACGGTGTATTTGCAGCACACATGTTCTATCGGAGATGTATCAGCTCCCTACTGTGTCCTCCCCCATAGGAAACGGTGGGCAGGTTAGTCACTAAGCAATCTGTCTAGCTTGATCTCTAAATGACTGATCATGCATGTTGTATTATTCTTCATCATCTTCTTGGCCAACAAGAAACTTAAGTGCTATCTGATATTTTTGTATCTACCTGCAGCATATGTAAATACCCTGTCTTTATAATGCCATTGAACTCCTTTTATTCTCAAGGAAGATGTGTCCTCCTTGGTCATGTTTGCCAGCAACAAGCACTCATTTTCTATGAATATTCTTCTTGGAAGATGTGTTTGTTCCCTGTGTGCACTAAGCCTGACATTAGAAGGGGATTTATCTAAATCTACCAGCTCTCCCTGACAACAGTGGCTTCCAATATTAAACCTCACTCCCGAGTAAATTTAAATATTTAGTCTAAAGGTAGCCATACACGGTACTATTCATGGCCGCTTGCAGCATGATGCTGTCATCACACTGCAGCCGGTCGCTCAAAGGATCAGTGGGCACCCTTTGTGTGCCGGACATTACTTCCCCATGGCCCCATCCAAAGTAATGCGATCGGCCAGGAATTTACTAACAAGTCAGATCAATATGCGATCCAACTTGCAGTACGATCCTAGTCAATCTGTCCAGGTGTGCACATATGATTTGCGGCTGAGCGACCGCTAAGTGTTCGGCAGGCACATGCGTGGCTGTCGATCGGCTGCAAAACCGGCCAGTGATCGTACCGTGTATACCTTTACCCTACTCCTCTTAAGGAGATTTGTCAAACCATCACCCTGCTCAGGATGGGCTTACCTAGGCATGGCCTGCAGATCTCTAGGTAGGTGTTGAAGAGACCACTCACTCAGCATGCAAGAAGCCAGTTGGGGTGACTGGCCCCTCAACAGGAAAACCAGTTAGCAGGCATTTATATGAGACTGTCTCATATAAATGAGATGAAATTCATTGTTAGACATGGGCTGTGTGAAGAAGCAGCATATACACCAAGGGCAACTTTTTGGATAAAACACAGTTTTAAATGCAATGTTATGGGACATCAGCTTGGATATAAAAATATCTGTTCAATATCTAAATGACTAAACTGCAGTACACACTATATATTCATGCAATCGGTAAGCATGTAATTACGTCAATGCTATCTCTATTATACATATTAATTCTCACATACATAAAACAAATGTTATGACAGGTAGGACAATGATTGAGATGACATCTAGAAGATCCCTACTGCTTATTACCAGTAATGGTTCTTCTGTAAAATATACATTTCAGACGTGACTTTAGTCAGAGTATTTTTGGAGCGGGTAATCATTTATGAACATTATATAGAAATCCATGAATATGAAGCAGTCTGCTCCAGCAGCATGGAAGAGCGGAATCGTCTTCACCGCCGATAATTACAGCTTGGGTTTCTAAAGCTGAACTTCAAGATCTAAAAAGATACCAATTATGCAGCTATGTGTTCAGTCATATTATTAAATGTATGTTTTAATTACAGCTAATGTAGCTGTGTCTGACTTGTAAGAGCTACTGGAATACTGGTCTCCTTACAATACAATTAAGGCTCCAAGATGGAGATGCAGAAGATGAACTCCGGATTTATCAACAGACTGCGCCTGAAGTTGGGCGAGCCTCTCACTACATGGAATAAAGGTTTGCTCTTCATTAGATAGCAGGTGGTGGGCAGGCCTATGGCATCCCAATATACAATGAGTAATGATGTACAATAAAGGAGGAAGCTTCAGGAACCAGTAGCACAAAGAAGGCAGATGTGGTGCAGCAAGCGATAAGGCTAAGGCTCCACTGAGGCAGTTTGGTTTTGCCGCAGGTTTTAGCCCATTGACAGTAAATTGCTTTCCACATTTGTATTTCAGTCCTACTGTGTGGAGCCTTAACCTAAAATCAAGTAATATACTGTTCCAATCCACCAAGCCCCCTAAAAAAGGATATCCCCCTCCCTCACAGTATTTAACCTTTGAATCGCAGGCATAAGGAAACTGAGTGGAAAGCCTTATACTGAACATAATTCATAAAATTCAGCTCAACAGTAAAACTAAAAGTTGAAACATTTAGTCCTGAGGGATCAGAGTCTTGGTCAGGTTTGTATCGCCATGTAAGAGACATCAGTCTCTCTTTTAGACCTAAGCTCCAGGAATGACAGTGAGGCAAAATCCAACATTTTGACTTTCCACCAAAACAGGAAAAGAGGAGAATCTTTTAACTGGGACACCAGAGGTGATATTCTTCACAATGGACAATATCATTTCACTTTTTGTGGAGCCTTTAAGGAAATTATGTGAAATGAGACAAAAGAAAATATTTGCCAGTAGTTTGAATGTCCCCATGCTTATCCAAAATGATAACATTACCAGGTGTGCTAGTGTCCAATTGTGCTTAATGGAATAAAAGAACCACAAATCCTTTGCCAGTTGATATAGTTGAGATGTGTGTGTTTCTAATATGTATTCAGCCACTTGCCTGATATTCACACGTTTTAAAGGTTTTATCAATATTTCCCAATGAAAGCCATCCATCCAGTAGAGACAATGTATACGTACATACTTTCTAATGATTTAATTTACATCCATTACATCTCCTGGTAACCTGCTCAGTATACCCACCTCCCTATGCTCACTATACTGAATTCTTCAAACAATCTTCTCAATAAACGTAATCATTTCCTGATCGTATTTCACCAAGTAATCCCATTGTATCTCCTCTCTGAGATTTGCCATGTAGAAAGACACTACCTTGGCAGAGCTCATTTATTTTACCAGTCTGACCCCCCCCCCCCCCTTTAATGCCATGAGACTCAGTACTGTGTCCCCGCTCAATGTACACAGCAGCTCTGGGGAAATTAAGTAGCGGCGACCACTTCAATTATCATCTGTATGGTAATGGTCCTCCACTGTACATTTGTGGGTGAACTCATGTCCTCTCTGCTGACTAAGGCCTCTTACGCAAGAGCTGCATAAACATCGTTTTAAATTGCAGAACAACAAATATCCTATTTGCCATGGTACCATTTACATACTTATTTCCATACTTATTAGTATTTTAAATTTAAAATAATTATAAATAAGACACAACTTCTAGAGCTAATATAATATGTAACATACAGCTATGAAAAGGAAGTTTAAAAATACTTTGTTTCACTTTCTCCATACTAAACCTATTTACCTATTTACTACTTGCACTGCATGCTGTTTGAAATGTTTGCCAGGCAGTTAATTTCTGTAGCACACCCATTGATCCTGCCAGTGGAGAAACCAGCGGATCAATGCCGTGGAAACAGGCAGTGCAGTAGGCATGAAATATGGATGGGCTATGCCAACATCCCTGTCAAAGAATGCGCTTAACACAGGGGGTAAGAATGGAGCCCGTAACGCCATGGAAACATACCCTAACTAAGGAAAGACCTCCGTGTCTGTGTTCCCACAGCACCTGTAATCAGGAAGCGATTCCATCTATAACCAGGACATAACATCATCCTGGTATATCTGTTCTTTATATAGATCACTTCTCCTTGCTAAGCTTTCATTATTTCATTTTTGCTTCTACCAATAACTTTGAAGCACTAGGTCATGCCCCTTGTGTCCCTGTTCCTATCTGTCTTTTACAGAGGGGCCACTCTCCCCCTCCAAATCAGGAGCTTCACACCGCACACAAGTTCATCACTTCATACTGAGCCATTTTACCCGGCTCAGACATGACCTAATGGTCCTTCTGGCCACTGACATAACTCCTACTGTGAGATCACTGCTGACCATTGTACGCAACTATTTATTAATTTCTTTTTCTGTAGAATATGCCAGAGTACGCCTTGTATTTGTGGTCCTCCAAAAGTGTGCTGGAAAGGGTAACAACATTGTATTCCATACCTTTAAGTGTCTAGTAGACAACGTATGTATTTCCTGTAACAACAACATATTTCATCTCCGTGTTTGGGCTAAGACACACTTTATGTTTATTATTAACCTAGAAAATATGCTCCTGTTTCTTGGCATAGAAAATGTTTTAAATTCAAAAGATAATTTCTGCAGAACATGTTTCCGAGACTTATTCACCAGAGTGCCATCTGTTCTCTACGTAACAAGGTAATATATAATTATCGTTTGCCCAAATGGCCAGTTTCCTGCTTGTTTTGATAAACAAGGACACAGAATACTGTGACGGTACATACTTCTCATCCCACACGTGATCTCCTCTGTGGAATATAACCAAGTTATTGTTGGGGTCCAGTGCCAGCCCTGACACTTGCCCTAGTTTGAGTTTCAGCCCAGGCCAATCAACGTCTTCTTCTAAATGAACAGCTAAACGGGAAGAGAGAAGCAACAAAATGAAAGAAAGGCCACAAAACATTGATAATCAGATCATATTATCCTGACAGGTCACAGAGAATAGAGATAAAGACAGGCCATGCCAAACATAAAAAAGAAGCTTATGTAATAAACAGAACACATGGTACATAAGGGGGCTGCAAACCTTAAATACATGTTGCTCTATAATAAAAAGGCTTAATAGTACAATCCTAAAATATATTCTAGTACATAAGCAGTTTCACAGCAGTTTCTTTCTTCAAATTGTCATTATGGGGTGTTGTGTGTGAAGAATTCTGAGAGAAAAATAAATCCATTTTGGAATAAGACTCTAACGCTGGATGCATGGAGTGTGTGTGTATGTATATATATATATATATATATATATTATATATATATATTGTGGGGGTTCCAGCTTCCCAGCAGGAACAGGTCCAGGTCTCACACACTCTGTGAGCCCCGTTTCCCCAGCTCCAGTAGCCACAGGTCTAGGCCCCACAATCCTTGTGTGCCCCCCTGTCTACCCTCAGAAGCCCATGGTCTCCTACTAGGTCTGAAGCTGTGTCTCCCCCACCCAGTTCCTTCCTCCCTATCCTAGAGTCCGGGAGGCCCTTAAGAAAACACAAAACATGACACTCAGCAAACTAAAGTTGCTGGGCAATAATAACCCGGACTCCTTCCAGTAACCACCTAACAGTTTATTTCACAGTGACCAGTCTGTCACAATATATATATATATATACACATAATATATATATATGTTCTTTAGCCCTTGTATTAAAAAGACTGTTTGGAACGTTGAAGTCATCCCCTCCTGGGATTGTGTCACCCAATGCGGATCATACTCCCCACACACCATTTAATTTATATATACTACCTAATGAGGATATAACTGACAACTGTGATCAACTTAATCATGCCTCTCACACACTTTCCCTGATCATATTTAATTTCTTAACATGTCATCTGTAGTTTTATTTAAGGATCCAATGCTATTTTTTACCCCAATCTACATTAAAGGGCATGGCCCATAATAAATGTCCAAAGGTTGGACAGGTTTCAAGTGTTCCAAGACAAGAAGATACAATATATGTCCCTGTGGCACCAATGGCACATATTGGACGTTAATAACAAATGTGAAGACATAATAATTAGCCTTCTAATTCCAGTGACCGAGTGGTTATCAGAACATTTTAAAGCTCTCAACTATAAATCACAATGCTGCCAAAAGAGAGCCAAGTGGAAGCTGGAAGAAGTGTTAGAACGTGCTTGCTGCACAAGTCATCGGCCAGTTATCACTGCTATATTGGTGTCTGATAAATGAGTTCACACCGTAATTATCCGCTCTCACTGCCAATTGTTCGCTCAGGCACAATAATTGTACTGTACAGAAGTCTTGGTTGTCCTTACCAACAAAGGAAGATCAGCAGAACACCAACATACACACTGGAAAAGGTCAATCACACGCAGGCGTGTAATTGTTTCTTTGTCCTTCACAACTAAAAAGCACTTCTATATAATTTAATTCATCCGTACGAGAAAAAAGACAGTGATTATAAAATTATTCTGCAAAACAAAATAAGCAGAAGAGCAGCCTACCCAAGCAATAATTTCTGTCTCCAGAAGATTTTGGAAAGCCTTTATAGACGAGACTGGATGACTGGGTCTAAGTCTCATGTTTTGTGGTGAATTATAGGGTGTTTTACCATATCTACTGCATTTTATATACACTGCTCAATTTTATCTATTTATTAACACATAGAGGTTGGAAGTTAAAGCAAAAAAGCTGAAATATTAGATCAAAAGCATTAAATAAAATGCAGTTTATGCTTCAATATTAATTTCTAATCCTTTTTTTCCTAAAGTATTTATCACTGCAATCTCTTTTTCTACCACTAGATGTCCTCAGTCCGTTAGCAAGAATTATTACATCTCCTCTGACTCCAAGTTGAGAAGCCTCAGTCTGTAATTGGGCAGTGAAAGGAGAAGCAGCAAAAAGTTAAGCTTACTGACATCTGACAGATGAACAGATTGGCTCCTTCCTCTTTATTTCACACACCAGCCATCATATACAAGGATTGAAAGAGGCTGATACATTGCTTTTATTTAAAAACACATTTTGAAGGGGGAGACAGGAGGAGAAAGTTAGTACTTGATTTCTCCTTGCCCAGTCTCTCTCATGATCCTTATATATTATTGTCTACCTTAGTATTTAACAACTAGCCCAATCCTAGAATATTAACCACAGCACTCAGAAATAGGTACCTAGAGATTCCAATACATATCTCTGCCAGCTTCTAGTGACCTTATTTGGTGACCAAATCATGGACCACTTTAGAAAGAGAGCTCCAACACTCCAGAGTATAATTAGAGCCTACGTGCCTCCATTTATTCCTCCTGGCTCATGAGCTTTCTCCCTGATACTGGGCTTGCCAAAATTTGTTCTGCTAAATACAAAGAGAAACTCTCTCACAAAGAATCCCTACCTTTAAATAGGTCTAATCAATTCATCTACCCAAATTGTTATGGTAACCTTGACCTTGATCAAAAAAGACCTATTTTTTACTGGCATGGTAGGGGCAACAGCACTGTTTTCTGCTAAAATTTTCCGCCCACCCCTGACCAGGTCCAATGATGCTGGCAACGTGGGCAGAGAAAACAACACCCCTCCATTAACATGAAGGTCTAGGGCATGGCCCTGCCCCTCCAGTGTGTGGCCCAGAACCCCGGAAATACTGCTCCGGTTGATACGCTTCCTGTCCATGGCAAGCCCAGTTCATCCGGAGTGTGTTTGAGAAACAAACTCTGGATGAACTGGGCTCCTCATGAACGCAAGGGAGGTTAAAACCATCATCACATGGAAAGCCTCAGGACTTCTTCTAGGGCTGCCCTGTCCTGAAAATCCCGTCTCTTCAGTCTTCTCATTCTTAACATAACCACCATGACAGTTCCATCCCAATAATTGTATAGGCGGTTCCCCTACCTTTTAGATTGTAAACCCTTACAAATACATTTAGACTAGAGGAGAGAAGACATTTCATCTACTAACCCCCTAGAAGTTTATGGGGCTGAACGGTGAGGAGGAAGGAAACACTTATGAGAGCATAAAGCTGGGCATACACGGTTCGATATTCGAGCCGTTCGAGGAAGCTCCAGCCTAGCTTGATGACGTCATCACAATAAGCGTGATATTGAAGGAGCTGGAGGCGCAGCTCAGCTGATGCTTCAGATGGGGACCCGTGGGCAATGGACAGTGACCATGATTTACGGTCATGTCCGTTATCCCTGTTTTTGAGCGGGATTGATTAATCCCGCTCAAAAACAGAGATTGCGGCATATATGTGCGCCAGATAGATGGTCGTGAGCGCACACGGCGCTTGAAGCGGCCATCGACCTAGCCCATATCTATGCGTGTATAGGCACCTTAACAACAATAAAGCAGGTTTACCAATTTAGGGGCCACTAAACTTATTTAAGTTAGGTGTGGTAAAATTTCCTTCTGCTTTAAGCAGGTAGCTTTTTGAAATTACATTTTGTAATCAGACTGGCCTTTCCAGAGAAGAAACATAAGGGTTGCCAAGCTGAATTCAGTACCTTGTCTGCTTACATATAGAACGTAATTAGATTACCTATTTGGTTATATAATTTAAGCACAGCATATTGTAAATGTGTACAATTTTGCTAACACATTTTACATAAATTGTACAACATTGCGCTATTACTATGCCTTGTGCAGAATGTTTTCTTCTAATACATAGAAATGGAGAATTGGATTTTTCTCACTGTTCACCATGGGTTACCACTGAATTTTCTCTCATTCTGGTTATCCTTCCAAATTGATCTTCTTGAAAGGAAATGGGCCTCAAGTAAATCTTATTTTAAAAATTAAGTGTCGAGTCTTCCCTCGCAGCATCAGAGAAAAATATGACAATAGGCATAGAAATCTGATTTATTTGCCTTTATATCATATCATCATAATATTCTGGATACCTAGGGATAAACTAATCCACAGCCAATGAGCAGAACTGAAGCTGATGCTTAATGCAGATCTTACAAGGTACATTTTTGTTAAGATCAGCCAACAACAGAAAAAAATGGCAACTCATGGGCCCTTTTAAATTGGCAGCAATCATTGAAAACTCTGTGAAGTGAAGACAGCCATTGTGCATCATCAAGATAGAGACGTGGCTACTTGTGTGCCCATACAGCTGTAAAGGTGGCCATACATGCATTGATATCCATTTCGTTGATAAACCCTCGAGCACAGCGTGATGGCGTTGCCACACAACACTTGAGCATTCGTCAATCGGATGGTGAAAAACCAATCCCTGTATGGCCAAGTATCCAATGTCTGGCACTTCTGACCCTGGAGACTGGTCATTATATTGCTGAAATTCAGAAGCTTGAAAAGACCCCACGGGGGGTAAGGAGAGTGAATGAGCATAGCAGTAGTATGGACATGTGGACATTCAATTAAGTAAGCTTTAAAAAGAGAAAACATAGGACCTTCCCTTGTCATGTGACCATGAATTTGGAGGAGTATTGTGGACTTTAGGTTTGGGCCTTAGTTTAAATAAGCTTCATGTATTTCAGATACAATAAAACGGAAGCTTTTGTGGGGTTATAGTGATCTCTTTCAAAATGTAAAGGTAGCCATACACAGGTTGACTTTTGCATGATTGACCATCTTGTGCAATTTAAATATTGATTGTCGGTCTAACATCCATCGATTGTACCACCACACAGTGTGATCGACTTAAAACCCATCAATATCTTTACTTAGATCAGTGTGCATCCACCATAGTACCATCAGATACAAATCGATCTAAATACCTAACAAACCCATCAGATATTTGTACGATCTATTAAAATGTACAGACATGTCATTGCTCAATAGATTTTATGTTCAATTTCTATCACTTTTGCCCGATCGTACCAGGTGTGCGGGGTTCGATTTCTGTTCAATCAACTTAATAAATAATAAATGTTTTGGTTGAACTGAAAAATGTAACCTTAAAGGAATCCCCTCTCGGGTCAAGTTTTCTTGAGAGTTCTCTAACCAGTGAAGAGTTTGAACTACTACTTCCACACAAAAGATAAATGGTCCCAACTAGAATCCGGAGGAAAAACAAACAGTTTATCGGTGCACACAGTGCACAGTGGAGCAACATTACACAGTGGGGCAACACTTAAACGTGAAGATCATGGGCCAACTCTGATATTTACTGAAAAATGCCTACAATTTAGGAAGTGTTTTCTTCTCATCTGATATTAAAATTAACCCTATCATATGGAAACAAACTTAAAAATTTCTTGAACATGTAATCAAAGTGCAATATTAGAACACATGTGACATCAAATGTCAAATAAATGGCACATCTGAGGCATTCATTTCTTTAAAAATGATTTTAAAGATCTCACATGCCAAATATAAGAACACTTCAACCTAGATTAGGAGTTTGACACCCTTGCTGATGCACGGTATTGCCCATCCTTTATTTTAATTAATTTGGAATATATTTCACATATGTAAACCGACTGTTTTAATATAAAAGCAAACATGTAAAAAAGTTACAGGCCTAAAGAGGTCAGAGGCCTCAAGTACAGACCTTCTTATAGACCTTTTTTGTCTCTGTTCTCCTCTAGAGGTTGGAGAAAACACCATCTGCACCAGAAAAAACACATTTACCAAAACTTTTTGGTCTTGATGACAAAGCAAAAAGTAACTATATTTCTAAAAGGGTGACTCAATTAGAAAAAAAAAAAAACTCATCATAGGTTCTGCATCCTTGGTTTTCCTATCCAACTGACAAAACAGAAAGTGATGGGAAACCGTTAATTCATGGTTTAAACCCCATTCTATATGTGTAAAATTGGCAAGAATTTCATTTCAAACAAGGATTATCAAGCATAAAACATATACTCAAGCAACAGCCAGACTGGAAGTATAGGCCTGGGTAATATTAACCTATAAATACCACATTATGTCCAGCTCTTATTGGGGAATTAGTCCTCTTGCCATGAAAAGCATATTGCCACATAACCCTGCAGGACTAAACTAACTGCATGTAATAATCTATTCTCACTAGCCTCCAGCAATTTTATTGCAGCAATGTGCAAAACCACTAATGGAAAGGTCTGTTCATCCAATCTAATAACCTCCAGCAGCACAGTTTATTCAACCACCATAGAATCCAATCCATGTTGTGTGGAAAGAACAAACCAAAAGGATGTACCCCCGTATAAACTCTACGCTCAGGTCAGTAGAAGGGGTACTTTGTAAAAGATCAAATAATTAAATAGTGCTCCACTCTCTATTGCTTAGCTCCTAGGATTGCTTTACTCTTAGGGGGTGGTGTTTGGGCTGTGGTCCCTCCCTTCTGGGAAAAAATACCATCTGTCTGTTGTGTTTGGCTGTCTGAGAGCTTTCTTACTGGCATGGAGCGAGGTTTCAGGGACTGGAGGTAGGGGACAAAAACGTCCCCTACCCAGCATGTGCCTATCTAATTTTAAATCCTAAACCCCTACTGAGTTACATTGGATTTCCTACTGGGTTTTCATTGAAATGGCTGCCCAAATGGAAATGATTGTGTACTGACTGTAATATTAGCAAGGCCGTTACTCCCGCTATGCCAAGTATGATCATGTGCACGCAACTAACAGCTCCCCGCTTCTTCTGCTAGCAACTCAACACCACCTCCACTCGTCCAAACCCCGCCGACCCCTCCCCAAAAACTTTTCTGC
>CM070032.1:43093940-43107055 GCA_036250615.1 Ptychadena robeensis | reverse complement strand
CCCGCACTGAACAACTTTTTTGCTAGCAACGCCCCCCCGTTTTTACATTTAAGCTTTCTGCTAGCACCATCCACCTCCAGGGAGCCCCAGGCAACAATTTTGCATAGGTTCCCCCAAATGCAAAAAACGGCCCTGAATATTAGAATTTTGATCTTTATGTTTTTCCTCGTTGTGATTGCTGTTCCTGTACCTCTCTGGAGGAAAAGGTCTGCATATATATGTATATTTCCTATACATGTGTGTTCATTTTAAGTGTTAGTGTAAACATGACAAGGTCAGATGTTTTTACCGAGGCCTTCCTATTTTGAGTTTTCTTGTGATACTGTTGATTTAGATGCCTTGAAAGCCACTTATGCAGTTTTTTGCTTCTTCTTTGCTGATGAATTTATTTTGCTGTGTAGCAAGTCTGTATAGGTGTCAACTGATTCACACATCTGTAGGTGTGAATGGTTTGAAGTGCACAGGATAGATATTAAACAGGGCTCTAAATTTATTCTCTTTAAATATCTCAGGGTTATTGCTAAGTTCACACTTTTAAGACTTAACTGGCTGTTTCCTTAGTCCAAGGTAATGACTTATTAGGTGCTGAAGCCTGGATTAGGAGAACACCCTTCACCTGCTCCTTTAACATCTAGGATAAAATTTTCATATTTACATCTTCTCTTTAGTGCTGGTAGATTAAATCCAAAAGACATGGAAGAATTCCAGCGATCATCTGACATGCACAAATGTTTTTTTTATTGTTGATGTTTCATTTCTACAAATTGCTGGCTTAGTCACTGGAATCTGCAGGAAAGGAAGCTGCTCTTTTTAGTTCTTGCAATTATATGGCTTGCTGGCGCTTAATGTAGAAAACCAGGGAAACAAATGCATCCGTTCACCCAGAGCATAATGTACTACAGAAAATCCTACAGACAGACCTCCTCTGACTTCACTGAAGGTATTTGAAGTGTAAATGTAACCTAGAAACAAGTTAGACTATTCATACTTCTTGAGATATTATCTTTACATATAAAGCCCCAGTCTGACATACTAATACAAAAAGCTTGTTCAGTAAAAAATAAAACTTAGGACATTTAAAACATCAAAACCTTAACCAAAGTTTGCTTTTTTAGAAAGGGGACAAGGCAAATCTAGAAACATTCACTTATAGAACCTGGCTGGATACATTGCTTGTTTTTAGGTTTTAAATATAGACTGTACACTGGAAATGTAGAATTCAGTTTCACAAAAAATCCTTAAAGTTTAGAGTTTAAATGATCCCCTTATTGGCTAACTGCAGTCATTAGAGAAACAAGCTTTCAGGATGTACCAGATCCCTTCTTCAGGGTTTAATACAATTCTGGTTTTGAGACTCATTTATACACAAATATACAAGGACATATATTTTAATAAAGACAAATTACCCCAATAACTCTTCCTAAAAGCCCCTACACACACACCGAGTGGGGGCCGACAAAGCTGGTGCGATCAGCTCTGGTGTGCAGCGTGATGATGTCATCCAGCTGCATTCCCGAGCTGTAAGCATCGGCGGGCACGCCGGTCTTCATTGAAGTTAATGGCATCGGCCAGAGAACATCACGCATGTCCGTTCTCTGGCCGGCCGAGCTGTGGGGGACAGGGATCTGTCACCCCATGTGAGCACCCCCGATCGGCGGCCGATTTTGCCGCCGACCGACGGGCGTGAGCGTGCACGCCCATCGGTCGGCGTCAAAATCGGCCGCCACTCGGTGGGTGTATGGCAGGCTTAACTCTGATCACTATCTCCATCAAACCTTCACTCTCACCTCAATCAGTCAAGTGTGTCAAGTGAAAACAGTTGTCTTTGTTCAAATATTTATGTCCTCGTAACTTTGTGTATAATTGTTGAGTCTCAAAAACCAGATTTGTATTAAAGCCTGAAGAAGGGATCTGAGATATCCCGAAAGCTTGCTTCTCTAATTAATTCAGTTAGCCAATAACAAGTTTCACTTAAACGCTAAACTCTCTCTATTCATCGATAGCTAACCTGGTACAACACTCTATTACAAAGAATCCTTCAAACAATGTGTGTACCACAAGGTTATTACATTCTAATATCCAAACCATACAAATACAATATTCAGCACCAATTTTATCTGAAGCTAATGATTGCATTAGTTAGTTAGGAAAACCAAGCTAGGCATACACTGGTCGATACCCGTGCAATCGATCGCAGCATTGTGACGTCACCACGCTGAGTTCGATCGCGGGTCAATCGATGTGCACCACTTTACACATCAGTTCCAGTTCGATGGAGACCCTGGTCCAGTGTTGTGAGCTATTTTGCTACCGGAAGCTGGGAGCTGCTGACAGACAGCAGGGAAAGCCGGACTGAGGAGGGGGAGCCTGTGTAGCGTTCACAGACTTGCTAGGGTCTGCCCCATTTCCCCTGCCGGGAGGCGATCACAGACTGTGTGTGTGTGTGTGTGTGTGTGTGTGTTTGGGTTGTCCGGCTCTCCCCACTCCTTTTTCGAGCGGGCTTGTTTTTTTAATAGATTAAAGCACATTTGAGCGCCATGAACACGCACGTTGTTCGAATCTAATAAAACATTGAGCTGTGTATGCCTAGCATTACAGTTGGGCAACAGACTCCGAACGATAACACTACATACAATAGAGATAACCACTAATAATAAAATAAACATTACAATGGTGTTTAGGTATATTCACAATTGCACAACAAAATTTACAATGTGAAGACCGTAAAAAAACATCTTGCATTAAATTATTCAATGGCAAACAATGATTAACTCAAAGAAACCCTTAGGTTGATGTTTTTGGATGTGAATATTTTTGGAAAAAGGGATCTGATTTGTGGCTGGGGAAGAGAAATTCCTAGTTAGAACTTGGCTCAGCCAAATCCATCAACGCAGCAGGAGAAAAAGGTGTCAAGTTATGGAGTTTAAAAAAAAGACTGTGGAGTTCCATCACCCCAGAAGAGTCCATGGCTGCTCAAGGCTCACCTGCATCCAGCTTCACTACATGCAATACAAAGCATCTAGACAGGACATGTTCCTATGGAGATGATGGCTCTGCGAGGATGCTTTGTACACTGTAGGAGCACTGCAGAAAAGAACCATACATAATAACCATTCTAATGTGAAACACTGAGGATCAGACTACTGAGCCTTGCTGTGTATTTACCAGTGAAACACAATTAATAATGTTGTATCATTAATCTCTTGACAAAGGGAACTGCTTAAACCCACAAGCTATATCATTAATAACAAAGTCTTATTAGAAAATTGCCACATTACTTTGACGCATTAGCAATAATACTATCCAGGTTTTTCGGTCAATCAGAACAATCATGCATACTGCTCTTACTGCCGAGGATTGAACGCACAAGCGGTGGAAAAAATAGAAAAGAAAAAGGGGAATGTATTGAATGATTAATATGAGAAGGAGAGATGTATTTGGAAACATAGACTTGGCAGCCAGTGATGTGAAGACAGCCTGCAGAGCAGCCCACGCACAGATGTCTGCCATGCATACATATTGCTTACTTTTAAAAGGATAATCGCCACATGCCATACTATTATCTGGCTTTCCACATTAGCAAGAAAGACTAAACACAATCAATATCGTAGAGACCACAACACGAATTAAAACAAAAGGCAATGCCGTCAAGGTTTGCTGCCATAGAAACCTGAAGGGAATGAGTCAGGGTTTCAAAATTACACCGTGGAAACGGGGCTGACAATAAGGGGCCGCTAAATAAACCAGAAAATTCAGAGGCTGGTCCTTAGGCTTTCAATGTGACCTGTGCCCTTTTCCAATTGGCTTATTGAAGTTCATTTACCAAATAGCAGCCGGGATTTAGGGAAATTCTATTTATGTCCATTAGAAAAGATCCTGCTGTGCAATTAGTCGCAAGGGTAAGACATCTATTGAAGTATACATTTTACAGATGGACCATTATCTGTATAATAGAATTTCAGATGTTACTGTACGTGCATGTATGTCATTTACTCCAAGACTGCAGACGTCACAAGAAGGGACGGTTGCGTAAAATTTGACATTTGCTGAATTGGACAAAGTACACATGGCCATACTATTATAGTTTAGGTTTTCTATAGAAGACCATGGGTCTCATATGAAGAGGAAAGTACAAAATGTACACCAACAACCAAGTTTGAGCTGTCATGATCCTCTTTGTAGTATTACTTGAGATAAACATGTACAGTAGACAATATCCTAAAGGTAGAGCTGATGTTCAGGTGACAGATTGGTAAAACATTATCTGGCTGGGAGTCACTGAACTTTAAAGAATATGATTGCAGTGCAGTTATCGTTGAGCTGCTTTGGCTTGGGCAGTAATCCAAGGAAGCATAGACTTCTGTACACATTGCAATCTTACTGTATAATCTTTATACTTTTGTATACACAGTATATATTGTATATACAGGCCCCCATACACGTTTTGAATTTCCAATTCAATTGCCGGGAAACCCATACCTCTCCACATGGTTCGATCGACCTAAATTAATCGTCATTGACCAAAAAAAATGATCAAAATGTTTTAATTGATTTATTGTGTATCCATCATATGTGCCCGACCGATTTTGGTTCAATTTGAATAATAAGCATACTTCTACATCCGGTGGCAGACATTTTGGTGTGTTTCAGGTCGAATTCCTTTGATTATGCTTTCAATTGATCAAACTAATATTGGTTTCTCCATATGGGGGATATTTTGCAGTTCGATCATCGATTCTGCATCATGAATACGTTGTTGGTAAATTTATAGGAAATGGGAAACAATGCTTTCACATTATGTTTTGAAGTAACTGAGTTAATAAAATGTAAATGCAAATCATTACACAAGTCTTTGTCAATGGAGTAACTACAGTCACATGTGAATCATGTGATCTTGTGGATCTTATAAGGAAAATGTATTAGTTTTAGAAGAGGGCAAATAGTTTAATTTCAGGTCCATCCTTTATATCTTAGGGCAAAAGGAGTGCAGATTAATACACATACATTGTATGTTCTTTTTGGGGAACAACTTTAGCATGGCACATATCTTGATGATGTCAATATTTAGTAAAAGGCTTTTATAAAGGCCCAGTCATTAACAGTTCAGCCTCTGATTTCTGTTACTCACAAGCACATTGTGAACACTTCCCTTCAGGTTTTGCTAATGTGGAAGAAGCATTTTTAGCAGCCATCTTAGAATGATTCCCCACCAACCTCCTGGATGCTGTTTGTCCACTCCACCAAGTTTAGGTTCCTGCACCAGGGACAGCATATTATTCCCTGGTGGTCTCAACGTGGATTCTAATCTGTGGAATTTGTGAATTCGATCTCTGACCAGAATGGTATCGGGCCTCTCCTGGTGTGCTAACACTTGTCTGGATATGTACCAGCCAGGGTCTTTCTTTTGCACCACATCAGCGATCTCCTCTACGAGATCAGAGTTAATAATATCAGTGGGGTTATATTTATGGACATGAACAACATCTTCCCTTTCGCCTAGCAGTTTGGAAAGGACGGAATAGAAATCACCTGTGCAGGGAGAGAACAGAAGAGATAAAACAGAGAGAGGGAAGATTAACACATCATAGTGGACACAAAAACGTCAGATCATTCTTATTACGTAATCCTGGCTCGGCAGTATTTCAGACACGCGACCATCTTTCAGCAGTAACATTTACATACAAATGGATGTCGGCTTGATATTTCCAGCGGAAAGTAACACAAAGATTGTCCTTGGCTACTGTGACGGAAATGAAGCATGTTATTACTGTACGCGGCGTGCTTCACACGATGATGTTCACAGCACACTCGCAACGCCTTGAAGGCTATATTTGCTGTACATCTTTAAAAAAAAACTGTATATAGAGGTCAGCAGAGAGATCAGCATATACTTCATAGCGTGCTAATGTCAGGAAATAGATCATGTAGAGAAAGCTTTGTTTTCAAAATCAAGACATAACAGCATAATTTAATTAAGTTGTATATAGAAACATATCCACATGGGAGCTATTACTTTGCTAAGGAAATGACTAATATGCAATGAAATTTGCCTCCTCTGTCAAAGTTAAATGGCAAGTACAACCTGAAGTCCAGGTGGATATGAAACTACCACCAATACATGCAGGTGGGTCATTCATTACAAATAGGACATGAATTCTGTAGCACAAACCAATGTGATTACCTGAATTTGTCTTTGGTATCCCCTGTAAAGAAGAACTAAGTCTGGGGGAGCCATTCATGTATGCTGACAATGACAGGAAAAGAGAACGGAAGGATGAGCATATCATTCTCCTACTGCTAATTATCGCTCAATCACAGGACGATAAGAGAAAAAGCTATATCTGTACTTGAGAAAATTCCCATACTGTTTATCAACAATAAGTTGATTGCCTGGAGTTTAACTTTAAGCAAGCAGTATTTGGAATTACAATGAAGCAACATTAAATATATGTCTGAATTTAAGATCTTCGATCCCCGTCATGACATTGCAAAGTGTCACTTCCGGTATTTGAAACGCGAAAGTGCAGGGTCACACTCCGCGATGTCTCTTCCGACACAATCATGTGTCCCCTACCTTATATTTTCCCTCCTCGTTTGCGCAAAGAATGTACACCAGTGGGCAACTGAGCTGATCTGGAGGGCCACAAGTGCGGCCCTCTGCATCACCAAAGGGCTGCACATAAAATCTATACTGACTTGTATAAGCATTTTACAATGAAGAAATGACAGCAGGCAGAGCTAGAAGACATTATGTTTCATTTTTAAATAACAAAACGTTTTTTAAATTAAACTTCAGCATTAGGGAACACTGTAGTATGGTAATGCACATTTTGTGTCAAATATATCATCAAAGCTGTTGATGAGATCTATGGGGCATATAACCTTTGATTCATAGGTTATATGCCCCTATTCTGAGGTTATGTGCTGCACTATATGTTCCTATGCATTAACAGTCAGGTTTCAGGGTCCACAAGTGAAGGAGAAAGGGGGCCACAGAAAAATGTCCAAAAGGGTCGCAGATTGGGCACCTAGGTTGTATATGGTGGAAAGTTAGGAAAAAGCATAACGCATTACCCTCCCTTCTAACTTACCATCCTATTTGTGAGCATAAGAGCTGCTGCTTGTTAGGAGCAGCTCAGATGCTAACAGAGAACTAGGCGATCCCTGTGAAATGGTCATTTGACCCCAAAGTTGGTCCTAAAAAAAACCCTGGTCTAAAGGGAAATTAAAATCTTTAAATGAGACTTTGCAGGCATCAACATAATAAATCAAATGCATTACTGTTTTATCTTAAATTAAGCACATTTGTCCTTGCATTTGAAGAAAAGTTTATAGCAAGTCTGACTGCTGTTTTTGAAGCCAACTGTGGGGATCCCATATACGTTATTTATTATAAACTTTTTTTTATGTTCGGTTACCAGTTCAGATTATAATAGTGCTTAGGAAGCTTCTGGTCAGCACAGTCCATTTAAAAGTCTTATATAATTATAGGTAGATACTGCCAAAATAGCTTTCAGTGTCCTACTTCCCCATCGTCATAACGTTTAGCAGCACATCGTTTTACATTTTCTGCCTTCTTCCCATTATTTGGTTTAACACATTCAACCACTTTACTTCTATATACCTCCTCAAGGTACCTGGACCAACAAAGAGGCATCACCATACATCACTCATTTCCAAATGTGACGTTGATTTTCTACCAGCCTACTATTGCCACATTCAAATTATCTACTCATTGCTTTGACTTTAATTTACTTTACTTTTAAAAGCTTGTGTGCATGGAGGGTCTAGAACAGGGGTGGGCAAACTTTTTGACACACGGGCCACATAGGCTTCTAAAGAGCCTGTATTGTTGTCCAAGAGCCTGTAATGGCTGACCCACCATAGTGGTGCCAATTTCATGCATCGCCGGCATCACTAATGATGGTGGTGATGTGTAATAGGGAACATGTGACAGGAACGTTATCTTTTTAAATTTCCTGCACCTACAAAAAAATGCTCATTCAATGCAATGTGCAGAGATAATTCCTATAAGGCTGCCTGCAGTCACCAAGAGGATGAGCCCAAAGTGTCACGATCACGTCACTGCATCCTCCCTAAGGCAACCTCTAAACATTATGTGCACTTATTGCAGAAAACAAGCGTAGGGGAGCATCTTTTCAACAAGATTACAAGGCACTAAAAATATAGCAAAACTTGTAGGATCCGGCCCCAGGCCTTAGTTTGCCCACTCCTGGTCTAGAACTACAGAGGATACAGAGGGGAGTATAAATGACTGGGAACGTGCTTTGAGACTCAGTTTGTTCAACATGAAACAAGGAGTTCAAATCTGAAGGACTATTTGGAAGAGAATTACAGACATTCTACTACTGGTCGTCTATTTGGCTTCATGCTGATTTGGTTTCATGCTGATTTCATCTAATTCAACATGCTGATTTCATGTAATTCTTTGCTGTTAACACATTTGCAAGACAATTGGAGCTTTTACCTAAACACTTTCAGATTACAGAATCTCCCGATAACTACAGCACACTATATGCTAAAACATTTACAGAGAAGGAAATATGGAAATAAAGTAACAAAAGGAACTATACTGACACTAGATTGATGTCTCGTGACTACATTCCCTGTACTAGAGCTTAAAGAATCAGGCAGCAAGAATAGGACCTTCACAGGAACAGATCTCATTCATTCCTGACAAAGTGACAGGTTCCCTTTAAGAAACCAGTGAATGGTTTAGTCTTATTGTGACAGTGAATGTTGAATGTTATTATTGTAATGTTATTGTACCAGAGAAAAAATCAAACATGTATTCTAAAAGGAACTCCGTAGATACAAATACTTGAAGCCTCCAAAAACTTGGAAGAAAGTGGAACAAATGAAAAGTTTAAACATTTTAAAAGCATTGGCAACAATACCAGGAGATGGATCATACAATACCAAAAATAAAATGCCAAGAGGCACTGGGACAGGCAACGAATCCTCTTTTATTAATATTTATCTTGTTCAGCTCTCACATGTCATCCCCTATTTCCTACTGCCTTCACAATTATATTTAGTGTCAAGAGAAGACAATTTTCTTATTATCTTTATCCATGATTTAATAAACCACCTACACAAAGTGAAAGCTTGTTCATCAGTGATATTATTTCAAAGCAAACAGAGAGCCGGCACATTAATTCAACATGCAAATTTGAGTGTGGGTGAACTGCTACACCATCATTACAGGTAGAATAAATACAACTCATAACTGATCACTTTCACACAGGAAATTTACCTAGCCTTGGCTCCTTACACGGGCGTTTGCAAAGTCATTTTCTGGTCATTCAAGTGACCAGAAAAAACCTTGCAGTAAATGTATCATTAAAGTCATTGGGATTGTTTAAAGAACAGAAAATGTACTGTCGCTTATCATCTTTTGAATGCCTCTGACGCGATCAGAGGGTCGCTTAACAACTCCATGGACTTCAGTTGAGAAGCCCTGCAAGCGTCTCCAGCACTTTGAACGGCAGTGTAAATGGACCCTAAGCGTTAAAATATTTTTAAAGGAGCTCTGCAAAGAACGGCTCGTTAATGCAACCGACAAGCGGACACGACAGGTGTCTGCCAGACGGTTTTCAGCCTTTTACCCATTAGACCTCTTATCTAAATTACCCTTTAGTGCCTGCACAAGTTTGCAGGCACTCGTGACAGGTTGTTTCTCCGGCTGCTGCCGGAACGACTGCTTGTTTCCTGGGCTACAGCAACCGGAGAGACAACAGTGTAAATTTAACCTTAGACATTTGTACCCTCTGTACAGACTCCTATTCTTTTAAGTGCCATTAATGCTTTCTGCCACAAGAAGGCACCTGGAAAGTATAAACCAGTGGTTCTCAACCTTTTTAGATCCACGACCCTGGAATCAATGTCGCAATGTGTCAATCCCTGTATTTAGAGCGCGGAAGCGTGGGTGCAGTCTGTCACTTCTGCAGAAGTTACACTCTGCGACATCACTTCTGGCACAATCAGGTAAATGTAATGTCCCCTCCCTTATATTTCCCACACCACTTGTGCAAATGATGTGGGAAGTAAGGAGGGATATATATATATTGTATATAGTGCCCTATCCCTCCCAACTTAACACCCTGCTAGTGGCCATCAGCGCTGCTAAGCACTTCTAAGTGTTTGACCTCATTCACACCATTGACAGTCAAAGTGCTTCATACATTGTACGTAGTTCCTGGATTCTTAAATGCCAACTCATGGATTTACTTTTGTATGTTCTTTGCCACAATTCTAAACATAATTATTTTAACTGTAAAAAACATAATGGATAATCTGGAACACATTTGAACTAAATTAATAAGATGCTAATAAGAATTTTACCCATGAAACTTGTTTAAAGCATAAGAAATATATTAAATAAAAAGTATATTTTCATAAAATACACACTGCTGTTATTGTTGTATTTTATAACCTTTATCGCTACAGGCAGCCTAGACATTGATGTTTCTATTACTTACGTTTATTAGTGAAAATTTAATAAAGTTGAATGAGAAAGATAAAATACATGCAAATTACCTTCAGTGAAAACCTCCTGATCAGTAGATCCAGCGGTATAGAAAGCCAATATTATTTCATATCGCATCCTTTTAAAACTGGCCAAGCTCCCTTCAAATTGCCTAAATTTGCAATAGGGAGGTGTGGAAATTTCTATTTCGCCTTTTTGAAGTTTGATTATCTCTACAGACTAGGATATTTTTACAGCTATCAATACTTTCCCAATAACCATGTAAATGTGTAAGTGTGGACAGTTCCCTGGTGGCAATGGCTGTCGTTTAATGAACGGAGAAGCAAAATCTACATCCTTGGTAATCGCTGCTACAGTTGCTATGGTTGCTTATTTCATTCTTATGTCTATTCACAGAGGTGGCATTACCTATATTGTCTTTTTTATGAACATAATAAGTACATATAGGTGAAATTGTACAAACACCATGCAAGTACAAGATTTGCCTATTCGATGTTAAAATCCATCAGCAGACAAAATGACCTTAATAGACTGTGTCATGTTTGCAAACAATGTTTAGCTTTCCAATTATTTGAACTCGACATTCAATACACAGACCAAGAGATGAGTCCCTCAGGTGATATAATCTCATCTCAGAAAATAATTACCGCGGTTATTAGCACACCGCCATACGTAAATTATAATTAAGGAAAATACTTCTGCACCTGGAGCACCTCACTGAAGACGAGCCGTGTCGGCAGAGAGGGCTATGCGTCACAACACACTTCAACCTATATCTGTACGGTTCGTGCCCGCTTGTTAATGTTCCAGACTGCCTTTTCTTTAGTCTTTTTATATGGCAGTATGTTACCAGTTATTGTACCTACAATCTATTTCTTAAATGTGGAAGTAGAAAGGTGGGGGGGGGGGGGGGGGAGAAGAGAAAAGAAAGAAGTTGCTGCAAGTATGAGGTCCCTGCAAAAACCCAAAACTTTCCTTCTGTTCTGGTTGGCTGTTCTGAAAGACAAACCACTTACATCCACCCCCTACTAGCTCATTAGTATGATTGGCAGCTTCACTTTCTATAAAAATGTGTAGGAGGTAGCAAGTAAGTCTGAACTTGCAGTAGCTCTTTTAGTTCTGTGACAAAATTCTCTTTTTAAGGTTTCCCATATGTATCAGCAAGAGAAGGTCATAAAGCTTCCCGCTCATTTTGATCCCTAAAAAATGTATCCCTAAAAACAATAGGGGGGAACTCTTTGCCTTGCCTATCCTCCCAAGGAAAAGGACCTACCACTGTTTCTAATGTTTTCTTATTGGAGGGAACTTAAAGCACATCATCTATTAGTGCGTATATGCCTTATAGAACATGTTTTAACAATCTGGCTGCATCTGCATCTACCTTCTTTGTTATCAGAGAGGGGCCGAGGGTAACTAGTGTTTCTCATGGGTTGGGTTGCCCATCGCCTAAATGGTATATAGGAGAATTGTAGGTACCCTCAATGGGGACTTTTAGATGGCAAGCCCAACTTTATTATACTGAAACGAGTTGATTACAAGATAGTGGAAATCATTGACATTATTATTTAAAATCAGATGTACAATAACAAATCCAATAAATAAAAGAGAAAAATTTCCATTTGGGTACAGACTTCTTAGACGGTGGATGGTGGCTTGCCATCTAAAAGTCCCCATTGAGGGTACCTACAATTCTCCTATACCTTCTTTGTTAAAAACCAAAAGATAAACAGCCATGGCACCTAATTTATCATCTTCGAACCTATTACTATGAAGATGCCTAGTGAAACAATTAAGAGCTTTATATTTCAGCGGACTATAATGACATAAAGGTCCCTATACACGTAGCAATCCTCCCTCAATAGATGAGGGACTGACTACAGAATGATGACGCTATCACGCTGCAGCCGGTCTCTCAGAGGATGGTCAGGCACCCTTTGCGTGCAGGACAAAGGGTAATGGTATCGGCCAGCAATTGACATGTTGGATCACTGTGGTGGCCGATCATCCGAAAAATTGGGTGGGAATCAGCCTGTGTATGGCTACCTTAAGGAAAGACCAAGGCTTATGACGGAGTAGGGAGCTTGGAGAAAGAGCTTGGACACATTGCCAACAATGCTGATGGCACCTTTCACCATGTTAGCTCTTTAGCTGGCCATACATGGGTCGATACCCGCGCGATTGATGAAAATCTATCTCGTTGTGGTGACGCAAAGAATCACGAATAATCACTTGATGAACGTTCACCACTTTGCACAGTTGATCCCTGGTCAATACATTGGACGGGTAAGCAGGGTAATTCTGATGGAACAAGGATTTACCAACATGTTGGGTTCCCTGGTCATTTGAACATGCACAGCAATCGATCGTTCGGGAATCGATTGCTAAATCACCCCGTGTATGGCCAGCTTTAATCTAAAATGTAGAGTTTAGGTTTGCAGTGAGCAATTTTTGGACAGGGATGGCTTTTCTTTCTTCTCTCTCTTGTGTGACTTATATATCACCTCCAAACAGTAGATATAAACTGCACAATCCTCATCCATGTAAACACTACACCTCCTCTACCCATCGTTGCACTACACCTTCTCTACCCATCGTTGCACTACAC
>CM070032.1:43038864-43050245 GCA_036250615.1 Ptychadena robeensis | reverse complement strand
TTGATCGTTTTAAGTCGATTGATTGAAAATCTGACCTGTGTATGGGCTGCTTTAGTTTGCCCATGTCTGGTCTACAGGCATCCAATCTTCCCCACAAGGATGACTTAGTGGGGTGATCATGTATTGCCAATGTGGAAGCTTCCTCATGATGACAGCGGGCTGCCTGTAGGAGTTATCTTCAATGAAGAAATGGAGGGGAGCCAGAGCATCTGGTCACTGAAGTCTCCCCATTTTAACAGAAATATATCAGGTACATTAACTTGTTATGCATGGACACATTTTGTTAATTTAAAGGTGGAAAATACACGCACTTGGTCTGGCCCCTCTATATTATTTAAGAAACCACTGTGGCCCACGAGTCAAAAGTTAAGTCGGGTATGCCTAGCTTAAACAAGTTTGGTACAATAATGGACCCCTATTAGAACGGTTCTTCACATACCACTCGTATAGAACTTTGAGCATTGGCGGTGTTTCACAGGGCACATGCTCAGTATACCCACAGTACCATCTGACCTGGGGAAACATCAGGAACATTGTGACATACTTATTAATAGCTAGGAGAACATATACAAATACTAGATACTTGTCAAACCTGCTTTTATTTCAACCAGGACCCTGAGAACAAAAACAGAATATACCCATCACAGATCATAAGATGTAAACTGAATAAATAGGATTAGAAAAGCCATTGAGGTAAACATTAAAAATCCTCTTAGGCATGGTATCAGAAAGCTGTGAGCTCCTGTGCTCAGTGAACAGTGTGAAGCAGCAATCCATGACTCGATTTCACCGATCCAATATGTCATTGCTCTGCACACTATTAATAAAACGATATAGGCACAACCCAATTAAGAGCTGTGACGATGCCAGAAAGAACGATAGAGACAAAGTATTACTAATGAATTAACCTTTAAGAGGGATCAATTTTCTCTGTGTAAACACCATTCATTTGCATATGGGTCATACATATTAAAGCAGTAATTTCGAATGTCAATAAATAATGCATATGATGGTTATGTTATTTGTTTCTGTTCCAGTGATTCTTCCCTAGACATGGGTGGGGGTGGGGGGGGGGGGAATACAAAAGCATACATTACTTCAAAATAGAAGCCCAAGCCATACATACGTCAGAGAAACTCATTTACTAAGTGCAAACACACGGCCCCTCCATTCATCATCGCTCTCATTCAGTTAGGAGCTTATTTATGTCTCACCCACTGAAATGGATATATGTCGGCTTAGCACCATTAGGAGAGAGAACAGATGTATACGTTTAAGCATAGCCATTATAACAAAAGAAAATGGTGAAATTACTTTATGAAACCTACGCAAATAGAACTACAGTTCAGACATGGAACCCAATTAAATTTTTCCCTTTCCTTAGTATAGGGTAGAAGAACTGAAAATTGCTTGATGTTGTACAGCATAATGTCTTCAGAAGGACATTTTTTAAATAAGCAAATAGTAAAAACTGTGAAAACCTTTGGTGAATAATAGTGAAATAGGAACTTCAGTCACTCCTGCTAAAGCATAGAAGATCTGATAAGAGTGCCATACTGACCTTTTAAGAGCAAGTTTTACTGGCTTCTCTTCTAGTCTTTTTTATCTGTATTCCTTTTCCTGACAACAATTAGGTCTTCAAACTTTAATACCAATAGATAGCATTTCTAAAGTTTTTCCTCTTTTTCATCAGGAGTCTGCAATCCACAGCTCCGAAGCTACATGCGGCTCTTCAGCCTCCTTGTTGTGGCTCTACCTCCCACCAGCACATACACATCGGAGGGAAGAGTATGTTAGCAGCCATGATCACTGGCTGTAGAAGCACCGACATTCCTTGCTCTTCTCCCTCCAAGAGAGGGGAATTGAGCCCTGGTCTTGCAGCAAATCCCATTGAAGAAAATAAAAGGGGGCTGTGCGAGTTTCGGAGCAAGGAACCAAAAAAAAAAAAAAAACATGAGAGGACCACCTTTTATATGAATTTTTTATTTCACTCTATAAGCACTGCATTGTACACCAGCAATGCATGCATTATGGCTAAAGCAAGCATTGGTGGATGCACATCATTAGAAGATGCACTGCGTTAATGCTCTCCATACAAATGTATTTGCACAGTATGTTATGCAGCTTCAGACTGCAAAATGGCTCTTTTTATAGTACGGTTGCCAACTTCTGCCATAGCTGAATCTCTTCCATAAGGCTCAATAGCACTATTTTTGTTTGATCCCTGAACACTCAAGCACAGCATGATGACGTCAACGCGCTGAGCTAAAGCGTTCATCTATTGAACGGAATCAATCTGAACCACTTTGCGCAATCGATCAAGTTCAATAGTACCCTTGGTCCCTATCCAAAGTGATGGCAATCGAACAGGGATTTACCAACAGGGAATGTTGGTCCCCTGATTGCCAACAGTACCCTGATCGCTTGGTGATCAATTAAAAAAGGGACCTGTGTATGCACACCTTTACACGTTCTGTTACATGGACCAAGTCTTCCTGTAGATCACATCATGTTGTGGACACTTGCCTTTTATGTTCCAATGTATTTCTTAATATATCTTCTATGTTGCTTTTTACATTAAGCATTTTAACTTAAGGATTATAACATGGTAAACATACCAGTATTCATCGGTAGAAGAGGGTGAACCACATCCAAACAGAAGCATGTGATGTGCGGTATCCATACTGGCATGTGGTCTGAAGTCAACTACAAAAAAAAGAAAGAAACACCCAAATTATTTCCAAAATCATGATGACCAATTTATGCTCATCAACAGATCTGGACACCTACATTTTCATGACAGAACACAAATATAAAGAATATAAAGGGTTAACACATATATATAGGATAAACCATTAGGAAATAGACACCTTACATGAAAACCTTTACTGAGTTACCCCATAAGTCCCCACTAAATACATATTAAAGTCAATGCATCGTTTTGGGTTTCCAAAAGTTGTGGAAACTGGTTCACTGATCCTACAACATCTGTGCAAAGCATTGCGTTTGATTGGTGAACAATCGATCGAGTGTGCCTTCACGGCATTTGATTGGTCTATGTCAATTGTATTGCATAGACTGCAAAAACTCTTTCTTGGAGTGGAAACGATCAATCCCACTCGAAAAAGGTTGATCAAACCGGGAACGGACATGTCTGTAAATCCCAGATGATCGTGATGGGGTACACACAGCCCCATCACTGCCAGCACTGCCTGACACACATCTCCAAGCATGGTGATGTCACCACGCTGCGATCAATCGCAGGTCAATCGGACGGGAGAACATATGTAATGTGTAATGTACAGAACAGTATATAGGATAGCTTCAACATTACAGTGAATATAGTGAATAATATTACATTACAACATATTTCATTACAACAGCACATGTGAAGGAGGATATATTAGGCAGATATTGCAGGCAGGTAAAGTTTATTGTTATGATCTTATGAAGAAAACTGTCATTAGTCATAAAATAGTGGCAATGGGCAATTCAAATGTAAAATAAAATCAAACAGGATGTGAACTCGATTCCTTCCCAACAAATAATACAACTGCTGTGTTCAGAGCTTTTACTTCAGTTGACGGGTTGGGCACATGAGAAATAAATATTCGCCATTATGCAGAAGACATGAAAATGAATAGTTTGCCTTGGTCTTTGAAGTGAGAGGAGTGCCATGCAGATTGCAGAATCATTATTTTCATCTCCTCTGGTCACAGAACGGTATAATCAAATGATTTAGACCGATATGTGGGATTTCATACAGACCCATGGAACAAAAGTGATGGAAAACTCCTCCGCCCACCCAGCCCGTTCTTACATCTTACATCTCACTTTATTTACTTTCACGGTTGAACTTGTGTTGTTTAATAATGTAAAATGATTCTAATTACAATAACAAATACTAAAAGGTAGATAGGTCAAATTTTCCTCTCAGAGCAGATTTTTATTTCTAAGTATAAAAGGTGGGACCCTTTATAATCTGTATCCCACCTTCTCCATATATTACACAAATGAGAGTAAGTGAAGGGGGAAGTGCTTGATCTAGTACAGCCGACAACAATGCATAGGATTTCAGTGCTGCAATAACACATACAGGTCACTTGAATATTTGGAAGATGAACAAGCTTTCTTTAATTGTTACAGATATTAATATTAAATCATGTTATTATATTGTATCTATATGGTATCTTCATATTATACAGCACCTTACAGAACACATACTCTTATAATTATTGGGAAGACAACTTACAAGTGTCAATGGCATGGGGGAGGAAACCGATGTGCCAGGATATTCTACATACCCAATCCAAACCTCAAGGCTCAATCAACTAGAGTTTGGGCTTATCCCCACTTTGGCAATCATTAAAAAAAAAATGTTAATTGCAGCACGTCTATCGCCCCCATGAACTTGAATGGGCTCTTCCCCACAGCTGCGATCGACTGTGGCCGCTGATCTTAAACGCGTCACACCTTGTTTTTTATCATAGGTGCTCATGCCCAATCGCCCCTGATCGCACCCATAGACATTAATGGCGTCTCAATTCATTGAGGAGCGATTTTTGAACGCGTCCCCCTTTATTCCCTATGGGCGCGATCAGGTGCAATCAGATGTTCACGATCACTTGCCAGAAAAATCGCTAGCCATCACTGCCCCACAATTAGAATTGTGGGAGATCGTGTGGGGACATAGCCTTTGGCGAGTGCTAACCTGAGGTCTACTTACACCTTCATTACGGCTGATGCTACACTAGGGCAGCTAAAAAACACATGCAACAAAAGCATGCTGCGTTGCCTGCGGTTTAGCCATGGTTTTTGGGGTGTGTTTTGTTCTATTTCTTTTTAGTCCATTGATTTTAATGAACTACAAACCACACCTGATCTGCGTCCATTTGATTTGGACAATAAATGAGGGTAAATCGCTCTAAAGCTGGCCATACACCTTCAGATTTCCTTCAGATCAGATTTTGTTTTACCAAAACCATGTAATATGAGGACCTTTCTACACCTTCCAATCACTATGTATTCTATCAGGGAGGACACTATACTACATGGTTGTTGGTAGATCTGATCTGAAGGAAATCTGACAGAGAAATCTGAAGGTGTATGGCCAGCTTAATAGAGTACTGAACAACAGTAAAAACAGCAGCGCTAATCATTTCCATTTCTATGAAATGCTTAAAAAAAATAACGAAAGTAGCAGCTGTCATGGAGTTTTTAGAAGGAGATGGCCCTGTTACCATTCTAAAATACATTTATTCTCAGATGCTGCTCCTAATCCAACAGAGCCACGATCAGTCTGTAGCTATATGTATTTATGATCTTATAAGCATACAAAACACATTAGATGCATTTGACACAAATCAGACATACTCATTTGAATGATTGCAACTGTCAGATTGTAGATCCTTTATGTGTCCAACAGTCCTAAACAGTTTACCACTATTAAATTGCCAGCATTAAAGTATTCCCTAAGAACATAATGTACTATGACATTGAAAGGTCTGTTGATGAAGTACACAGACAATAGGCCCTGTAGAAGATCAATGTTCACCAGCTGCTTCCATAAATACAATAGAAATCTAAATATGAAAGGAAATTCTTAGGAAAGAAATATAGGCAATACAACCCAAAGAAAAAAAGTCAGATATGATAAATGTAATCATGGAAAGTTCGCTAAAGACGTCACAGTATTTCTACCCAGTAAACTGAACTCCTACGTCTAGAGCAGAGGTTCCCAAACTTTGCTTGCAGAGCCCCCCATTTATATGGGAACATTTATGACCCCCCACGCGCGCACACGTAATGCGGAAGCACATAGGTTTTTTACATAGTAGCATTGATGCTAGCTTGTAGTTACCGTAAAATAAAAACACACCATAGCCACAGAGCAGCACGTGTGAAATGGCCTATTTGAAATACAAATCCCTTTTTCGCAGACACCAATCATGCAAAGACATGCATCGTATACACACACACACCAATCATACAGAACAATTCCTCATTTATATAGAGACAAACACACTCAGAGACACACATTACATGCACTCCTGTCCTGTCATGGTTGTCTTCCTGTTTGTCCATCTCTCAGGCTTGTCTCAGGCTGGCATTGGTAGAAGAGGGTGTGCGGACTGTGTGTAATCCCCAGTAGAAAAAAGAACTGACAGCCGGTAGAGCCATAGACAGCTCCAAGTGCCACCTCTGCTGCCCTCCTAGCTGTGCCCCCCAACAGTTTGGGAACCACTGGTCTAGGCTAAGGTCTACAGAGGAAATATTTGATTAGATGCCCATCACAGTGCCCATAAGGCAAGTATTACAGAGACAATCAAATCCTAATAATCATGTCTGCATTGAGACATCTTTTCTTACATGAAGATGGTTGTCCAGACTGGAAGAAACCAGCCTGATTGTCCAAAACATAATTAAATATATGGTAACCAATTAACCTGACACAGTAACTTATGTTTAACATTATACAGTTATAATCTCTAACTAGTATTAGGCAGATAACATCCTAAAATACTGAGGCACTATGGCCACACACCAGCAGATCCATAAACAAATAATTTACCATTGGAAAATCACTTGGTCACACACATGTACAACATTCCTCCTTTTGTTTCATGGTTTTATCAGTTAGAAAGTGACTCAACTATCAATCGGATTTGCTTGATCGCTCATGCACATGAGGAAACTTGTGTGCCTTAAAATGGAGTCTGCTGTAAAATAAATGTAAGATTCAAGGCTTCCCTCCGAAATACTCTTCCTGAAAAATGCTGAGTCCTTAACGGTTAAAGGAGTTGCTATTGAAAGAAAGTAGAGGTTTAAGCGTGTCTGGTGCAAGTTCAGTGTAAGGTCAAAGAGTGGGACCAGTAGGCTTAGAGGTCCTTAACGGATCTTATCCGTATATCCATAGATGACACCAGACACATTTAAACCTCTACCTGGATCTTATCCGTATATCCATCGATGACACCTGACACATTTAAACCTCTACCTGGATCTTATGCGTATATCCATCGATGACATATACTCTATATACTAAAACTTCACATGAAGGAAATAGGATACAGTCCTTAAAGCTGGGCATAGACGTCTTGATTTTCCTGCGTTCGATTTTTAAACCAATTGACCATCCGATTCCGGAATCGATTTCATTTGCAAAATCTTCAATTCCTGGACGATTGTATCCTCAAAGTCTCAATACGTCTTGCACGCACACATTTATGGGTTTGGAGTGGTGTTAGCTGAAGAACTGGCCAGTGACCAACAGCACACAAACCAAGCTAATTTCCACAAGATCCATAGATTGATCGCTTAAAACGATCACATGACACAACTAACAGCACTCGATTTAACAGAACGGATCCGTGCACGATCGATTTAACATGCGATTTAGGAAAAATCGATCGGACACTTTGGACATGCATCAATTTGTATCCGATCAATCGCGCAATCGATTTTGTTAAACGATCACACTAAAATTGAACAGAAAATCGAGACGTGTATGCCCAGCTGAAAGGTTTACCAAGGTGACCGTGGTGTCTCACTGACCGGTTCTTGCTCCTCATTCCCCTTTCGAGTTTTGCCCCGTGGGGGCTGTGTTCGTTTGCCTGTACCTTTGAACTGTAACTTATACATAATTGGATTAAAAACACCCTTAAAAGGTTATACGAAACGCTCGTTGGGGTAGATTTTACTTTGGTAGAATCCCTTGTCCACAACAATATATTTATATACATTTTTCTGTTTCATGTATTGTATTCGCCATTAGTCTATATGTCAATATATGTAACAGTGTATTCCTGTGACAACACAACACATGTTGATGATTTCATGTTGATTAAATATAATGTATCCTTTATAATTATACGTTGAATGATATTATATGCTGTGGCCTACAAAAGTCCCCTTGCCCTGGTTATCCGGGGGGTGTTGGAGGGGATTTAAGGTTTCACCTTCACCTATTTTTGATGATATGAAAACTTGAATTACTGTGGTGGAGGACTACTTTAAGATGAACGCAGTGGCCAGATCTTTTTCATCATATCAACCCTAAAACAGGAATGGCATGGGCTATTAATATATAGGCAGTAAAACAGCTTAATAAAAATATCAGGACTGCGGCTTTGAACAGATACACTGCTGCCCATCGATTCTCCAAATGCAGCCCAAACCAGCAGCGCTAATAAATCCAATTTCATTTTATTGAGACTTTCAGTCACACAGTACTCAGTCTAATAAACAGCATGGAGTAAAAACTGCCAGAAAATCCACAACATCCCCATTACAGGGTTTTACATTTACATACTTTCTTATACCCAAAAATATGGCTTTAGAGTACCCCTATAAAAGGAGAAATGTAGTGCACATCAAACGGCTTATGAGGCTTGTAAATTCTGCACCACAACCTTATTTGTATATTGTTCTGTACTTGGAGAACAAACATAATGCTACAATTACAACGTCTTCTCTAATAATCAAGTTTGCAAAGTCGTTTTAGTTGAATTCACAGGCCTTAAGCGAACCATGTACTTTTTGCTTAATATTCTGATCTGTTTTGGCAGAAGCCTTGTATGCTTTTAAAGAATACAATAAAATACTGTTCTCTTAAAGCAGAACTTATATCCCTATCCCCAAAAAAATGCTGACAAGTAGGATTTTTATGACAGCAGAGAGTTTAAACCTCATAAATGCTTCTTCTCCTCAGCATATTTCGGCTATTTGAATGCATACACACCTTTCATTGTGCTAATCCAAATGGGTCTAATTACAACGAGCATGGGAGATGTGTCATCTCCACCTAACAAGAGCTAAAGGACTCCCCAAAGGTTCCAAAGTCAAAGGGCTTGTCTGTTGTTTTTTACGTGTCCCCGCTCATTCTCTATGGCCGTGATCAGGCGTGATGCGAATCGCGGGCGAAAATCACGGCCAACAACTTGATTGCCATCAAAAATGCTAGCGATCACCACCTCCACACAATTAGAATCACCGGTGATCACTCATGTGGGGACATAGGGGGAATGTGGCAGTAGGGTTACTTCTTCTGGCAACTCTGTCACAAAGTGCAAGTATGCTTTGCATACTTTAACACTATAGATTGCGCCCGAGTTACACATATCTGACTGGTGTACAACCCTGTAGTAAAGAATCACAGCTCCCAACTCCTTCAATCTGCTAGCTGTCAACTTGGAGATTGCAGAGGAAGGCTGTAGGAGGTGTAAGATCTGTGGGATGTCAGATGGAAGAGGAAGGCTGTGTGAGATTTGTGAGATGTTGGCTGAAAGAGAAAGAGGAAGGGGGCCATCTTTGTCAGATCTGTGTCAGATCTGTGCGATGATGGCTGGAAGATGGAGGCTGTGCCAGATCTGTGTGAAGTTGGCTGAAGGAGAAAGAAGATGGGGGCTGTGTCATAGCTGAGGCTGTGTGATGTTGGCTGAAGCAGAGCTGAGATCTGTGTGAAGTTGGCTGAAGGAGAAAGAAGATGGGGGCTGTGTCAGAGCTAAGGCTGTTTCAGATCTGTGTGATGTTGGCTGGGGGGTGTTAGATCTGTGATGTCAGATGAAAGAGGGAGGCTGTTTGAGATCTGTGTGATGTTGGCTTAAGGAGAAAGAGGAGGAGAGCCACATCAGGTCTCTGGAGGAGGGAGGGGGCTGTGTCAGAACTGTGTGATGTCTGTTGGGGGGATGTGTTAGATCTGTCTGATGTCGGAAGAGGGAGGCTGTGTTAGATCTGTGTGATGCTGTCTCAAGCTAGCCATAGACCTTTAGATCTCTCTGTCAGATATCCTTTAGATCTACCAACAACTATGTAGTGCCGGGGATAAAGGGGAGTCTACTGTAATTTGTTATTTATTATTCCATAGCTCTGGTGCCTAATCTGTAGCTCTTATAGAGTTTATTACAACTCACACTCCAAATTCCATCTTCATAAACTCTATACAAAATTCGTAGCATGGAACATAGAGAGCCTACATCCAGGAGGTGGTAAGATTGCCTGCCAGTCCCCAAACATCAGCCATATTTGTTTGTAATTTGGATTTATTATTTTCACTTATTAAATAAGAACATGAAATTAAACAGCGCTCAGTCTTGTTTTTATTATTTGCTAGGTTATATGAAGTGACAGTTTCCTTCCTAGCTTTAATTACAATACACCGGCATCTCCTGAATATATTGTATGAGTATCAGGCTTATGCAATACAAATACTTCTGTAAAAGATGGAGTCCAACATGTATAATAAAATATGAAATGATATCAAAATGAAATTAGCGGCAGGTATTTGATTGGCCTTAGTGCTGCATACGTGAGGTACGGCGTGACGCGGCGCAGATTCAGTCACAGACATTTGTTTACTGACCAGTCATGTGCGGGAAAGCAATGGCTAAAGATGACAGCTACATTTCTTGGCTGAGTGGCCAGCTGTCAGGCTCAATTCTTCGGAATGTCTCAAAGACACCCTCCGGCTATTAATAATTTCAGTGACAAAAAAAATTCAAATATCTCACGCGTGCAAAAAATTCTGCTGCCTCCCTAGGCAATATACCAGCAAAGTAAATATAATGCAGCTTGATAATGCATACAGAAGCTTCTCACACTGTATAATCACAACGCAGAGGTCATAGACATACGAGATCCCTCAATACAAGCAGTGACAGGATGTATCCCTCCAAGGGAAGAACATGACAACAATGGCTGCCCTGATGTAGGCACATGTTGTATGGTGCTAGGTATGAGAAGATGTACAACACATGTAATGAATTGCAGAGAAGGAACAGGTGAACAGCAATAAAGTGGTCTACAATCCTTCATCTCCGAGTAGGTCACACAGAGTTTGTTAAAAGTTAACAAAAAGCAGCCGTTTTACTTTAAAACAGAACTTTTGGCAGATGTAAAAGATACATATCAACTACCCTGTTTCCCCAATGATAAGGCACGGTCTTATATTTTTTGAAACTCCAAAATATGCCCCAGGTCTTTTTTTCAGGGGGATGTCTTATTCTGATCACTCTGTGCCAATCATTGTCCCCTTTGATTACTCTGTGCCAATCATTGTCCCCTTTGATCACTCTGTGCCAAGCATTGTCCCCTTTGATCACTCTGTGCCAAGCATTGTCCCCTTCTGATACTCTCTGCTATTCATTATCCCCTTCACAGACTCAGTTTTTTTGGGTTCTAGCGGTACGGCCGGGTAACAGACTCCGTTACGGCAGGGATCAGCAGCTTGCTTGTCCTTCCTGCACTGCAGCCAGCCCTGACAGAGTCACACAGTTTCCCATTGTACCTCCGGAATTGGAGATGCGGGCAGAGGCAGGTATCCATGGGTGTCTTATTTGCGGGGGGTGGCTTATTTTAACGTTTTGGGCAAAAATCAGGGGGTG
>CM070032.1:42984761-43032460 GCA_036250615.1 Ptychadena robeensis | reverse complement strand
ATATTGGTTGGTTTTAATCTATCCTAATTTTTATCTCAGAGTGTATGGCCAGCATAAGGTCCACACCATCACCTCGAAGAACTGTACTTCTAAGGATAGTACATACTATTTTCGGTTTCCTATTCCATTTTATCTCTCAGATGATCATTTACACAGTCATATTTTATATTTCACATTTCCTGCTATCTACCTAACATTGTAAGTTAGGACTTAAGGCGAGGAAAAAGTAGAAAGGCAATTTAAACCAAACATACAATAGCGTATTAGGAAGTTTATAATGGGACTCCTAGGTTTACCTAATTCAATAAAAGTGTGAAGTGTACATACATACTGCAGTAACGGACACCAAGGTTTTGTTTTATATAATGCAATCAGAGATATATATCCATTTTCATAGGTCACAGCAAGTATAGTTAGCTTTATTAAAGAAACCTTGATATGTGTAGTTGGGATATAGCCGTGTTCCGACTTACATCTTTGGCCACATGAGACCATACCAGTAGTAAATGTATTCCAGTAATCAAATCAAAGCCAAATGGAACACTTTACTAACCCCCCTCGATTGCTTTTTGTTGACTGTGGTGGTTACACATTCTAGTATATAAAACCCCAAACAAGCTCTTTTACAAGGAGGTGTAGATTGGTCTAATAACATGTGTTATCAGCTCAACAAACCTATATATCACTTTACTGGTACTAGACCTATTGGCCCATTACTTTTTACACCTTCCTGTGTTTCCTTAGTCAAAAAGAGTAAAGCAGGAAACATGCGGCTCGATATTACAGCCATCCGATATTGCCTGCAGCTATCGGAGGAGCTAGAGAGACAGCTTTGCTTTGCATAGCGACCCGCGGTTTCCATGCAAAGCAACAGACATCGGCCGTGATTTATGGTCATGTCCGGATTTTTTGCGAGCCGGACCATGGATTGGTCCGGCTCGCAAACTGGGATGGTTGCATATGATATGTGCCAGATAGATAGATAGCCCCCGACCACCACTAGGAAAATCACAATTACCAACATATAGTGTCACTTGTGAAGTACTTAACATTTTCTTGCTGTGGGAGAATATACAAAAACCATACAGTGAGAAAAAGCTTATGTGTCACAACTATAAGATGGGTCACATACACTGAAGAACACTGAAGTTTTTTTTTCCCCAGGAATTCCTGGGATCGAAAAACTGCACACAGGTCAGAACCACATCAGATCAGAACTTTCAGATTTTGATAGAAATCCACTTCTATAACAACTTTCCATATATATATAAAAAGATGGGTGATGCCCTTTTCCAGCCCCCCCCCCCCAAATTTTTTAATATTTGGATTATCAAGTATATCTGGCGGTCCATTAAATTGGTCAGGGATTAAAAGTTTATGTCTTAAGCTGGGCATAGACGGGACGATTTCGAGACTGCCGAGCGGACCAAGCGGGCATGATGACATCATTACGCACGGCCGCTAGTGCAGAGAATCGGCTGGGCACCCTTTGTGTGCTGGCCATTACTAATAGGATCTGATCTAAATTATCTGTCATGTCGGATCACTGTGCGATCCGACATGATGGCAGATTTTTAGTCAATATCACCAGTTGGCGCACACTGTTCCCTGCCGACCTGACCACCGGGAACATGCATGGCATCCAATCGGCTTTTGAATCGGTCAGGAATCGGCCCGTCTATGCCCAGCTTAAGGAATATACATGTATCAATTAATTAGTATAGTGATGTGCTTGTTGGAGATCTTTTACAACATAACGGGTATATGAGTATAGGAAGTAGGCATTCCCTGGAATGTTCATACATATGTATACATTCCATTGATGAGATCACCACATTTTTCTGATTCTAGCCTTATTTCAGCATCATGTCTGCTTCCTGCAGAGAAGACGCATTTGCTTTGGGAAGATAACGATAAGCATATGTGCTGGAGAGGAATATATTTGAATTCTAGCAGCTCTATTTAAAGTGACTTTGCCAACACCAAATAATGTTTCAACATAAGCTGGCCATTATAACTATATTCCAAATGTTGTTCTTAGGAAAAAATGTATAGTAATAATGCCTTAAAATCTTCTCCTATGGTCCCCATTGTGCATACAGTAGAGACATAAATGTTGGAACCAAAGCTTTTAGCAGAATCTTCAGGAGCTGTAGCTTTAGACAAAGCAAACACAGGAGCTTTTTTGCTTTTGCAAAGTGACTTTAAAAAGCCTGGTCATCTCCCTACCCCAGCCTGGAATTGTCAAATGAAGGAGCAGAAGCTTACTCCAATTTTTTGATTATCATGTTCCTTGCCACACACCCAATAGGCTTTTAGCGCTACCTCTCCTTTTCCAATCTCAGTGATGGTCTAGAGGGGATTACAAGAGGTGGTTGAAGTCAAATATTCAATTACAATTAAAATGATTTAAGTAAATAATATATTTTTTCAGCTTAATTTAAAGTTTGGGACAGTAAAGTGAACTGCTGTGTAAGTAGCCAGAACCTTAATGGTGTTTTAAATAATTTCATGTTCTTGTAAAGCCCCAACCTAAGTCCAGACTGCAGACATTTATATCAATGTTCAGAAAAAGACCCTCATTAAAGGTGCGTTTACACTTGGTGGGCGGTTGTTAGTTGACTGGGTGGTTAACAACCGCCCGGTAAAGTAGCAATTAGTGGAACCGCCCGGCGAAAGTGACACATGGCATTTGGGCTTTTCCCTCATAGACCTGTAATAGGGTTGTATTCTAAATACCACCTCCAAGCGCCTGCACAAGTTTGCAGGTGCTCGCAGGCAGCAGCACCCGGTCGTTTTCCAGGCTGCTGTCACTATAAATGCAACCCCTCAATTGAACTATTAAATGGCCTAATGGCTTGTTAACAAACATTGATCAGCTTAGTGTTTGGGACAGGAACCCCCCCCCCCCCCCCATGCAAGATCCAAGGATGATCACTCAAGGACTTCAGTGCAATTGGGACGGTAAGTTTTTATGTTAAATGTTTGAATGATGACAGGCGTTACAAATGGCAGGACTCCTAGTTAAACACCGTTTTGTTTGCAGCTTTCAATATCTTTATGCAATAAAGAAAACACCGGAGGAAACCAAAAGTTTACACAAGGTAAAGAACAAATCTATTTACTTTGAAAAGAAATCCTGGTATGCGGCAGCATTGCACACACACACACAAAACCTTCAATGGCCACCCCACCCCCTAAGTATGTATTTCTACAGCGCTAATGATTACCATGGCAACTCCAAAGCCATGGCCTCTGGGGACATTTCATTCTTGGCCCCTTCTACATCTGTCTTCTGTGCCAGCAACAATAACATGAAATATGCATTTAACAGAACAAGACAATTCTTCTCTCTGGAAATTTGCTCCTAATTCATCATTTTAATCAATTGTTAAAATTGTTTACAATTTTTTATAAAACAGTTAAACTATGAATTTATCTACAAATCTGGCAACAAAATACTGTAATATGAAAATCAAAAGCCCATACTGGCGTTCCTTAAATACCAATCTTCCAAGCAGGTTTGACATTTACGAATCTGGAAACACCTAAACCTTTAAAAAATAGAAGTCTTATCTAAGAGCAAACAACGTGCTCACTTATATCTTCATTAGCCTTGAAGCGCCGATCCTTTTTTCCGATTCTCCGATCCTTTTTTCACTTTTTTTAGGCAATGGGACTTCTGAAGGGTTATGGGCTATGATCCATAGCTGAGCGCTACCCCATTTTCATCATATCTGATACTTCACTAAAGCAGGGTAGAGACATGTAGATATGGGCCAGATCAATGGCTGCTTTGAGCGCCGTGCACGTTCACAGCCATCTATCTGGCTCATATAATATTTGGCTCAAGCTGTCCGTTGCTTTACATGAAAACCACATGTCTCCATGCAAAGCAATGGCTGAGCTAGGCAGAGTACGACTGTCTCTCCCCAGCTCCACTTATATCTGACAGCAGCGTGATGACGTCATCACGCTGCTGCAGGGAACATCGGACAGCTTAAATATCGAGCCGTCTGTACCCTGCTTAACTCATATGCAACAGAAAGCTATAGCTACCATAACCAACCTGTGGCTGCAGAGTTGAGGTTCTAATGAACCATATACTAACAGGAACACCCAGAAATGTTGTTCTTTGGGTGCCCATGACACTGGCACTATTCTGTTGGCCGAGTAATCATAATTCATTCAGGAATACGGTGAGATGATGAATAAATGGGCTTCACAATGCTAGGCAACAACGAGCATGGTCAGTAAAAGGTCTGGACTACGGGTCTTGGTTGCCAGTGAGCACTAGCAGAGGAGGCACCATGACAACCGAATCCTGGCTCCTGTTATGTCAGTGCTTAAATTTAGCAGACAAATAAAGTAATATAATTACATTTTAATATATCTTATTACTGTAACTTAAAGAGACTACAACTAGAATAAAAAGAGAATATTAAGAAAGTAGTTAAAGAGGTACTTATAACTCGAAAAAAAAAATACAAGAGAAAAATTCACAGCAAAACCTTTTATCTCCATACAAATCAGAGATCGAGCTTTTCATAAACAGGAAGTCAAACTTTATTCACACAAAAATATATACATTTGTCTTATTACACTAGCACATCTAGCAGGACCATTCCATCATTCCACAAATGTTAACGTACATATCCTTAAAAATATATTTCACACAAACACAAAGTAAATCAACAAGTTCATTCAATAAACTTCATTACAAACAGTGGGGCCGATTTATAAAGGGGCGATCATGACAATAAGTATTTATTATACACAAATAATGTTATTTTTAGTTCACCCCGTTTACAAAAACAGTGACTGGCCAATAAGATTGCTACTTTATAAAGATTGCCTTATATGGTTGACGTGTCATAAGAACTTCTTTATGAATAGGCCCCAATGTTTCACTTAGGAGACTCATGTGAAACTAAACCCTCCTATAGTTTTGCTGAGGAAAGTTCAATCTTAAACTCTATTTAGATCCCAAGTAGCCATGCTTTGCATACATGATCAGCTATAGCACCAGCCATTTGAGGGCTTCAAAATTTGGTTGAGAGAAGACTTAAACCTAGGAGTTAATATCAGAGCCATGTCTGGTGGGTTTAGTTGCACTTTAGGATCTACATAAATGACCGCTAAGAGAAGAACACTACACAACTTTAATCTAAGCAATTATCTGAATACCTCTGGAATCAGGTAGGATATATCAGCTACCTGTATACATCAGTAGGAACAAAAAGACACATTTAGGATTACTACATCTTAAAGACCCAGTTGGAGAGTGAGACCCTTCCCTGATTCACACAATTGCTGCAGATATTGGAAGGACCATCTTACAGAATCATGCCTTGGGAGTTTTGCACAAAAATAAATGATCAGGGTAATTTAACCAATTTGCATTACAGCAATGAATTGTTGGCTTTGAGTTGACTGACCTCTTGAGATCAATAAATGACAATGGTCTTTACTTATTTCATGCATGTAATAAATGCTTCTTAATGTTGCAGAATAAAAAATTGGACAGAAAAGCAATGTCTAATGAATGAAGAATCGCGTAATGTTAGCCATGGGCACAGGTATTTATTTCCTGGACCACCATTACTCATACAGCCCCCAAGGCACATTTTGTTATCCTGACTATAAGTAGCTTTCTTCTACTTCCAATATGCATTATGAAACACAAATGTCATTTGGGAACCCTCAGAGAAGATTATGTTTATGATTCAGAAAATAAGCCGAGTAATGTTTTAACATTAGTAGAGTATTTGTATCCACATCATACATACCTACATAGGCTTCATCGTCTTCAGGAAGCCGGTACGTCTTGCACAGATAGGTGTCAGACTGAAAAATAAATGAAGTGTTCTTAGAAGCAAGTAAACATCCATTTGGGCTCGACTCATTTAAAATACAGGCAAGATCATTAGAAAGTGACAGTTTAATTTAGAATGTAGACAGTAAAGCACGGAACTTACTGCTTCATCAGATGGAGAACTGTGCAAATCAAAATATCATTATAGCAAGAACTACAAACTGTTGTTCCGGGTGTTATTTACAAATCAGACAACAAATTTCCCTATAGATGACTGCTGACCATCAACAGCTGCAGATATGAGTACCATCCTAGATTTATTGAAAGGGTTTCTCTAAAGATAAAAAAGACCTTTGCAAAAACATGAGCAATGTCTGTGTAATGGAAAATCTGGATATTAAGTCTTACCTTACATTGGACTTACATTTTCAAAACATTCAGACGTCAGCATGCATCACCTGCGATGGCAGAGTTGCCACACAACACCATTTGACTACCTTTTAATTCTACAGAAGAGAAGGGAGATCACCAAAATGGCGGTCCTTTTAGCTTTCTTTTCCGGCCCTCTGTCACCTTGTTGAAAGGATGCTCCCCTTAGGTTTTTCGATGCAATGAGGACGATGCCTTTTGGGCGATGCAGTGGTGATCATGACACCGTGGGCACATTATCATGGTGAAAACAGACAGGTTCAAGAAATATAAAAAGAGAACAACGTCCCTGTCACACATTGCCTATTACACATCACCACTATCATTATTGATGCTGGCGATGCCATTACAGGCTCTTGGTCCAGCTCCTTTCTGAAATTTAGGAAGCAAATGTGGCCCACAAGTCAAAAAGGTTTGCCCACCCCTGAGCTAGTCACTAATATAGACTGTTATCTGAATGCAAATGAGTACTCTCCAATAGCATGGGGATGGCCATCGTAGAAATGGCAGGGCTTTGCTTTCTATTGTCAGAGCCTGCAGCCAGGAGAACAAAAAAACCATACATTGTCCTAAGGCTAGCTTTAAAAAGATCACAGTTATACTGCAGATATCCAGCTATAAAGAGGAAGTCCAAGCAACATACTTTATTTCCAAGATAACTCTTAACCACAAGAATCAACAATTCAAGATAAGAAAATATATATAGCAATCGTTCTAAAGATAAGGATAGAAGGAAAGAACATAAGAACACCTCAGCTTTTGCAGTTGTAGTAAATTTCCAGTGTTTGTGGTCTAATTTGCTGGAGCAGATTTTTCCTCACTTCATGTCGGGGGAAACATTGTCTCTAGAACAGGAGGTAAGTAGAAATCTTTTTACAAAGCTCCAGACAGCAGCAGAACCTGATGGAGATTTGATATTTCCCTATTCTTTATTCTCTATTCATATAGAATAGATACACTATAAGGTTCGCAGCTGGTATTTTTTCAACACAAAATTTAATCTTACTGGTTGGTTTTAAGCAACAAAAAGTCCATATACCATCTTTAGTTTTAATAACAGATGCCCCATGTGTTTTAGCTGCAAGAGTTTCGCCTCCAGACAACTCCATACTAATCTTCTGTCTCTATGCCACAGTCAACAGCTGCCATGCCATAAAACATTACCAAACTAAACAAGCTGCGACAGGCAACACTGTGCCATACAAATAAAACCCAAGTCGCAACCATATAAATAAAGCTGGCCATATTCGTGGTTCGATCCAGCAATAAAATCAGTTGTGTAATTGAATTATTTTTATAGACCTTTCTGAATTAGATTAATTAAAAATGACTGGAATTGAGTGTCAAATCTAAAGAGCCATTACTGGTCAGGTCGGAAAATTTCTGGTGAATCTGCAATCCCATGAGTTTGTTTTGCATAAAACATGATTTTGAACAAACCTGAAACATGATACATTTGATTAAACTCACTCTTTTGTGCCAATGCTGCATAATATGTTGGTGCTATATAAATTATAATATTAATAATCATGGTCTTAAATTGAAGACCCTTTCACCTGGCCCTAGGCTAGATGTAGGCAAACTTAGACCTGGGGGGAAAAAACTACCCTTTAGTCTTTGAATTTGGCCCTTAGTCACCTTGGTGTCAAAACGCTCCGGCTCCCCTCATTCCCTGCTACAAGTAAAGATAACATCTAGAGCAGTGGTGGGCAACTGAGGTGATATGGAGGGCCACAAGTGCGGCCCTTGGTATCACTAAAGGGCCGCACACAACATGTCGGACCGCCAAAGTTGATAAGGAAAGCTGGCCCAGTGTGTGACCACTACACATGATGATGTATGGAATGTACCATATACATCAACAAAGGTTATGTGCCACATAGATATTATTAAAGTAGTCTAGTTGAAGCATAGGCGCTCAGGCGCCGTCTTTCATGTATGCAAATTAGCGAGCTCAGCAAGTCCCTCTCCTACTCTTACCAGACGAGGACGCGTCGGAGGAGGATCGGTGAACAGGCGAGTTCCTATACCATATGCTTTTAAAGGTTTTGGGGGCCGCAAGTGGAGGACCAAAGGGCCGCAGGTTGGGCACCTGAGATCTAGAGGATGATAGTTTGGATTATATCATAGAGGCCATAGTTTGCCTGCAACAGAATGTTTAGGCTTCTCTATCAAAAGCTTCTATTTAATAATTTTTTTAAATATCCAGTCCAAGCTATGAGGACTTAGGAACGCTATGTCACACAGTGCTTTTCTCTTGTCAGATGTTACCCTTACATATGTCTACTCTGACTTTCATCCCCCAGATCTCCAACACCCTTAGAAGTCCAATCTTTTTTTTTGGATTAGTAATTTACATTCCCAATTTCACACCCCTAACTGCAACCTTTCATAGTTATACATGTTTCCCTGCAGTTATCCAAGTGACATAAATTAAGCTGCGGCCGCCCAGACACGGAGTGCCTCCAAGTTGTTAGCACGCATATGAGTTTTGTAACAATAATGCAGGTACGCATAGGAAGTTTTTGGCCCCTTTTGAGTACCAGAGTACCACTTGTGTGCACCCCTGCTTATTGTCACTAGGTTACTTGACTGTTTCTTACAGTTTTGGTTGTCACCAGAGCAATAAGTGTATGTTATCCTTTTGGTCCGACATCTGGTCCATACAGTCTTTGCTTATAAAAAGGTCACACCGTCTACAAGATGATCTGTATTATCAGTTACACTTCACTATGAACACATTATTTATAGACAATTTGTAAAGTGATCAGCAAACCAAAAATGTACCAGGGAAATTACTTAAAAATCTTGGCTATGCTAAAAACGTGAGCTGCAAATCTAGACTTGCATGCCTGCCAGATCTGAAATGTACCACAGCAAACAACATGAAAGAAATAACACAGCCTCAGCTTCTCTGACCTTTGAAATGCCAATCATTTATCATACAGAGAACACAAAACCAGCAGGAAATCAATGGAGGAGAGGGCTGTATGTTCTTCCCTACATTAGGGGGATACCGGTGACAGATATTGTCTGCTTTGTAGGAACGGCACACATGTAGGCACTTTCTTCTAACTTTCTTAGAGTTATTGGGTTTGGCAGCAGCAGATGAAATATTTGGACTTGACAGTGGTTTGGAAATACAAGATGACTGATCATCACTCACGGAGCAGAAGGCCATTGGCAATACCAAACTCCAGTCAGGATAAAATATGTGTGTAATCCAAATGGAATGATGATAGCTCAGAAAAACTGGATTTACTAGGGAGGGAACCATTCAACGGGCCAGGACAAACACCACAATAAAGAAAACTTTCTGACTGAATTGTTTTGGAACTCTATTCTTCTATGGAAGTAAGGGTTGGACTTTCTGGAGAAATGTTCTGCCACATGGTTAGGGGAGAGAAGAATAAAAAACGGTTCTAGCACATTTTACAATGTCACAGGATTCTAAGATCCCATTGCTATAAGGGATGTTGGTGGCTGCCTAAAGATAGACATACACCTGTGCGATCGATCTTTGATTCAATTGGCTTGTGCCGTCCTTAGATATCGACTGTCAATCCAACAGTAATCAATAGTACAAGCACACAAAACTGCAGAAAAACACATATACGACCACTCCTTGCCAGACCATCCAGATCTACACAGACCTTCTATCAGACTCTCATCATCTCAGGTGCAGGAACCATGAATGCCTGCCTCCAAAGCTACTCAAGCCACAAACTTAAGAAAGTCCACACTCGTGCATAAAATCCAATATTTTTTTTTCTTCCAAACAAGCTTTATTGAAAAAGGAAGGTATTACAGGCTTTGTCAATGAAAATGCTAAGCATTACATTTTAAAAAGCAATATTTTTATTCAACATTTCCCCATGACATCCTCTCCCTTAGGGGTCTTCTCCTCTATAATGCATTTCACTCCAATTGGAGCTTATTTCTAGTACAAACACACAGTTTGATCAATTTAAGCTGATCAAGACCTGTGCGCATGCTCCATAGCATAATTAAATCAACTTAAAAACCAAGAGAACCCATCAGATGAAATATACCAACACGTCCGATCCATTGCTTCTGGTTGATCGATTCAGGTAAAAGGAAAACGATTTTCAAACTTAAACTGTTGATTTTTAAGTTGATCACACAGAGTAGCAGCACCAGTTATGCCACCTTAAATAACCATCAAGGATACCAACATGTAGATGCATGAACTTTGTTGTGTGACATTTCCTGGATGTAGCTCCAAGGTTGAATCAACTAGTAAGCTCTACAGACAAAACTGGAGTCCATAGGGTGCGTTATTGGAAAGCAGGCTTTGATTTGCCTTATTGGATAGCAGGCGTTGATTTGGGGAAAATGGCATTTGAGTGGAGTACCAGACTGAAGGTTGAGCTATTCTATGCGGTAAAGGAAGAACATGATCTGGTGGACATGTTCTGCAGTAAGCCAAATGGGCTGGACATGCTGAGGTTTCTTGAAGACGCTTTGATAGACACTCATCGGACTTTCTCAATATAGAATGGCTTGTAGAAATTTCCGCCAATTGATACCTGGGGATCTTCATGATTTTTATTTGTAGTAAACACATAAAATAAGAGCTTCAATGAAAATAAAAGGGTTTATACTGTTTATTCAGGAATAGCCTTCATATGGTCACGTCTCTATTGGTTTACATCCGGGAATTTAAGGCGCCAATAATTTATTTAGCTCTTCCTTAAACCTGACAGATCCAAAATATACCAATTTATGTAGCTCTCTAGTCAATAACATATCAATACATCCATTCAGTTACATGGATCATTAACAATTGACCTGGTCTTTACCTCTTGCAGTTTAAGCAGGGTACAGACAGCTCGATATTCGAGCCGTCCGATGTACCCTGCAGCAGCGTGATGACGTCATCACGCTGCTGTCAGATATCGGAGAAGCCGGGGAGAGCAGAACTGTCTCCCCGGCTCCTCCTCCTCAGCCGAGCTTTGCCTGGAAACCCAGGCAAAGCATCGGACATCGCCGTGTTAACAGTCATGTCCGATAAGGCTGTTTTCGAGCGGGATTAATTTGTCCTGCTTGAAAACAGCTATATATGGATTATATGCGTCAGATAGATGGCCGTGAGCGCGCACGGCACTCGAAACGGCCATCGATTTGACCCATATCTCCACGTCTGTACCCTGCTTTACTGTATAGAAGAGCCAAGAGTGGAAGAAAAAGAAGCAGCCCAATGAGCCTGTTATCTTGTAGTGATCAGCTTGTAATGAGGGACAAGGAGAGAACAGTGGCAACAGGAGGATATCATGTTTCTGCTGCTTATCATTTCACTGTCCAGTCATAGGTGGAGGTGAGGAGGAGAACTATAAGCATTACTAAATTGAGACACATAGACATCAATTCTCCTGCCCTAGCAGGCCATGCTGTGTCCTGATCCCAGGCTGTGTAAAAGGTTTATCTGGGTTTCAGAAGTTTTCCAGAAGTTCAGTTCTCCATTCAATGCCAACACTGAGTGATGGAAGTACGCGGTGAGAACTTAGTACTCAGACAATGACACTTCTCAGGTGTCACTAACCATATCCAGATCTGTAATTCTGGCAGCCAGACAGAATTTCTGACAGCAGCCAATTCCCATTCATAGCCAAAATGATAAGAAAGTCAGTGAATGGCTTACGTCTGGGAACAGCTCCTAAAATGACTCTGTTATCGGCTAGAAGACTCTATAAATAGAATGATATAGAACATTAACATACCAAAGGTGTGCGTCACCAGGACACAACAGTGCAGGAACGGGACAGGGAATCATGTATTCTTAGCTTTCATTTCAATCTGTTGACAGTAAAAGCTGCAAGAAAATCACAAGTTCCAATCCATCAAGCATATAAAGTCCAGTCATAGATTTTATTATTGTGAGGATACAATGGGGCTCATATACGTTTCGGGGGCTTTAGAAATCCCTCTTCCTCAGGGTAGCAGTAGCAGTACCTGATAAATAACACAAATGGCTGGACTGCTGTGATGCTTAAGGTTGAATTTTAGATTTCTCAGCGGTTCTGTAGAAATCTGATCTGATTAGGCTTGGATACTCAATAAAGGAATGGGAAAGCTAGATTGGTCACTTTTTGCAGACATTTAAAGCTTAACTCGACTTTACCTTTAATTATACTTTTTTTTTCTCCTATACAAAAATTGCTTACTGATCTCACTTCAGTCTGTGAGCTTTTCACAGGATGCATTAGAAAGGGCACACGCTATTTCCTAACTGGAGGATGTGCAGCATCAAGCCAGTGGTTCCCAGACTGAGGGGCAAGCGATTGGGTATTCCAGGGATGAACATCTAGAGGAGAGAGTGACACCTTCAGTTGCCTATTGGCTCTCCCGGTTCACTTCACCCTCTGCAGATTGCACACAGTCTGCCCACCCTCCCACTATGGCAGTTCATCCATCTCTCTCTTCATTGTTTATATGAGCAGGGCTCTGCTGGCGTAAGCAATAATATAGTTCAGGTGGGAAATCCAGCCATGGCCGAATCTCTCATCTGACACCTCCCTGACTTACCGATAGAGCTGTCGGAAAGCCAAGGCGCACCCCCACTCGGCCAAGGGGGTCGATCATTTGGACCATAAGATGCAGGCACCTTTTCCCCCCGATTTTGAGAGTAAGTGCGTCTTAATAGTGCAAAAAATACGGTATATGAAAGGCAAATAAAACTAACACAGTAATTGTTATAGGCTTATATACTACAATCAGCCCAAATTTAACACAGAATACCAGTGAGAAAAAAGATCATTTAAGTAAAAGTGAAATAAGAACATTGCACTTAAAGCAATTATGGTTAAACAGTTCCCATCAACATGAAAAATAGGCTTCAATCAGCTTGTATTTAAGTTTTCCTGAAGAATTATAGTGCCGCTTAATCTTTGCACAAGGCATTGCACGCCTCATGTAGCATGAAAGGACTGGGGGGTCCAATTAAAGATGCCATTGCATACAGACGTCTACTGCTCGGCATATATTCTATTGCGTGCTAGCTGAAGGTCTACAGGGAAAGAAAAAGATGCCTTCAGCTCCCTTCTTCCCTCGCTAATGGGATCCCTTTTATTTCAACAAGAAAAAAAAAAACCTCCATCTGCAGCAATGAGTCATCACCTACTGCAGCATGACAACAACAGACCTCTGATCCTCAGCCCTGTATACCATCCAGCTATTTACTAAGGATAACACTACGACCACTGAGAAATACAATATCGACAAACTCCTAATCGGTCCATCAGTCTCACTGCTCCAAACTCACACAAGGCGAGATCAGATGCTGCAAGGAGAAGTCTACTTTTATAACTAATACAAATCCCAACTATGTTTTGTATAAGAAAGCAAGAAGAAGAAAAGGTCTTGTAGCTGGTAGTACTTTGCCAGATCCTCTAGAATTTGAATATTGGGGTGAACAGCCCAAATGAGAACATTGGAAGGTTGGGTGAACGGCCCAAATGAGACGACCGATCTCTGGGGCTTTATTGACAAATATAAAAGTGTGTTCCAATCAGGGTGGATAAAAATCAATGATTTAAAAAAAAAAAAAATCTGATTTTTTTTATTTAAATTAATTTTATAAAAAATAAAGTGCTTTCTGAGGAAAAATTTTTTACCATCCCAAGGTTTTTCCATGATGAAATAAAGATTTAATTATAGATTTTAAAGTTTTTAATTATATAGAATAAGGCTGTATACTGTTTTTTGCTCTGTGTATAATCAATGTATTGCTTTTGTGTCCCCTCAACCATGTCTATTCCAGGGGAAATGTTGGGTGATGTGCTTATGCCATCATCAACTTCTGTCTGTTTTTGTAAGATTATTAAGCAGCCTACAAGATATTATCATAGGTGATTGGTTTACTTTTGCAGTTCTCAAAACTAAATACAACAGAAAAGTTGTCCAAATATGAATGATTAACCTAAACTGGGGATAAAAAATTATGATTATACCAGCGAAAATGATTGATTTCAATCAGGTTGATTTAAATGAAATCCACTCTGGTCCCAATACAAGAATGGGGTTAAAAACTAAATTTATTATACAAAAATTTAAACAATCATAGTGCATATGGTACCATTAGGTACGATTTACAATCCACTGGTCATCAATATCACATATTCCTGAGAAAAAAGTCAATAGTCCCAAATTAGCACACTTCTGGCCTGATTTTTATTATTCTCAGGAATATATGATATTGATGACCAATGGATTGTAAATTGTTATTTATGGGACCATATGTATTATTTTATATATGAAGTAGGGGTTCATACACTAAAGCTGGGGCACACGGGTCGATGTCTGTTCAATCGACCTGAGATTGACTACGGCGTGGTGACATTATCTTCTCACCACGCTGCACTCAGGCGTTCCTCAATTGAACAGCAAAACGATGTGCACCACGTTGCACATCGATTCTAGTTCGATACCTTAACCTCCTTAGTGTTCGTGACGAGCCCATCTCGTCCAGAGTTTGTGTGAAGAACAAACTCTGGATGAGCTGGGCATGCCTATCCCCGGAAAGCTACGGCGATGCTGCTTCCAGCCGCAGCATTTCCGGGGCTCTGCTGCTTCACTGATCGCGTCACGGTGACGCGGAAGGGGGCGAGGGTGAGCAGTGCCATAGACCTCCATGTTAATGGAGGGGCTTCTGCTCTCCAGACCTCACTGCCAGTGTCATGAATGACACTGGCTGTGTGGAGAGGAGAGGGGGAGGGAGGAAATGGCAGGCAGTGTACCTTGTACACTGCTGCCATTGCCTGTACCACACTGTTAAAAAAGGTACGGTACAGGCGGTGCGCTAGGGAGGTTAAAGTAATGGAGATCACCCAGTATTTATGGACATGTCCGTTTGACCTTTCTTCGAGCTGGAATGATCGTTCACGCCACTCCATTCCGATTACTGCAAATGGTGATTGGTCCTTAGACAAGCAAACAGAAAGACGATTTGGGTGTGGAAGGCTTAAGTATTATCTATTTTATCCAAAACAAGTTTCCAAATCCTGGCTCCCCCATTGAATTCGTCATTGGACCTTTCCAAGATTAAAGGCATGTAAACAAATTGTGATCACTCCTAATAATAAGTAGAAATGTAGAATAATAGAATAGATGGAGACAAGTGAGAAAGCAATGGAAAGAGAGTGCCAGACAGACATTATGCTCAAGACAGGCGCAGGGCAGAGAGTGATCTCAGTCTTACGCATTTTCTTTCACATACTGTCTGTCTCTCCTTCTGCTCAGACTTTCCCTCTTTAAGTTTAATGTGCGACTCTAGAAAGTCTAGTAATGATTGGGTCTAAATATTCAGAGTTGTAGGAGGTATAGGAAAAATAAATCTGTAGTAGGGATGAGTATACCTATAGTATACCTATAGGTTCCCCAACCTATTAGATTATAAGCCCGATCGGGCAGGGCCCTCAATTCCTCCAGTGTCACAACCTCTACCTGTGTGTTTTCTTGCGTGACATCTCAACTTTACCATAACCTACTTGGTGTTATGCAAGTGGCGCGCTTTTTTAAAAACACTGGTGATCATGCTGAGGCATATAAAATGCCACCGCGATTTGTAGCCCACTTGTAGCCCAGGTTCCCAGTGCAATTCCAGCATCACCCGTGACAGCAGAATGGTGCTGGGAAAAATCATCACCCCTCCATGGAGTTCTATAGTGCTGCATAGCCCCGCCCCTTTTTGCATCACCGGTGACAGAGGCAGACCCAGAAGGATTGGCGTCTATGCCGATCTGGAGAATCGACGGCAGAATCTAGTGGACAGATAGGTTTCCCCACAGTTAACTCGGGTTGAGTTTAATGATGGATGAAACTCAACCTAAATTACCTCGGGAGAACGCCAAGGAAGTTAATGCACATGGCGCTGGATTGGACATATTAACTGTAAGTAATTTTTTTGAGTCCAGCAATCAGATACAGGGGGATCTAAATCTGAAACTGCTCACGATATTGGTAGTCAAACCTGATAAGTAGTGAGATGATTTGGAGTAAACAACTGAAAACAAGAAGAGCTAGCCACATACACATCAATTTTTGCTCAATCTTGGCTTGTGCAAAGCCCCCCATACACCTTACCATACAATTTCTGTACAATCAACTTTTCTTCTACCAAAACCATGTAATATGGGGACCTTTCTAAACCTTCCAATCACTATGTATTCTATCAGGGAGGACCCAGCACTACAAAGTTGTTGGTAGATCTAAAGGAAATTGTACGGAGTGATCTAAAGGTGTATGGGGGGCTTAACTGAAATTTTGTCTGTCAGTCTGACATTGATCATTACACTGTACAGTGCGATCAATTCAAAACCTAATGATTCCTTTACTAAACCCTGTGCACAGGCTGCATAGTACATAGTAGACACTGCATTAAGTGTAAAACAGATTAATGTATTCTATAGAGCCTGCTCTCCATCCACCAATGTAAATATCACCTTCAGAGAAATGCTACAAAGAAAGTACACCCGTCTTATACCAAACTTTCACACTGGGAATGGTGGTGACACAATACTTTTGGCAAGGTCCTCTGAATGTTAAACAGCACAAAGATTAATGAGTAGAAACTTCAGCATGTAGAATCAATGTTTCAATCTGGGTCCTCTTAAAAAGTATATACAACAAAAAATCCCATCAGACTTCAAAACAAAACTGGGTATTCCTGATTTTCTGCTTCGAAAGTAGAAATATAAACAGATTACCATTACAATACAGAAATATGCTAATGACACACCCTATTACCCCCCCCCCCCCCCCCCCCCCCCATCACTACTTAAATCCAGGAAGAGAAAGCTGTGCCTGGAGGTAGGAACAGGCTCGCCTGGAGCTAGTAACCTACCCAGAGTGTAGCTCATTGTTACCAATATTAGCAATTACGATCGACCCTAAGCCTCACTCTGGGTTATAGATAGGGAGGTTGAAATACATGTCACACCAGAAGTGTGCATCCAATTAAAAACAGCCTCCTTGAGTCACATGCCTTTGGCCAATCCTATCCACTCTTTGTGAAAAGTTAATAGCAGGGAAAAGTGGGGGAGCCATCAGTGCACCCCAGTATTCATGCTTCCCAGGGATGTAAGGCATGGTGGTACTTCTTTAAAAGTTTTGAATGTGATATATGTCCTATTTCCAAGTTAGAGTTGTCCCTTAAAAGTGATTGGTTGTAAAACCTCTCAGGTTCCCAAATATCTGCTTGTAAAATTTCAATGCTGAATTGTTCCTATTTAGACAATAGGTAAAGAGAGAGCATCAAGTATGAGCGAAGAGAACTGCCTATAGCCAACTGTCAGTGACTGCAGATAGTTGAAGAGAAGCCAACATAGCAACAACCATAATATTACATTTATTCCACAAGACGTGATGGGAAACACCCAGAAAGACCCACAGGAAGGAGATACTGAATGAACTACTAGACATCAGAATGAATACGTCTGGAAGTACTGTGCTTAATAAGCTGCCAATGGTGTGACAAATGGTCTCCTCACCTCTGTTGGTGTGACGCCTGGCATTCGTATATCCAGCGTGTAGTCTGAAGAGTCTTCTGAATAAACCGGTCTTGTAGATCCTGAGCACCCATTGGACTGACTGGATGATTCTTGAAACCTTTTCAAGGAAAAAAAAAACTAATGTTAGAAGTTTGATTTTCTTGTGTTCTGGAATCAAAGAATCTGCACTTGTACCTTATTAGGTTATTTTGTGATGGAATCAATGAACCATTCTAAATTAGTGAGCTGCTTATGTCATCCAAATCTACTACAAATGACATAACCCTAGACCAGACATGTCCAAAGTCCAGCCCGGGGGGCCAATTGCTGTTCCTGTTTAAGTTTTCACCAGCCCAAAAGCCTCAGAGATAAAAATCAATGACACACAGAGGCATTCACACCTTTTTTCAGAGGAAAGGTCACCAAACCTTCCAACCAGTACAGTTTTTTTTTGTGTACATAGGACTAAAGGACTTTCTTCAAGTGCAAGTCAGCAATTCGCCATCTACCTATGGCAATGGTTCCCACTTGCCTGCACTGGCAGTTAATCGCCCGAGAATTTTATCAATGGGAAAAAGCCCATTGAAAGTAGTGTAGGCGAATGGCAGGCGATTCTGCTGGTGATTAATGGCCTAAGTGGGAACAAAAGCTGCAATGTTCAGTGTGACAACTGCAGCAGTGTTTGCCATCCCCCCGACCCCCATCCACATGAATGGTTCAATCCCAAAATTAAACAGAGCTCTGCCTGAAGGCATGTGTTGTGCCCATCTGTGCTGGCTGCTTCACCATGCAGATTATCCCTACTATCAGAAAGCAACAGTAAGGTGAGGAGTGTTAGGGAAACTTCTCACCGATTCTCCACATGCCTAAGCTAGGGGAATGGTCAGGACTTTTGGCTGAACAGTTGAAAGGACTAAAAGTCCCAGCATGCCTAGGGGCAGCCTTTATCAGTGTTATGGCAGCCAATGGCTAATGCTTAACAATATTTTTGCCAAGTATGTATGAAGGAAAAGATCGTCCTCAGTGTATAGGTTCTTTGCATATTAATGTAAATGTTTCAAAGAATGTTAGGCTAAATGGAAGGCCCCCAAAATATTTCACTTCACATTACCTGGCCCTCTTTGCAAAAAATTGGACATCCCTGTCCTAGACAATCACACCTGCCTTTGGACAAGGAACCTTTTTCAGGTTATTGTGTTGTTTTTGCCTTTTAACCTAGCCAAAAGTCAACAAGGCGCCCACAAAGCTGAGGGAACCTGCTATGTACACAGACATGCCTCAGTAATGTGTGTTCTCAGAATATCACATTGCAGACAACAAGGATATCACACAGTGGTTTAGCCTGGGGAACTTCAGCGGAGTTGTAAGCATAGGAAAGCACAAACACCCCCGTTATAAAAGAAATACAGAGGCTACCTCTGGCTTTCCCTGAAATGCGAATTACCTGGTCCTATCTGGCTTCAGCGCCTTTAAATCGCAAATCTAAAATGAGCACCAAGCAAATGATCTACCCTGATCTGCCCAAGCCTAAAGAGTGCCGATGTTCCTGGTTAATGAACCTGAAAGACTCAGAGCTAAACTATGTGCATGCCAGCCAGCCAATTAGCATTCAAAAGAAGAGCTGGACAATGGCAGCTTCCATAATTCTATTATGATAGGTGTACGTTAATCTTCTATTAAGGTTTAGGAAAGGGACAGCAACGAGTCAGGAAATGGGTGAGAACTGATGAGTGCTAATTAGAGAAGATAACTCTCTTGGCTCCATTTACCAAGTATCAAGGGGTAGAGAAATAATCAGCCAAAGGTATTACTTACAACTGTCTCCCCAGCAGCTGCCCCTCTAAAATCCGTAGGAATGGAGGCATGTATACCATTCACAGGTACAATGCAGGGCTGTTGGCTCTGCATAATAATGGATGGCATCAAAATGCCTGCAGATGGCAAAGCTTTGGAGCACTGAAATTAAGGTTGCAGTCAAAATCTTACTATAGCTACAATTTCTTCCACCCCTAAACAAAATTAGATGGTCAGAGATAGTCATTCCTTTAGGGCAGCCACAGTCTTGCGCCTGCAACCACAGCTAAAGTTAGGAAGTGGTAACTACACTACTCCCCACTGCCCATGTAAACTCACTCTAAGGGTGCCCATACACGCTGAAACGGGCACTCGATAGATGACCCATTCTAGTGCAGCATGGCGATGTCACAATTACGTCACCATGCTGCGCTCTGGTGCCCGGGAATCAAGGTGCACCACTTAAGGTGCCAGATTCCCGTTCAATCCTTCAAGCAGGATTTACAGAGATGTCCCATACCTGTCTTTAAGCAAAATTGATCAATCCCACTCGAAAACAAGGGTGGCCACTTTAGATGGGCACTAGAACTCGCACATGTGACATCAGCACAGGAAGTGGCCATCGATCTAGCGCATATCTATGTGTGTATAGACTCCTTTAGTGCAGGAATGCATGTGCCAAGCTAGAACAGTAATTGGCCATACAAAAGGATGAAAGACCAGAGCAAAGATTTTAACATGGAGACGGGGATGGCAATTAGTGTGAAGCTACTGAATTCTACACTAACTTTATCACAATTAGACAATTATAAAACTGAATAAACTGTGATAAAATTCTAAATCGAAATCTACCGGTATGTAGGAATATGCACACTATATATAAAATACTGTAGGTGGTAAATGTGAAGTGCTTGGTTGAACCAGTGTGTGTGTAGCTTAAAGCTAACATCCTGTTATTAAAAGACATGAGCAACAAGCGTACATCAGGGTAGAATATAGCCCAGTGGTGGGCAACTGAGTTGATATGGCGGGCCACAAGTGCGGCCCTCGGCATCACTAAAGGGCCGCAGACGAAGGACCAGATCCCGATAGGCAGTCAAAAGCTGACAGCACACCCCCCTCCTCCTGCCTCTGGGTGCAGCGCTCATATGTAGACCTGGTTTCCCCGATCAACATTGTCATTTTTACTGATGTAGGACTGCTAAAGTTGATTAGGAAACTACTACACCACCTGTGTGACCACTACACAGGTGAGTTGCTATACCCTATGCATTAATAGTTTTGGGTTTTGGGGGCTGCATGTGGAGGAGCAAGGGGGCCGCCGAACAATGCCCAAAGGGCCGCAGGTTGGGCACCTAGGATATAGCCGATCAGACCAATAAAAGTAATACAGGCTGCTGCTGGGTATAACAGGTACATCCAGCATTGTCATACTAGAGGGTTTTGAAGGGATGGAGAGCTGTATAAATACTACTGGAAACAACTTTTTAATATAAGAAACCTTAAGTCTGGCGAATGATATTTAAATCACTCAACACAATCGAATCTTAGATCAATCGTGCAAAAGTCGATCCATGTAGAACTAGCTTAAAAGGACTACAGCTGGCAACATACTATACAACTGGCTTTAGATTAACTAGGTAGTGATGGGGCCTCTGCCTAACTGAATATAGATAATATGTATGCACGAAGTGCAGAGGTTTTCCTACATTACATAGTTGTGTTAGCCCTTAGGTCTGACCACTGAAGTCCTGACAATAATAGAATCCAAAGAAACTAATTGGCTTTTAGAGATGGTAAAAACATATTTTTTTTTAAATTTCTAGTTCCACTTTGTGAGATAATTACAGAGCCCCTGAACATGGTATCATCCCTAAACGTTCTGGAGATGTAAAGAAGGGTTGAGGGTATACTAAAAAGAAGAAAGTATTGCCCTAACACAAATAGTTTTTTTCTTCATTACGTTCATAGTCAAGTCTAAATTTCGGCTTCGACTTTATTTAAATTCGGCCTCGACTAAAATTTAATTTGTGCAAAAACTACATATGCTAGAGCAATACTTTTTTTTAAATGTTCCTACAACTCTTCACTACATCTCCAGTTATTGTGGTGATGATAGCATTTTCAGGGGGATTTTCGATGGTCGAAAAAATTCAACCATCTCCATTGGCTATCACTTGTCCAACCATAACTACAATATCATGTCTAGGTGGACTTATCTTTCTTATGGAGGATTTTTGACAAATCTTTGGTGTATATTAGGATATAATTAGCATAGGTAATATTTATATAAGACATAATTAGAGTCTCCATTTGCATTTATTTTATTAGCAACACATTAACTTGACAGTGTTCCTGACTAAGTCAACAGGCATTTCAGTTAGGAAAACCTTACCAATTACTCTGAAATTCTAAAAAAATTGTATGTATGACGACCACTTAGCATCCTGACATTTTTAATACAATATAATTACATTCCTAATTCACAAAATATGCTAACACACAAACACGGCATAAAAGGCTTTGTAATGAAGCACCAGACACCGTATGTTAATGAGAACACACAAACTGGGGGGCGCCCACCCTGCTCTCATCACTGACAATATAGCAATCTGTTGCTGAGGAAAGACCTCCTTCAACATAAAGATTGTCTATTAAGTCAGGAGTGGAAACAGATATAGCATGCCAAATCTGGCATCCAACGTGCAATTATAAACCAGCGGGAAATGATTAATAAAAAACAAAACAACAAGGTGCGGGCCAGAATATTTTATGGTCTTATACTAAATAGACATCATATGATTTTATAATGCAAATTTAACTAATTATAATGAAAAAACATGTTAAATATTCTATATATGTGAGGATGACATAAAAAAATGCTTGCCTCACAAATCTTTGGCTACCAACCACAAGCTGCTCGCATATACAAACACACACACACTGTCAGATACAGACATATGGCAGCTCCAGACAAAATAACACAACACGCTATGTACACATCTAAAGAGGTTCTGTATTACAACATGCGATTTCCCAAAAGTCTTTCCCAACTTTTACGAAAGTTGCACAAGTTTTATTGCTAATTATTCATAAACAAAGGGAAATCCATGTCTTATTTATAGGATCTGCTCGTCTGTACCATCCCTGCAATAGATGGGTAGAATAACTTGAATATTCCTGATACTGTAGACGTGGTGTCTTACTGGGACTCGCAGAGTATATTACAGACTGTGCGGTCAATAGATTAAGATTGATCTGTGGATCAAACAATTAAAGCTGCTGTATCTACATTACAGATAAATTGATTGGTGGATTTCCCCTGGGCACAGATACGGAAACGTTATAGGTCTCTGTGGCATTAATAAACATACTGAGGTTTCCCTGGCATATCCTGGGAGTAGGATGACAGTTTATATATATATATATATATATATATATATATATATGGGAGGATATCCTAGACGCAAACTTTTCCTTGCCATGTTTTTGGCTGACATATGGTGCTCAGGATTGGCTCTCAGCTGGGACAGATTTACATCCAAAACAGCGCGTTTCCCTGTTTGATGACTGGAGAAGCGAGCAGCGTCTCAGACAAAAGCTGTGAATGAGTAATGAACGCAGGAAAACACTTACAATAGGAAGAGGCGATAGCATATGGGGAGAAATATTCTGGGCACTGTGGTGAATTATATATGCACGCATCAATATTTAATGGCGTGATTATGGAGATAGATGCATTTAGGAGCTCACAGAAGACGAGACTCCAAAACGGTTTCTTAGATATCAAATCACACATTTTAGAATAACGAAATAGAACGAAACCGTCCAAACAGGAAACGCCGTGTGTGCTTTCTAATGGAAGGAAATGGAGTACAAATACATAATAATATTACAAAAAGCACACAAACACAGGCAGGAAACAAGATACGCCAACTACACAGATGGAGAAATCATTGAGGACGGGCAAATGGCCTTAACCCTTCGCAGCCACGTCTGTTCGTGGTCATCAGATGATAAAAGAAATGTTACTATATGTAATTACAATGACTGGCAGTGATTTCACACTGTACACAACGTAAACATAAATGTCATATGGGTATTCAGTTACCATACGATATCACTGATCAAACGCAGGTATATGGATGGGGCACAAACCTGTTGAGCCAGTAGCCTATAGTTTACCATATGCCCAGAGATTAAGTGGCATATAAACTATCGGAGAAATGTAGCAGATGGCAGGAACTTTAACTGCGGTCACCTAGGAAGGATATCTCTATAGGATATTTTGTGTTATTCCATTATCCAGATTTAATAGTATAACCAATTATTTACAGTTAAAGGTTTTCATAATGTAATGTTTGAAATAACGTAAGCCATGCTAGATGTCAATATTGAAATAAAGCTTCTCTTGGTAAACACACATCACACAGTATGCACAATTACAGGCAGCGGTACCCACCTTTTAAAGACAGACAGGGGGCTCCTGAAACAGTAACAGCTATCTTGTAAAATAAGCAATAATATGAGGAAACTGCTAAGAAATCCGGCCATGTCCTCCCCGATATCCCGCTCTTCTCAAAGGCAGTGTTGTAATTCCGGGAATTAGGGAAGCGTATCAGGTTTACTTCTCCATGAGCTCTCCAGGTATCCTAGAACAAACCAAAGATCATCGGCGGGATGCTGAAAACACCGACCAGGGCGGTCCAGTCGGCTTGGATTATCCAGAAATATTCATTACATCGGCTGTTGGTTGAGTGCTGTCCAAGTGTGTGCTCTTTACAAGTGAGGATGATGTGACACAGAAGTTGGACGGTGGTCTTGGGCAGGGGCTCGCACCCTGACGCTCCTCTGATCAGCCACAATTACACAAGCCTTTGAGTGACATCATGCAAACGGCAGCATCGCTCTTCATTGAGAGCCTGTGAACAGAAGGGGGGGGGGGGGGGGGGGGGGGGTATATAATGGATGACTAACATATTACACCATTAGTCCTCAGCAAATCCCCGCTGACGTTCCTCAATACATTTGTTCTTTGAGATCCTTAAGCCCAACCCCATCAAACTAGAAGCTGCTATCTCCCGTCACTCACACAGTCCTGGATTGGGGACCATGAAGTGATCATCTCCTGGACGTTACATTCTACTATGCCCGAGTCATGAGTCTACAGACTTCTCAGCCCATAGGGGTAGATGGGGTCCATCAATACATACACAGAACCTAAGGACCTCAACATCATCCTAGTAGTATTGATCTATCCAATGACAGCTGTGCTGTACAATCACAATCAATAGAGTGCTTGACAACAGAGTTTACAATCAAAATGAAAAAAGGAGAGATCTGTTTGGAGTTGGAAAACACACAGATGTAGAAAGTAAAAGGCTGGTGAAAGCTGCCAGCACAGAGATCACCCACCCCCTGTGCCAGTGGTCCTTGGCACTAGCCATGGGTGGGTACTTAAAATCCCACCAACATTTTGGGATGACGTCAGACAGACCTGTGACAGGCAGAGTAACACAAGGGGCACTTTACACACCATATACCCCCTCCACCCCCACACACAAGTGACATCCCAAAACAACACGCACACTGTTTACATTCCAGCGCACGATCCTGCCAGAAAGGGTTTCCCCTACTTAGTCGTGGTCTGGCGATGGACAGCCGGGCTGATGATTGAAGTGACTAGAAGGAGGTGAGCCCACCCATCAGCTAACAATGACAGCCCCCCAGATGACAGCACTGCAATGTGCGCTGTGAGTGACACCCGATCAGCGCTGCCTCCGATCGCTGCAACTTTTATCCCGATCACAGGACATCAGAGCAACTCCGTACCGGGAACCCGGCTGTACCCCAACCTTCCCCCGCACCCCCCGCCCACGGCTCACCCAACCCGCCACCGGGACCCGATCCTGCCCACGCCTGACCTGGTTTTCTGCTGGCTGCGGGTCTACGTGCATTTAGACAAGGAAGCAGTGCGGGGAGGGGAGACTACAACTCCCAGAAGCACTTGCGTGGCAGATTCAAACAGCCGCGAGCTTTATTAATTAACACATTAGTACAGTATTTATTGTAAAGATGTATGAATCTGAGTTTTGTCCCCGTTTGGTGCCATTTGATCATTGTTCGATAACACAGAATACATAGAATTAAGCTAGAAACACACGGCTCGATTTAAGCGTACAATCGATGTAAATCAATGAAAATTTACATAGATTGTACCAAAATTGTAGCGCGGACACATGGTACAATCAACGATTTTAGTTTGATGAAGAGCTTTACATCGATTGAAAAGTAATCAGACTAGTTGGAAAATTATTGTCGAATTGTACCATGATCGTACTACTTTTTCATTTTCATCGTACAATTGTTTTCGATGAAGTGATAGTTTACTGTTTGTAGGGCATCAATAGCATAGACGATTTTAGTCAATAATCGATGTTCTCTGCATCGATATTGTACTACGATTGTATGACACTATAGCGCACACGGTACAATTGATAAAATACCAAAATCGAGGTTCTTCATCTAATCTTACATCGATTGTATGCTTAAATCGAGCCGTGTGTTCCTAGCTTTACTTTTTCCTTTAGGTTTGGATAGAGTGAAGGATCAGGAGTGACTGGAAACTCTTGTAGTTCCAACCTACCTGCTTATGTCAGGTATTAACATTTGTTGCTTTTAAACAAAGTGCACTTTTAAGGTAACCATACACTACTCATTACATCATTTTTGATCCGTTTTCATTTTGATGGATCTGTGCAATTATATATTGACTGTATCTAATATTGGATTCCTTCCAGTTACAGTCAGCAGCAGCCAGGCACTTCTGTCAGCGAGTGCCTATAAACTTGTGTAGACACTCTGGGGGGTGTTTAGAAAACACCAAAATGAAAGGTCTATCAGGCAAAAAGCAACCGATAAAGGCCTCATGTCGGTTGTGATCGATAATTTACAGGGTGGTTAAAAACCACCAGTGTAAACGAACCCTTAACCTCCATTGTTATTGGTCACAACTCCCTCCAACTCACCCTGAGCTATACTGAAGGTATCTTACCTGTCCGGAGGAAACCTGCAGTGACTCATGCATGGAAATGCCGGCAATGGAGCTTTCTTTTAAAAAGTATGCGATTTGGGGCAGAACACCCCTAGGGTTAAACTCCTATATATAGATCTATACCTACTGAGAACTGGCCACCTCTTTATTGAGGTTTGTGCACATTTCAGCAGTATCACTTCTTTCTAGGACCAACTCAAGTGCAGAAAAAAACTCAATAGACTTTAATTAGAGCCCATTTACCTCGAAGTCCAATAAATGGAATGGAGAGGGGACGTGGCACGGGATGTAAACAAACCAACAGGCCGGGAGATCTCCGTAAGTAGAAATGTGAGGGAGGGTAAGGGTAGGTTAATATGAGAGAGAGATCAGTTTTATTTAATTAAAGGGATGATTTTCATAAGAAAAAAACATACAAAGCCATGTTTTTTAGCTTTTACAGTTGTAGATTGGGGGCACTAGCATGTCCTGAGCTGTGTACAGACTAGGGCATTAACGGGCATTGTCAAGGGGAGTCATCCACTGCTAAAGTTATTGTCGAGCCAACTAGTCATTTGATGATGCCATCACACAGGAATGCAAGTGTTCAACAATGAACAACTTTTACAAGTTCTCTGTAACATTAATGGGCAACATGACAATAAAACAAACATAGGCTGATGACTTGAATTTTGTGGTAAATTTAAGTGCAAAACATAAAGTTGGAAAAGCTTAAGCCACGACAGACAGGACACACAGAATGACAAATCATGGTCATTCATGACGCCGGACATTGAGGAGTTGACACTTTTTTTCCAGCACATCCTTTGTGCCATCAATGATGTCAGTGATGTATAGGAGGAGGGAGGGCCAAGTATCGCTTTTTTCAAAGCTCACCCCAGCAAATCGTTATGTCAAGAAATGGGTGTACAGACTCCAGATATCATGATAGATAATCTTGAACGACTTTAATCTAGCATCTGTACAGACTCTTAAGCAGGGAACACACATGTAGATATGGGCCAGAACGGCGGCCGCTACGAGTGCCACACTCACGGCCATCTATCTGGCCCGTATCCCTGTTTTCGAGCGGGACCAATCAATCCCGCTTGAAAACAGGGATATCGGACATGATCATAAGATCGTGCTGCTGCTGGGAACCTGGAACGGCTCCTATATCGAGCGTGTGTTACCAGCTTTAATCTGGCCATACAGAAGTAACCGTTTAGACAAGCAGTAAAGTCAATGGTTTCATTGGATTATTTGCAATAGTATTGCCATGGATGAATACAGAAGGTTTGGAGTGCAAGTGATAACTTTGATTGGTCAAACTCCAAACTCTTGATAAGGCAATATAATGAAATATGACTTATAATTTAAGTAATATAACTGTATTATGACAGATATATACTAATCACCTTTACACAAAGTGATTCTTGTTGAGGTATTCTAGTTTGTCCTTTGCTCTGTCCCGAGGTCCTAAAGCAAATATAGATGGGGCCATGTTTTAAACATATAGATAGAACACATAGAACAAACAACGTTCTGTTTCATACATAACCGAATAGTAGGGTAGGTGTAATAAACACTGAATGATAGTGATTGGATGAACAATAAGTCAAATCTTATCATACTGCCTCCTTCTCTCTAAAATGTATAAAGTATCTCTATAAACTTAATAAATTTAGAACTGTCTCAGTATTGATATCAGTTCTCATGTGCACATTACTTCTATATCCGGATTGTGTTTCCCAAGCAGCTGACATCTTTTTTAAGGAGAACTCTGTCCCGACACTCTCTGTATTGGATTATTTATACTTCTTACCTGTAAGGAGATATTCCTAAAAGTCCCTCTCAGCTCCTCCTTTCTGCTCTTCTGTCCTTACGACAGCCGCTGCGTTTTCTCCCTTCTGTTTATTGTAAGGTGGCCATACACAGGTCGATTTTTCAATCAATTGAGAGAGTTAAAAGAGTGTTTGCAGGGATCAATTGTTTGGAAATCGATTGCAGCCACGAATGTTCAGGAATCAAATGCGCCCACCTTGAACTATCAACCCAAAAAAGGTCGAAATCGAACAAAAAAGTATTGAACAGGAATCTGACAAGTGTGTATTTCCTATTCGATCCCCATTAATTTGGATGGTGACCCTCGCTTCCCATTCAAAGTGTCCACCAGTGATCAATTCCCAAGGTGGTGGGCGTCCATTCCCCAAACGATGGGTGAACGATCATTCAGCATGGTGACGTAACTACATTGCGATTGATCGCTCAGTGACCGAAGGGGAATCTATAGGTGTATGGCTAGCTTAAGGGATGAATGTGAATCTACATATACACATACCTTTATATCCATCAACTGAATCTATTGGGTTGCTCATAGTCTGATATCAAACAAGGATGGTGGATAACTGTACCTAGTGAGTGGAGGGGGGAGAATTTCCAGGAATACTTGTACCCCAAATGTTTTTAAGAATGTCCTTAAAATACTATCTTTTTCCTCATAGTAAAGTAATAGGGCTTGTCCGGCAAAGTTGGCCGCGCGGTTCTGAGCTGCGGGCAGCCGCTTCCATTAATTTCAATGTTTCAGCCGCAAGCCGCGGCCAGCCACTAGTAGCTACATTGACATGCAGTTAGCCGCGATCGCTTGTGAATTTTGTTCAGCCGCGAGCCCATAAAATACCAGACAAGAGTATGCCAGTTAAGCCTTCTTTGTGTTTGCATTGAAATAGATATTTTTTGTCTTTAAAGGCTGGAATACAGAGAGGTCTCGGTAGTAGCGTGATGACGTTATCACACTACTGCCCAGCTTCCCCGATATCAGGAGCCAGCTGTCAGCCGGTGTATACTTTGAATAAGGAACAGCGGTTCCCTATTCAAAGTATAGGCTATCGAACAAGGTTTACTAACATGCAAGATCTATTGATCTCGCTCGGAAAACGGCATACATGTGTAGATTTTTCCCAGATCTCTGCACAGCTCAGTGCCATGAACGCGCACGGCATTTGGCTGTGCAGAAATCTGGGAAAAATCAACTCGTGTATTCCTACCTTAAAGCCTGCTATACACCCGAGCAGCGGCCGATTTTGCCGCCGACCGATGGGCGTGCACGCTCACGGCCGTTGGTCGGCGGCAAAATCGACCACTGATCGGAGGTTTCCACATGTGGCGACAGATCCCTGTCGCCCTACAGCTCGGCCGGCCAGAGAATGGACATGTCTGATATTCTCTGGCCGATGCCAGCCGATGCCATTAACTTCTATGAAGACCGGCATCTTAATTGAAGCTAACGGCTGGCACACAAAGGGTGCCCGCCGATGCTTACAGCTCGGGGCTTTACAGAGCTGATCTAAGCAGCTCTGTTGGCACCCACTCGGTGGGTGTATGGCAGGCTTAAGTGTCCAAAATAAAGCTGAAGAGAAAGTTGACCGTGGTATGTTGGGAGAGATTAGGACTAGAAGAACTCCTCTAGAAGTATAATTGTTAAAGTGTTTATGTGGCTCAGCCCAGAGACGCAATATTTTTTAGAGGATTTGGGAAGCGCTTGCCATTTGTCTGAGGAGCGAGGAATATTTGGCTGAATAGTGAGTATCGTCTAAGGACAAGAATGAAGAAGATATGAAGGAAGATAGATATGAAGTAGGGAAGGCGTGTGTTTACCCATTGAGAGGGGAAAATTAGTTTTCCAAGCAGCTATTGTTGATTTCATAAGATTGATATCATATAATGAGATTTCAGGCTGACAACAAGGCATCGTTATCTAGCAGTTCTAGAGATGATTTGTTCATATAAAGCTCTTTTCAGGCTAATATATGTGAGAGGGAGGGCCCGGGGTTTGATGGCTCAGGGAAATAAAAGTGAAGAATGAGAACAAACTTTGCTGGTACGGCGCTTCATCAGAAACATTGAAGAGTGGAAACCCATATTTTAGACAAAAGCCTTGTTTGAGGGGGAGGGGTTGGGATAGGTCTTACTACCCATTTTTGAAATGTCATCTGAAGCGCCATTTATCTAAAATAAGCATTAAAAGACGGGGATATGCTATTAAATGGTTTTATGAATTCTTGTGGTTGAGATATTGTGGGTGTCAGGTATGAATTCATCCTCTATATTATTATTATTAACATTTATTTATATAGCGCCAGCATATTACGCAGCGCTGACATTAGATTGGGAGTACAACACAGTATAACACACAGGTACATTAATGACACGGAGGAGTAGAGGACCCTGCCCAGCGGGCCTTTACAATCTATAGGTTGGGAACAGGTTATACAATATGTGGGGGGGGGGGATGGGACGGCATGGTGGTGATGTCAGGAATGAGAAGATGGGTAGGAGAGGCTGAAGAGTGGGTTTTTAGAGCTTTTTTTGAGGGTGGCGAAAGGTAGGAGCAAGTCTGATGGGGCGAGGGAGGGAGTTCCAGAGAGTAGGAGCGGCCCTAGATAAGTCTTGGGAGCCGTGCATGTGGATGAGGTTGATGATGGGGATGTCTTATTAGGTCCCTGGGAGAGCGGATGGGGGCGGTTAGGGGTGGGTTTTGTGTGTACAGGTTGGAGATTGTAATGAGGACAGGACTGTGTGGGAGTGATTTACAAGCACGCACATTACTTTAAATTTTATTCTCCTGGACAATGGGACATTCCATTGAAGATTTGCAGAGATGATCATCAGATGGGAGCGGTTGGAGGAGTAGATTGAGTCTAGCAGCAGCATTCATGATTGACTGAAGAGGCGAAAGTCTTAAGTGAAGGGAACCAGAGAGGATGCTGTTACGTAGTCCAGACAAGAGCTATGAGAGCGTGTACCAGGACTTTGGTGGTCTCTGAGGAGAAGGAAGGGTAAGGCAGATTTTGAGATGTTGCTGAGATGGCAGTGGCAGGATCTACGATGTTCTTAATTTGGGCGAGTAAAGGAGAGCGCAGAGTCGAAGGTGGACACCAAGGCAGCGAGCTGTGTGGAATGGGGTAGATGATGGTGTTATTTGCTGTGAGTGAGATGTGGGGGGGAGGAGGCTGGAAGGTGATGGAGAAAGAGTTTGATGATTCAGTTTTGCTCAGGTTGAGTTTAGGACTCTGTCAGCCATCCATGAAGAATGGCCGATAGCAGTGAGGTTTTGTCAAGGACAGATGGATAAAGTCCGGGGTGGATAGGTAGATTTGGGTATCGTCAGCATATAGATGGTATTGCAGCCAAAGGATGAGATGAGTTTTTTTGTCCAAGAGAGGAGGTATAGAGGGAGAAAAATGGACCTGGCAGGACGGAGCCGTGTGTGACGGGCCAACAGGGGGGGGGTGGGTGTGAGAAGAGGGCCATTGAAGAGGTTTGAAGGATCAAGTAGGAGTAAGGAGGATAATCGGAGAGTGCAGAGTCCGAATACCAATAGAGTGAAGGGTCTGTAGAAGAAGAGGGGTGGTCACCAGACGAAGCAAAGAAAAGTTGCCCTTTGGCCTTATCAGTGAGCAGTATTTGCACTCTAGTAATGGGCTGTCTCAGTGGAAGTGAGAAGGTCGGAAGCCGTATTGGAGGGGGTCCTGAGGGAATTCCAGTCAGATAGTCGTGTGAGTCTTCTTCCCCTCCAAAGACCTACTGTCCTTATCTATGTTTGGGGTAATCGTTGTAACATCTAAATTGAGTAAAGATCCCCCTACACATTTTTCATTTTGATTCCCAAACACTCTCCATTCTCAGTGATCGATCGGGCCAACCCTTCTTCGCGCTTGATCGAAGAGGGAACCAACATGTTGTGGTAAATCTCTGTTTGATTTGCCATTACTTGTAGTGGTAAGGTTCAGAGAATCACCAGAGGGCAGGCGACAAGAGACGGCTGTGATGCTCAAGAGCTGGTTATTAAAAAGGCGAGACCACAAGCAGTACAGTGCTTTAAAAGTTCCAACCGATGAGACAACAGAACTTAGCACAGCTAAAGTCAAACCATAAAGTCCAAAGGAGTAAGTGATTTGTAAGTGTAGTAGTGGAGTGGACTTGTCCTTGAGCTGCCATCCGGCAGTGGAGGTTCTTCACCTTGGTACCTCGGCACAGGTAGGGCCACGGCTGGACAGCGGGCCCCAGGATGGCTTTGGAACAGGCTGAATGGCCAATAATTGGCGGAGGCCGGGTGAGTGTACTCTGAGTGTGGCCATTTCTGCTGGAGGCACTGAAGGCAGCAACTGCTCTCCTTGTTGCTATTGTGCTCACCGGCTTCATTGCTGCTGTTCCTGTAGGCCGGCAATGAGTACCATTGGGAGAGAGGGGATCAGGGAAATTGTATTTCTTCCTCGATCCCGGACTGAGCAACTTCCTGGGGGCAAACCCCCCCTAACCTGCTTGGAGCCCAGATGATTTAAAATGTGGACCTCTTCTGCCCTAATTCTACGTACATGTCAACACACTGTCAAACAGGAATCAATTGCGCAAGTGGTAGACGAATGCCTTGAGCGAGTGTAGTGACGTCATCATGATATGGTAATTGAACATAGATACTCTCTCACCTTGGGGAAGCCAACATGCCAAAATATAATGCTTTTAAAAATTAAAGGAGAACAAAGATTTCCTCCGCAGCACGAATTGCGGGGGGGGGGGTTGACTTTAGACGGCTCAAATGGGTAGGCACAGGTCAGGTAAAATCACAGGTTTATGTAAAGAGCACCCACGAAGAAATCGCGGGTGTCTATTTACAGAGTACACAAATAGAAGGTGATTAGATTCAAAACAATCATAAATACAAGACAAGGAGTGTATACAATACAAAGTATGTGCCGATAAATACAAAAGCCACAAGCCTATAGCCCAGGTGTTCGAGCTTGGTCTACTCATAGATGGATAAAGTGAGAGGTACCATCCAAGGGTGGTAGCTGGCCAACCCCAACCCGACGGTACGTTTCGGTCGATGGACTTCCTCAGGGGAATAATGGGCTTGTTGGATGGTGTAGAGGTTAATGTGCTAAGTTAGAAGTAGGGTGCCTCGAGTCTTGCTACATATGCCTTGCTGTATAATGAGCTTCCTCCCCCCAGAACGAGAACAATCAATCGGGTGCCACCCGGCAAGCCTAATTTATAGAGTAATATTATTTAAAGGTAATGTCCTAAGTATATAGGTTGAGGGCTACCATGGCGAGCCCTGTTATTGTAGTAGGAGGTGGCTGGGGTAGGCGGCCGAGCCAGACAAACGGTGCCGCTTGCACGTGTGGTGTCCTGGTTCGGCTCAGCTACCCCACGGTTGGGTTGGCAGCCTACCCACCTTGGATGGTCCTACTCACTATCCATCTATTGAGTTAGACCAAGCTCGAACCACCTGGCTATAGGCGTGGTGGCTTTTGTTTTTAATCGCACTATACTTGTATTCGGAATAACACTCGTGTCTTGTATTTAGATTTGTTTGAATCTAAATACCTTCTAATGTGTGTGTGACTCTGTGAATAGTAACACAACACCCTCGATTTTCTCGTGGTGCTCTTACAATAAACCTGTGAATTTTACTGACCTTGTGTCCCTACAAACCATTGTTGGAAGCTCGTTAAATCCCCCCCCCGCCCCGGCAATTCGTTGCTGGGGAATTCTTTTTTTCTCCTTTATTAGCATTATATGGTATTGGACCTGTGTATGGGGACCTTTAACGGCGGGTCTACACTACGTTTCCCCCCCCCGCGCCCCGCGCCTTCACTGTTTAGTTCCTGATGGCCCCCGGCACGTAACGGCACACATTGTGTATGAGCCCATTGTTTATTGTATGACATGAACAAAATACATTGGGCCCAGTTTGTTCATTAAAATTAATAGGGTGCAGTTATGGCAACATGACGATTACGTGTCTTAAACTCACACAAACAGCGCCAAAAAAGGAGTCACACCCTGGATGGGCACCGATATGTTCACCAGCCCTGGTTCTAGTGTAGACCCCTCCTAATGGGTTGGTAGTAAGTTCAAAGGATATAGTTAAATACACTTTATATTTTCTCATTGAATTAAAAGTCATAATAACATGGCATAGATTTTATTTACCAGTTATTAATATTTAACAGATAAAGACTGTAAAGAATCTGTCATGGGAGAGATATAGTGGCTGCCATCTTGACTCCCTTCTACAAAATGCTAGTTTCCTGGTTGTGGTTAGGTCTACATGAATGTTTCAGGAACATTTTACAATAATTCCAGTGTCCTAGACAATATGTTGTTTTGAAGAAGAGAGAACGGACCGAACTCCAACCCTTTGGGAATCAGAGCTTTCTCTATTCACTTTGTGGTTTCCTTTTGGTAGTATACTGGAATCAACACGTCATTGTTTTCCTGGTTTCCTACCACAACAAGTGATATTTGATTTGATCTTTGTAGAAAATGTAAAAATGTTCTTTGTGTCATCAGGAAAACACTCCCAAGGCTTGAACAGCACAAAGCTGCAACTTTTAAGATCTAAGGGATGCCGATTGTGCTGCCGATCTCTCCCCTCTATGGCTGATAGCCAGACTCCTCGGGTGCACCTGAAAGCTAGGGCCGCCCGGACACAGAGTGCCTCCAAGTTGTTAGAACGCATATGAGCTTTGTTACAATAATGCAGGTACCCAGAGCTAGTTTTTGGCCCCTTTTTGAGTACCAGAGTATCACTTATGTGCACCCCTGTATAAAGCAACATTTCTGAGAAATTGTGGTCATCCCTAGCAACTGCTGATGTATAGTACCAATGCATTTGTTTTTTGACAACTTTAGTTATTGCAGTGGCTGAAATAATGCACTCCTGTGTAGCTTTGAAATCCAGGCTAAACATTTACAGCTCCCTGAATGACCATTCATTACTTATACACAGATCCCAAGCAACACAAACTGATATTTATTAATGTACATAGTTGTCTTATGTTCCTAACTCTTTCTTTCAAGCTATACTTGACTCATAAGTTCCATTTTGTACTTTTTGTGACGAAATGTAGTGCAATTTGATGTCCATGCACTATGCTTAGTTTGAGTTTTGTATAAAATTTGTAGTGTATCTACTCACATGACCAGATTCATTAATCAGCTGAAAATCTCCCCCAGGTATCCTGCATCTGGGGACACATCTCTGGAGTCTGCAGTGTATCAGGAGAACATCAGAAAAGCCCAGGACACTCTGAGGAGCAGGTATTTATGTGCCCTCAGAGGGGTTGGCTTAAGGCCAGTAGTTGGGCAGAATAGAATTGATACACTTAGGTGAGAAGTAGAGAGCTGGGAAAAGGGAGACAGCCGTCTGGACACGTACCCAACCTCATGTAGCAGCAGGTAACAATATCAATGCCTTTAAATGTACAAATAGTGTAATTTACTGGTCACCCAAAAAATTTTTGGGAAATGGAAACACAAGCAAAATGCATACAGCAGTGCTTATTGATAAGGACCTCTATCTAAAAATCCCATAGGAAACCTATGTATGTGTGTGCTGCAAACTCAGGGCATTGCTAAAACTGGATGGTATTGAACACACAGTGTCACAGAGCCCTAAAGCTAGCCATACACGTGTCGGATTCCATGTCCAATCGATTCATCATCCGATCGATTCCGGCGATTCTGCCGGGAATCGCAGGTGTGATCAATCGGCCAATTAAGAGTATCCATCGCAGCATACCACCTTGTCCGAGCGGATTCCGGCACGATTCCGTGTGCGATTCCATCTCCGATTCCACCTCACAAATGGCAACTCCCCCTGATCCGGGCAGAATCGGATGAGAAAGACCAACATGTTGGTTCTCCGTCGGATCCGATTCTGAGCCCCTGAACGATCGGACCTGATCGATCGGACCAGGTGGGCTGCATGCGATTCGGGCACGATCGTTTCGCGTGCACGCGCCCGGAATCGATCGTGCCGGAATCTCGTGCGAATCCGACACGTGTATGGGGGCCTTTAGAGTAGCTAAGTTCCCACATAAGCGATTAATCATGAGCGGTGATCGCAGTTGATTGTGTTCATTCAATTGAATGGGCTTGTCCCTAATTTTTTTTTTCTGATAGCATGGGCGTGATTTTCTTTTTTTATAATGGGGGTGGTTTACTTAAAAAAAATCATGAATGAAGATCGCCTGGTCAATGGTTCCCAATCGCTTGTGATTGGCCAAGAGCAATCGGCCATGTGCAATCGGCCATGTGCAATTGGCCATGTGTGATTAAAATGGTGTCCGCCCCGCTGATCATCTATGTTGGAACATAGCCTTAGTCACAGTTTCCCTGCAGTATACTTATGGTTTACTTGCGGATACGCTGCGTTTTTTTGTATTTCACCAAAACTGCATCCAATCCTCATCCACTTAAATCAATTTGCCTCTCTATCATATTTTACATCCAGGCTGACCCTCCACTGCGGCGGTTTGGGAGCTTTTTACATTTGTCCGACCGACTCCGATTGGCCAGCAATCCGCGTCCCAAACTACGATCTAGCAGCATTGAAAACTACGATCTAGCAGCATCTATTGTTTATGTAAAATACTGCAGTTCTTTAACCCCCAGACAGTTCAAGGGTAGGAAACATTTTTGTTTTTTGATTCTTGGTGATCTAATCCCAATAAGTGTTGCTGTTTAATTGATGTTAAGCGTAGTGTAATGAAAACTTTTCCTGTGAGAACCAAACAAAGCCAGGTTTCAAAACTTTTTTTGGTAGACTCTATAATACTCGTCCACCAATGAGTGACAAGGGAGGAGCAAAAGACTCTGACAACCATATCTGCTGATTGTAAATGTCCTACATGCTACAGTATACTCACCATCCAAGTCTTCTATACAGAATGAGTGTTAGTTACCGCTATATGTTAGGAAAGAAGAGAAAAAAAGTGCTTTTGAACACTGCCCTAAAAATGCATTACAAAAATGTGTGCTGTTATGGCCATCAAACATTCTTTACAATTCTTAAATAAAGTGTTTATGGTAATTTTGTGACATCTTCCAATAAATAAATTTTGTCACTATGTTACACCTCAGCTATATACCAACCTAGACCTACAGAGACCTCAGCACATGCTTGCCCATGTGGCAGAATAACATAAGCACAGCTTGGATCCACTCTTTTTAGGCTCTAAGTGTGCAGGGTAGCTTTGCTGGTACAGAAGATGTTTTTTGTGATGATACAACACTCTACTATTGTTGAAATACTGACAACAAAAATATCACGTCTCTTTTTGGTACCACAAATTCAGGTTTCTTCCTTGCTCCTTGCTGCCAACTATCTGTTTATTCATCCCAAAGGTATAAGGAAACATGGAACAAAGTACTGTATTTTTTGGACTATAAAACTCACTTTTTTACCATTAAAATCAAAGTGTCCCTTCATCTTATAGTCCGAATAAGTAAATATATATATATTTTTAGTCCTAACCATCCTGGGAGCAACTGCTATGCAAAAATATGTTCAAAAGCCACTGCCGAGAAGAGATCTTATCTGCATTAGCACTAACAGAACCCATTCTCAGAACATGCTGACCAACTTATGGAGAAAATTTTACAAGTAGATAGCATGAGTTGTATATTTACATTAACATTCTGCATTGCAATAAATACATTTTGGGACAAAGACCTACATCTCCTCCCATATGTAAATAGCTGCTCATGGGTAAGTTGTTCAGTGCCAGATTGTAAAATGTGTCACTTCATAAGTTGGTCAGTGTGGTCAGTGAGAATGGGTACTGCTAGTGTATAGACACATGCTAAAGACCTCCCTCCTGGCACTGGCCTTTTGGCTGGAGGAATATAGAGTGAATACTGCATGACCCAGTCCTGAATACTTTGCTGGAACATTCTGTATATTCACATGATATCTGAATGGATGTGTTTCTGTTTTTTACCCTAATTTTCTCTCTAAAGCTTTGGTTGCGTCTTATGGTCCAGTGTCTCTTATAGTCCGAAAAATATGGTACTCATTCCTGACATCCAACAATAGTCCCATAAATGTCCCATTGTCCCACCAGAATCCCACAGCTATGTAAATGATTTGCCACCTTATTTTAATGTACACAATGAACTTGAGACATTTGGTAATTTCCCCATACCAGTTTGATGTTTTGAGCTGACAATGACAAGGTTTGTTGAAATAGATGAGCTCTTTGATAAGTTTGTTATTTGGTGGGCTATTGCTACATGCTTCCAGTTGACCTTTCATCATTGGTCCTCTGACACTGTCATTTGTACACACACATTGCCCGATCACAGTAACTAGAAACATTGTGTCAAGTCAGATGAAACAAGAATAATTAGAGTAGTGAGGGCTGGTAAATAGCTTAGCACACGTAACACAGATAATGACATAGATGATATCATAACAATAACACCTTTTTTTCATTTTCTAACATGACCCTCTGATTGCTTGAAAAGAAATGTTTATCCTGCTGACATATTGAACCAAAATGTCTTTTCATGTTGAGATGAAAGTTCCTTGTTATTATGAAGAGTGGCCGCAGTATACCTGGATGTTTGGAACAGATTACTTGGTGATGATGTTTGCTAAGTCCTTTTGAACTGTTATGGATTGTAATTATATTTGCTCTCTAGAGCTCTGCTATATACAGGATGAGCTCTCTTTGTTGATTACAGTGTGTAATGAAGCTGTTGTCTTTCCCTTTCAAATTAATTAGAATTCTTTATTCTGATATATGACTAAATGACTCCCATATGACCAAATGGATGGGTTGGTTGTATGGGAATTAAATAAAGCCAGCATGAATTGTAAAACATTATGTTTGTTAGTCTGTATGGCTTGCACTGACTTGCTCTTCTAAAATATACTCTTATTATTTTAAGGAAGGCATCACACTAAAAAAGCAATTACACTTACTTTTTAGGGAATACTCCTGACTTCCTGTCTACATGAATGCTAACACATTGCTCAGGATGGACCTCCTGATGACACAGATAACCAAGCACTTGCCATGAACATCAGCATAGTCTCTCATAGTTTTTATCTCACGCAAAGATTGTGGCACACTTCTCTGAGGTAGGAATGCATTTTATTTAATTGAAAATGTTTTGTCTTTTAAATTTTGATTCATTTTAAGTCTAAGGCTAGGGCTCCAAATCAGTGCAAGCCTTCGTTGCGTTCATGTGGCTGCGTCGATGTCGATGGAGGCTCGGACCAACTGAGTGCACAAGCCGGTCATTGACAGCAATAGGGCTATGACAGCTATCATAGCTCCCGATCTGTTCGTCTGAGCCTAATCGTGAAATGTCGTCGCAGAGCTCTGCATAGGCATGAACGCAATGGAGGCTTGGCGGATGACGTGTCCATTGACTGCCGTAACGTGGCCCTATAGGAGCGAATAGGGGTTGTTGATGGCAGTGCATAGTAGAGCCCTAGCCACAGTAATTCAGCAGCATGATATGAGTAATATACAGGGTGGGCCATTTATATGGATACACCTTAATAAAATTGGAATGGTTGGTGATATTAACTCCCTGTTTGTCTTTTATCTTTGGGGTCATCTGAAGGCAATTGTCTATGCTGTGAAAATACGAGCTGTGCAGCACCTGAAACTAGGGATACTGAAAGCCTGTGCTAGCATTTCTCCTGCGTTGCTATCAGTGTGTGAAGAGTGGGAGAAGAGGGTTGCATTGATAATCCAACACAATGGGCAGCACATTGAACACATTTTATAAGTGGACAGAAACTTGTAAATAACTCATGGAAGAATAACGTTATGTAAAACCATGCACACCATTTCCCAATAATTCCCAATAAGTTTGATGTGTGACCCTCTTCCCATTGAAAAAACAAAAGTTGGATTCTAAATGGCCACCTTCAAAATGGCCTGCATGGTCACCACCCATTTGAAAAGTTAACCCTCTCCCATATACTAATGTGCCACAAACAGGGAGTTAATATCACCAACCATTCCCATTTTATTAAGGTGTATCCATATAAATGGCCCACCCTGTATTTTAATACTAAGTATTACAATATTTAAACATTGTTGAGGCAATTTGTGCCACTGGTGGTGGAATTTGAGCCACTGGCTGTTGTAGTTATTTTTAACAGGAAACTTTAGAAAGAGTGTAGAGGACTGTATGTCATGAAAAGACATCTGATGACAGCTGTTACTGTCTCTAGAGATGACATGATAAATGGGACCAGCAGATTGGGAATTGTGTCATTTACTGATTTTAGGGGTCATAATAAAGATGGGCTCTTACTCATGAGATTACATCTGTTTGGTCATTGCAACGTGATATGAAATACAAAGGATGCTCATCTATCAAGGACAAATGTCCTCTACTCAGCGCTTTTGTTGTCACCCCAACTATGAAAAATATACTTCAGTTTTAATTTTGAGCTTCTTTTGTATTTTATATATCACAATCTTGCCTTCTTTAATGGATGATATTGTGTGTTCTTTTCTTTTTTCTATAAGCCTATGCCACTCTCAAGCATCAGTCTATCAGCACTGCACTCCTTAATTAAAGAAATAGAACATTAGATGTGGCAGAAGTCCCCTAGAGGAAAGAAACCAGACACAGTGCAAAGAGAAAGAGAGAGGCAGAGAAACCACCTTCCTCAGTGTTTTTTGATGCTATAAGAAAATTCAATTGAGGTGCCTGGGGGTGAAGATCCTACCAATTTCCCTGACTCATGGGAACCCTAGACTGAAGCTGGAGCTTGCATGTTCATTCATAGTGCGATTGAGTGGAACCTCCAATTCATCCTTGTCTGAACCCAGAAATTTGTCAAAATCATTCTGCACAATATTTTTACAAAAGTACTATAGTTTATAGTTACAAGGATACTGCTGTTGGAAGAAATTTATTGCCACACATTTGTACCGATGTCAGCATTTCTAGCCATGACAGCGTTCAACAAGCACACAAACTACTAACAACATGTCAGCCATGTAGGTTTTATTGTAACTAAAGATGTGTCTGTGTTGGTCTAGGATTTGTTTGCTTTATCATGTTACCCTATGTTTGTTTGAACATTGAGCAAGACTTTTCTAAGCCCAGATTATTTTAGTTGTATACTATTAACGGGTGATAATTGTGAGTATAAGTTATAAATAATGTGAAGCATCTTCTTTGCACAATAGAGCAATAATAAAGGAAGAAGTTGGAATAGGCGCATGACAGTAAACAGGTTCTGTATTATAGGCATAGGAAAAAGCATGCTGTTCAGACATAGGCAACCAATCATTACCCCTGTACCATGGAATCCCTCCCCCAAATCATGCATATAACCAATGGTGAAACAGTAGGCTGGAGAATTGGAAGAATTCTTGCTTGGTTGAAAGGTAGAACAAGGAGTGTCTTCTTATTTTATATAAATAATATGTGTGTAATTTACTTTTTTAAATAACTTTATATTATTGTTATATTTCTTCACATCAATTTGCAGATTAAATGCTTAAGCTCTGTAAGCTATAGAGAGAACTATGAATGCGAAAGAAATTTCATTGATTTCAAGTGTAAACTATTGTGACTAATAGTTGATGGCATTTTCATAAAAAATGGGGCTACACATGGGGAGCCCAGACTTTTAACTTCCACTGAAAATCTTTAAGGACCATTTCACACTGCGCTATGGCCACGGTATATATATTTTTTTTATATCCTCCATACAAGTCTATAGGAGACTCTTGTTTTTCAATAATGCATTCATGTTTGTAATAATGTGCTGCAATGAACAATAACGCATAACACAACCTAGAGGCAAGTGTGAAAGTTACAACAAGTTTCCTATGGAAACCTGTGCACCATGCATTATTGCTACTGTGCTTGTTGCTATTAACATGACGCATCATGGCAACTGTCAAAATGCCCTATGAGATTCCAATTAAAATGGGGAGCATTTAACCTATCTAAACCATTGCAGCCTGGAAAAAAACTCATAATAATAAAATGGTCCATTGTTTCCCAGCAGCGATATACTTTGTTATTGGAGAACTTGCTTTGCACATACAACTATACACAGTATATACATAAAACATTAAATGTATAGCTGAACTTTAGAAAACAAAACTTCAGAGGATAATGACTGTCCTCCTTATCAATGGGTATCAGCCAACAGTGTTGATGCGTAAGTAAAGAAAAAGGCTGGATCAATATTATGTCTGCATAATATTCATATTCGCTTTATACACCATATGGAAAAAATTTTTTTACTTCAAACCACATTGTTCTTTGCCTGTCTATGCTATTGCTGGGTATGGGAATCTTCCAGCAAACCTCAATCAGTCCCATCCAGAATAGTAGCATGGTTATTTCTAGAAGGACTACTGTGATGTGGAGTGTTATTGAGCTGGGATATACACTCGTGAGCAGCTGGGACGGAATCGAACACATTCTAATAGGGAAATACAGGAAACTTCATTGCAGCCTACACACATCCTGTTTAAAGCCCTCAGTATGTTCTTGTCTGGCTGGAAAACCTCTTTATTAATACTGCTTCTTGTTAGGCTGCCTCTTGCGCAACAATATAGTCTGGCATAACTCAATGGCACAACATGGCACCCTTTTCAGTCCCAAGAGTTAGCCAAGTACATGACTGTCCTTACATGCCCAGTAACCATCGTACTAAAAGCTCCAAGCTAGGTTTATTTTTATACAATTATATTTGAATGTTTATTTTTATGAGTGTGCTAGACATAAATCATGCTTGCATTTGTCTTAGGTTTGCGTTTTTTCCATCAAGGGATTCTAATTGCAGGATGGGATTCCGGTCCTTTCATGTGTAAATGAAGTGCAAATAATTTCTGCCTTAACCTTGGCATAGGCAAGCTAATAAACACAGCCATTTGAGCGTGCAGAATGAGGAATTAATATAACACTTTCAAAAGGAAAATTTTGATTTAACTTTTCGTGTTTTTCAAGAGCAGTAAACTCCAATGTCCACCCACTGTGAAAAATGTAGCAATAACGGTGGAAAAAGACGTCTTTTATGTAGGGCATTAGCATTGTTTCATGTAATAATTGCAAAATTCCGCGGAGACCAGCCAATGCAAGCAAATGTTAGGCAGATGGCAGTGATAAAGTGCTCAGAGTGGAGCGCTATTGCTCATACTGTATCTGCCAATCAAAAAGCACTTGGGAAAGAAATGAGCTGCATCTGTGTTTTAATTACTTTAGCACAGTCATCCAGTAGAAATGCCAGCGCTGCTCATTCTCATTGACTATGGCAGGAAACACATGCTTCTCCAAAACATTGTTCTATGATATACACTTCATATTTCCAATACATTTTTATTATTTTATGCTCGTATGTGCAGTATATTAGTTTATAGTGCTCATGATGGCATTGTAGCCATGTTTACTAAGTTTGGGTAGTATTATGCAAGAAAATAAAGATTTGTTTTTACCAACAAACATGCCAAAGTTTTAGTAATAAACATGTGAAATGGGCCCAGACCTGGTGAAGTCTGGGCCCATAAAAGTCAGTCAGTAAATATGGCAAGCTTTTTACAGCTTGACCGATCATCTGTCAGTAGCTATCAGACTGATCAATCATCAGTACGGCAATTATCTGTTTGACAGTCAGACATAGGTCCATCATCTGTTAAGCAGAAACTGGCTTCTTTCTTATAGTCCAAATTTCACCTTTGGCTTCTGTCTGTGTAGGGCAGTGGTTCCCAAACTTTCCTTTCAGGGCCCCTAATTTCTATTTAGGAACATTATCAAGCCCACCTCTCACTATTCAGACACAGGTTAGGAATGAGGGCCAGAGCTCCCCCTGGAATAATTTTGGGCCACCCTCCAGTTCGGGAACCACTGGTGTAGGGCAATTAACTAGCGTGTCCAACTTTTAGGTTTGGTTCCTCATTGACGAGTATACTTTGTCTCATGAGTACGCTCATTTGTACAGTCTCTATATCATACCTGTCAACTTCTCCCTTATTCAATAAGGCAAAACATACAGGAAGTGACGTCACGGACACCACTTTCGGTATTTGAAAACGCAGAGAAGTGCCGGAGTATTGTCCGGTATCAGGAGGTTTCACTCTTTTCCCTCATATAAGCTGGCTATTTTAGAAGGGAGGAGGGGCTTTACTCCCTCGCCTAACTTCTCACCCGGCACATTATCTGCACAAGTGGGGTGGGAAGAGAGGGAGAGCAACGCCCCACCCTCCTTTGTTACCACTGTTTAAAAATCACTGGAAATATCTGGAATGTATTGAAATTGGGATTTGGATGGGGAAGTACAATAAAAAATCGACTTTCTGGCCAAAATGGAAAGCTTGACAGTATGTATGTAAAGATTCTCATTCGTCCAGGGTATATCTGTAGTAATTAATAAAAGCAATGTAAACTTAAATGGAATTCTGAATTAAAAAAGCAAAAACTCTTTAAGAAAACAGACATGATTTTTTTCTACAACTTTCTACTCTCCTTTTTGGTTTTATTCCCCTTCCAAACCGATGCCCAACGCAGGGCACTACATCCAACCAGCTATAGTTTTGACTTTAACAATATTTTTATATCCCTCTAGCACATTTATATTCTCATGTACTTACCTTCAAGTCCCTAGGCTAGTTCTTTTGTATAAGGTGGCCCTTAGTATGGCTTCCGCAATGCACAATATAGGATCATGTGAGAACAACAGACCTGGGATGGTGTACAATTCTTCCACAAAATGTCAACTGTAAATTCAATTGCATTAAATGCCATTAAATTAAACAAGTGGACAATACAAGGAACCATGTAACCATGGAAATTTTCAGCCATGTGATAGGGAGGTATGAGTAAAAAGATTAATATGGCACAACTGAGATCACTTCAGTTCTCTCACAGCAGTTGGAGATCCCACTATTAACTGTCAATGTTTAACATTTAGAGGATGTGAAGTGTGAGTTATAAAAAAGGAAGAAGGTAAAATAGTTTAACTTACTAACAAACTAGTTATTGTAAAATTTTAAACATCAAACTTTGATGTGCAAGTAGCATTTGTTTAACCTCATGAGAGATTATTTAGCCAAAGAAAAGCCAATGAAAAATATGCTATGACAGGTGGCCATGGTAAAAGGTGGATATTGTCTAATAGTACTATTGTTTATATGTATATATTGTCTATATGTATAAGTATAGATGAACATGACATCTAGGGTTTCCCATATATATGATTATGAGGAGTTCAGTTGATAAAAGATCATTTTAGTTTTTTCAGAATTTGAATAAAGCCTGTAGATCAGAGACTTAGAGAGAACGTAGAGTTTTGGATGGGGTAAAGCATGCACCCATTGAGCCGCATCATACCTGATACCCATGTAGGAGAGTGAGGTGTGTGTTATGTGCAAATGTTATAAGAAGAGTAGGATTGAGATGTTAATTTGTGCCTGTCTTTAACACTGTATCATGAACAGCATTAGGTGCCTGTATATAAAGGGTTAACTAAGCAATACTGAGGTGAAGTTACTTTGGGACACTGTAATCTGAGCTATTGCTAGGCAGAGCAGAGTCAGGGTGAAAATGGCATGCCATGCTGGCCACCGCCTACTTAGTTGATATAAGGCCTAGTTGGGGGAGGAGCTGGATTTTCCTAGTGTGTGCTTAAAACTGACAGGAGTGAAGAGTGTCTCTGGACACTAGCCCTTGTGGGAACGGACATTGCCGGTCCGTGGGCTTGCTGCAGAGATGTGATCTGTGATCTTTTACTTGTCCCCCGGCTGGGGGCAAGGGCACCCTGTCCCTGGGAGAAGTTACCATCAGAGGAGAGGCTAGGACTAGTGAAGCTGCATAGGCTGCTCCCAGATGGCTGGCATGTATGGTGATGGCATGGACCGACGTGAACTGTACAATGATGACATCCAATAAAGTACCAGAACTTACACCAAATAATAAAAATGCTATAGTGATACAATGAGCGTGGGGGACATATTAGGGGCTACTTGACCTGACTTGCAGTAATAATCTGTGCTTGCAGGACACAGGACAAACCTGCTTGTATTGTTCCTCAATGGTTCCGGTTTGTGCATGCTTTATAGCTGCCAATACCATTTGACGCTGCCGATACCAGTAGAGCTTGTTCCCCATACAGTTGCACAATAATTCTGAGGTGTAAGGAAATCTTACCTGCTGAGTACCAGTGAATGCCTCTTAACCCAATGGACGGGACACTATAGCAAGGAAATGATCACAAACATAGTTCTAAGGACATACAAAAGTTTCTCAATGCTAAAAAGAAAGTAAATTCTAGAATTGCCAGTCATCTGATTTAAATTCAATTGAGCATATCTTCCATTTACAGAAGAAATTTAAAGGACAAGCCCCAGAACAAGCAAGAGTTGAAAATGGACACAATATAGGCACTCTGGATGTCACTCTGTGTGCTATAAACAGGGATTTAAACTGTTTATATACTAATTGATACTATGCCATAATCACAGTTGTTATGACATAGCTTCCTTTAATTATATTTGCATGGACTTCCAATTGTTCAGAGAATCAAATTTAAAGTTCTGTGCCTTGCTTTTAAAACACTCCACACCTCCTGTCCCACTTACATTTCCAACCTGGTACATAGACATGGTACATGGTACCCCTACCCCTCCACTATTCCAGTGATCTACTAATGACATTCCCACTCATAACATCATCACATACAAGACTTCTCTAGGGCCTCTGCTACTCTCTGGAACACCTCCCCCCCCTTCTGTCTGGCCTACCCATCTTCTCATTCCTAACATCACCACCATGCCAGTCCCATCCCCCCACCTTTTGTATATTCTGTTCCCCAACCTAATAGATTGTAAGCCCAGCAGGGTCCTCAACTCCTTCTGTGTTGTTACCTGTTCATGTGTGTTATCTTGTGTTGTATCTCCCCTCTGATTACATGTACAGGGCTGCTTAATATGTTGGCACTATATGAATAAAAGCTAATAATAATTAGCATAGCTTCCAAGGACATAGATGCAGGAAGATTTCATATCTATATAGGTATACTATATAATGCCCAACAGCTGTCACTGAACAAGTCCTCCTCTGAATGAGGTCTGAATCCAGGTTAAAAAATTCTCTTATGGGCCTCTAGCCCTATGTATTATTTATTACTACATCTCTAGTGCCTAGTAAAGTCCTCCCCTGCTTGCACTTTGTTTACAAAACATTACCAGATTTCTGGCCCCCCACAACCCGATCCGAGCACTGGTGTAACGATCTGCGGGCAGGCTCGGAGTCCAGTTGCTGAAACAGTAATGGCAGGATC
>CM070032.1:42967549-42984661 GCA_036250615.1 Ptychadena robeensis | reverse complement strand
CTGATTACATTTAACCAGTGCAATATCTTTGAATTCAAGTAACAATATTCAGACAACTAATGGTGCCTTATAAAGACTTTCCAGGTTTTCTGAGGCTTCAAATCCAAGAAGATCTTGTTTGCAAATGATATTTTCCTACAAAGTTGTGGCGCACCTTACCATAGCTATGAGCCCTTCAACTACACATAGTAATATAAAGCATGTGTATTTCCCTAAATATAGAAAACAATCCTCTTCTTTCGGCCATCTCCTTCCCTTTTAGAACCTTGTTTCCATGTTTCCAGATAATGGACATCTCCGTGGCAAACTTACATATTCCTACTCTTTCCCTTGTGACATGTTATGTCATACTGGCTTATCTCTGGAATCGGAATACTTTTTATGATTTAGTTTTTTATGCTTATGAGTTTCTTGGGACAATATTGCATTTTTCCTTTATGTTTCTGTTTTACAAATGTTTTATCAATCTAGAAATCTTACAAACTCTTTAATAAAAATGTATAGACAACATAATAAAGACTAGTCCAAACAACATAAATTATTGTTATATCCAGGGATGCACATAAGTGGTACTCTGGTACTCAAAAAGAGCCAAAAACTAGCTATGCGTATCTGCATTATTGTTACAAAACTCATATGCGTACTAACAACTTAGAGGCACTACGTATCTGTGCGGCCATAGCTATCAGGTGCACCCATAGAGGGGAGAGATCGGCAGCACAACCGGCATCCCTCCCACATTAAATAGCTGTACAAATAACTTCACTTTATCATGTATACACTACTGTAATAGTAATTTTTTTTTACATATTGCATTTTTATTGTTAAATGTATAAAATTTATGTCACTTGGATAACCACATGGAAACATTAATAACTATGAAAGGTTGCATTGAGGGGTTTCAAATTGGGAATATAAATTACTAATCAAAAATAAAAGAGTGGTCTTCTAAGGGTGTTGGAGATCTGAGGGTTGAATTTCACAGTAGGCATATGTAAGGGTGAAATCTGACAAGAGAAAAGCACTGTTGGAATGTTGACAGTTGGAATATGACTATGAAAGGTTGACTTATGGACTGCATGTAATCTCAGGGGTTAGTTACTAACCCAGAAAATCTTGGGGTTGCACTACTAAGGTATGAGATTTGGGGTTTTAAACGGTGTTGTACTATGAGAGTTACATTTGACCCAAAGCTAGCTGGTGACCTGTGGATGGAGACAGCTAATAGGAGAACCGGGAGGTCCATCTGCAGCAGAATCTACAATGTAGGAAGCGGAGGACAGTGAAGGAGACGGTGAGGAAGATGACATTACATATGAGGTGAGTACCAAACACCATCTCCTGGTACTCATCTGAGGACCTAATTAAAAAATTATGTGCACCCCTGGTTATATTTTTTTATAGGATAAAGGAAACCTTGTGGTATAAAGGTTATACTAAGCTGCATGAAAAGTCATGGTTTAGCATCGTCTTTCCGAAATGCCCGAATGAAAACCAAGGGCAGTGTACATGTTTCCTCTGCCCTCCTTTGCAGCATATCATTTTCTCCAAAACGGCAAGATTCATTTCATGGGTAATTGCGTTTAAACCAGCGATAATTAAATTACAATAAATTACACTTAGCATTACATTCAAATGCTGCGTTTTTGATGAGTCTGGAACACATGATGTGAATCACCAACAAAGATAAATTGTTTGCTTTGTGCGTGTTTAATTCCATAACATTTTAATCCCTAATGGTGTTGTCCTTTTTTGCGGTATTTAGGTTTCTAAATATATATGTGTGTGCTTAGTCATAAATAAAAAGCAATTAAGTTAATTTTCTTCAATGTGAATACGGTAAAAAGCCATGACTCAGCCATAACACCAATTAGAGCATTATAAAAATGTTAGCTCTAATTAGCCACACAATGTAACTGAAAATAGTAATGGAAGCATTAGGGCCCGTTTACACTAAGCAGCCACAAAAAAGGCCAGGTATGGGCATTCTAGAAATGTTTTCAAGGGATTTTGCTTTGCTTCAAGAGTTATGAAATATATTGATCACTGACAACATATGTCATTGTAATTAGCAAATGTTTAGGCATTTTTTATGTGTTCACTGAGTTTCCATTGACTAGAATGAGATATTAAAAGGCAGTGCTGGGTCTTAAGGTGGGTATACACGGGTCGATTTTTTGTTCGATAAGTTCAAAAAGATAGATTTCGGTTGAACGAAAGTCATACACCGTACAAAGGTTTAAATCGACCAACATTAAACGAAAGTGAAGTATATCGAATAAAAATTTGTTCAAAAGCTGATCGGACATGTTGATAAATTTTGATTGAATTTGTAAACATGTGAACCGAACATGTCAAATAATTTAATTTGATCATTTTTGTTTGAACTTTTACATTTGGATGAGTCTTTTTCTTATCCCTCCTCCCATAAATAAACAGGTGATCAAGGGTAAGCTGCTTGTGCCATGTTGTAAAATGTGTCACTCCACAGAATGGGTACTGCTAGTGTATAGGCACATGAGTTAAGTTTCAGCTTGCACATTCTGCTACCTTCTGGCACTGGGCTTTTGGCTTGGCAATCTACAGTGAATACTATGTGGTTTAGTCCTGCCTAATATGTTTGAACATTATGTATTATTTTAAAGTTAATTGTTGTGTCTGTGACTTGTTTGTTTTATCTCCAAAACTACAGGGTGCGTTTATGGTGTGAAAAATATGGTAGCAATGACAAGAAACGTTAGTTTTGCTTGTACAGTCAGGCCCATAAATATTGAAACATCAACCCAATTCTAACATGTCTGGCTCTATACACCACCACAATGCTTTTGATATAAAACAACTGCTTTAACGGCAGACTGTCAGCTTTAATTTGAGGGTATTTACATGCAAATCAGGTTAACGGTGTAGGAATTACAACAGTTTGCATATGCGTCCACTTGTTAAGGGACCAAAAGAAATGAGACAATTGGCTTATCAGCTGTTCAAAAAAAACAAAACAAAAAAACCATTAGAGAGACAGCAGAAACAGTAGGCGTGGCCAAAACAACATTCTTAAAACGAAGGAATGCATCTGTGAGTACCACCAAAAGACCTGGAAAACCCCAGAAAACAATTGTGGTGGATGACAGAAGAATTATTTCCCTGCTGAAGAAAACACCCTTCACAACAGTTTTCCAGATCAAGAAAACTCTCCAGGAGGTAGGTGTATATGTGTCAAAGTCAACAATAAAGAGAAGACTTCACCAGAGTAAATACAGAGGGATCACCACAAGGTGTAAACCATTGGTGAGCCTCAAAAACAGGAAGGCCAGATTAAATAAATACATCTAATAAAGCCTTCACAGTTCTGAAACAACATCCTATTGAAACCAAGATCAACTTGTACCAGAGTGATAAGAAGAGACAGTATGGAGAAGGAAAGGAACTGCTTATGATCCTAAGCATACCACCTCATCAGTGAAGCATTGTGGTGGTAGTGTCATGTTGCAGGCATGTATGGCTGCCAATGGAACTGGGTCTCTTGTATTTATTGATGATGTGACTGTTGACAAAAGCAGCAAGATGAATTCTGAAGTGTTTCAGGCAATCTTACCTGCTCATATTCAGCCAAATGCTTCAGAACTCATTGGACTGCACTTCACAGTGCAGATGGACAATGACCCAAAGCATACTGCAAAAGCAACCAACAAGTTTTTGAAGGGAAGAAGGGAAGAAGTGGAATGTTATGCAATGGCCAAGTCAATTACCTGACCTGAATCCGATCGATTAAACATGCATTTCACTTGCTGAAGACAAAACTGAAGGTAAAATGCCCCCCAAAAATAAGCAGGAACTGAAGACAGTTGCAGTAGAGGCCTGGAAGGGCATCGCCAGGAATGAAACCCAGTGTCTGGTGAGGTCTATGCATTCCAGACTTCAGGATGTAACTGACTGCAACCAAAGATATGCAACCAAGTATTAAAAAAGGGAAAGTTTGATTTATGATTAGTATTCTGTCCCATTACTTTTGGTCCCTTAACAAGTTGGAGGCACACCTTTGTAATTCCTACACTATTCACCTGATTTGTATGTAAATACCCTCAAATTAAGGTCAGCAAGTAAAGCACATTGTGTTTGTTTACTTTCAAATTCATTGTGGTGGTGTATAGAGCCAGAAATGATAGAATTGTGTCGATGTCCCAATATTTATGGACCTGACTGTATATCAAAACAAGCATAGTGTAATATTACAACACATATGAAATCAAATGTCAAATAAAAGACACATATGTGCCATTACTTTCATAAAAAATAAAAACTTGTGGGTCAAATACAATCATACTGTGGGCTAGATTTGTCCCCCAGGATGGAGTTACCCCTGCTTAATAGAACCAATTGGAGTGCTCCCTATTGCTTACTATAACAATGGCAGAGCCATGTATTGTGTAAACAATACAATTATTGGATATGCGGTGATGGGCTACTAGCTCTATCTGTTCTATGAGGTAGGGAGGAAAATTGGATGGTACTCTCCCATAGGAAACAATGGGCATGAGGCAGTTGGCCATTCAGTCTTTCCACATCTCTGACCATCTATTTTCCAACATGACTAGATATTTTTGGTTAAAAAGTTTGTTGTGGGTATACTAATTTTGATCAGGTCCAGATCAGGGTTTTTTGTAAAGGGGCTGATACTTCTTAGGAAAATAATAAGAGCATCAGACATGTGGCCTTACCTTCAGAGCAGGATGGTTTTATTGTATAGGGACACAGAGAAAGTCAAGCACAGTCTACCGGTTTGTCCTTCATATCCAGCCATTGTTTATGCTTGTGGTATCCTTAATGACAGAAAACTAGTTTAGAAGCAATTCTATTTGAACTCATTGCCTATTATAAGTGTTTATTTCTTGGAATGGAGTTCCCTAATATATATCCTGAAATGTGGTTTTAGAGGAATAAATGAATTGTGAAGTACTGTATGTTATTTTTAAAATTGTTTACTATTCCCTGTTTCCATTTCTATGACAGATCCTTGAGGGATGAAAGCTTTTTTTCCCTTTCCATTGTGTCTGTCACTGTCTCATATGCTTTACCACCTGGTCTTCCTGCTCCCCCTCCAATCCAAACAACAATGCTGTGTGGGCGAGAAATACAGTGCTATGAATGACGTCTGTACGTAGGAGACCAGAGTCTAAAGGTTGTGCAGCAGCGGAGATCAGGCAGCAGTCATCATTGCTTCCTAAATGTTCTTCATCATTTGTGTTATCATTTGAAGCTTTACTTGGCAATGTGATAAAAGAATAAGTCTTGTATGTGACAGTTTATATTAATGTATACACCTGGATAATAACATGTTTGTAGGCTATAGATATCTACTATTAACCCTCTGAGAGTTTAAAAAAAGAAATCAACAGTGATTCACCACTCTCCCCCCACACATCTCCGGTGTCATTGGTGTGTTAAAAAAGCCCACCCCCCTTCTTTTTTTTTATTTCAAACCCCCCTTCTCTTCCGCCGATAATCTACTTTGATGCAGGCTCGCTGGGGATAGGTGAGTTTCCCAGAACCTAGCTCCAGGTGAGTTTGCGGGGCAAGCGAAATCACCCCGAGCTATGTCCGGGGTACATGCTCCATAGTTTAAAAACAAAGTGAAAAGAAAACAACTTATTTAGATTGAGTCATCTTCTCTAGTGTTGGCAGGGAATCAGCAGAGTGCCTATGCCCCCACTATTTCATCAATGAACAGAGGGTGATTGTATAATATATAATGCGGCACATAACCTGAGAATAGGGGCATGTAACCTTTGAATCAAAGTTTATGTGCCCCATAAATATAATCAAAGGCTTCAATGATATCTATAAGGCACATAACCTTTGACGATGTATATGACACAAAATGTGCATTACCATACTACAGTATTCCCTAATGCTAGAAGTATCATTTAAAAAGTTAAGTTAAAACGTTTTGCTATTTTAAAATTAAAAACAATGTCTTCTACCTATACCTGCTGTGATTTTTTCATTACACAATGACTTATAGAAGTCAGTATAGATTGAAAATGTTATGTGCGGCCCTTTAGTGATGCTGAGGGCCGTACTTGTAGCCCACCATGTCAACTCAGTTGGCCACCACTGGTTTAAGTACTTGACAACTGGTACTCAATGGGTGGCAGGAAGACAAAGGGACAGTTTGCATTACTATGACTGGTTTACTGTGCAGAGCCACTTTTGGAATAGTCAAATGTGGATAAATTTGCCCTCCAGTGTTACAGAAGTGTCACATGTGGATGCACCAGAACTGAATATTGAATTTTTAGTTTGTTGTCTTTTTTTGCTCGTCTGTAATAGTGCCTTTTTTGAACTGTTGGTAGATCATTTTGACACCCCTGATCTAGAGCAAGGCTTTTGGGCTTTCCCTCTTAAGGCCCCCATACACGGGTCAGATTCCGACCGGATTCCGGGACGATCGATTCCGGGCGCGTGCACGCGAAACGATCATGCCGGAATCGCGTGCAGCCCACCTTGTCCGATCGTTCGCGTCCGATTGATCGGGGGCTCAGAATCGGATCGGACAGAGAACCAACATGTCTTTCTGATCCGATTCTGCACACATCAGGGGGAGTTGCCATTTGGGAAGTAAGCGATCGGACACGGAATCGTCCCGGAATCCGTTGGACAAGGTGGTATGCAGCGATCGGATACTCTTAATTGGCCAATTGATCGGAGCTCCGATTCCCGCTGAGATCGCCGGAATCGATCGGATGAGTGATCAATCGGCCATGGAATCCGACACGTGTATGGCTAGCTTAAGATATTGGGGCTGCTTTCTAATACCCAAGGAGAAACAAACTCCTTGGATTTGCTGCTGACCCCAGCTACCCATAGCATGTATACCGTATATATACAGTAACTCTGCTTTAAAGTCAGCCTCATCTTACTGGGAATTATGCCTACATACAGGGCAAATGTGAAGATTATCACTCCCAGCTCTCATTGCTAAACATAGACATGTAAGCAGTTTGTCCTACATTCTCACATTCCTCTTGTATTCAAGTCCTCAATGGGGACGTTCAATTATAATTGTTTCAGTGTTTCCCTTCTGTAATAATACAAAAAGACAAAAAGACAAAAAGTTCAAACAATTGCCTAATTCCCATGACTCAAGGTGAACCTTTCATGAGATTCACAGATCATGTTTTCATTTTATGATTTATTGCCTTACCCTGTTACCCCAGGAAGAATCTAAGATTCTCTGTTGTTGTACATTGTATCCTATGTCCCCAGGATAACATACTTCAAAGTAAACTGGCCAGTGGAGAATAAATCTGTATTTGGAAGCCGTTTAGGTTCATTTTCACTGGAATTCAATTTGCCACAGTGAACATGGTTTAATGCATCAAAACACACCCCCATTAGACAAGCAATTCAAAATACATGTAAGTTGGCTTACCCACTGCAGCCTGCATGTAAAAACACACACGGAAGCTGAAACAAAACCAGTCACCCAACATAAGGAGAGAGAACAGAATAGATCAATCTTTATTTCAGGAAGCTCCTTCATAATGAGGCAAGTTTTATTCTGGAATTCTTCACATATCTGGAAGAAGTACATAAGGCAGACCAAGTAAAGTCCCCAATACACAGGAAGCTGTTCCTACCTGTGTGCAATTATATAGGAAAGAGAAATAAATACCTAATACTTTCTTTGTCCTCAAACTTTTTTGAGCAATGGTACTCCTCAGGTACGGAACTTAAGATACATCAATGTCATGTGCTTTGAATGATTCTATTTCTGATTCTCACTATAGAACAGGGTCATTTAAGTATTGCTCTAGAACCCAGGTACCCAGCTTGCGGCCCAGGGGTCGGATGTGGCCCTATGGGCGTTCTTCGGTGGCCACCCTCATTTGTTCACTTGCAGCCCCCAAAACCTAGCTGGAACTCACCTGTCTGCTGATCCCCAGCTGACAGGTCCTCACCCAGGAACTTCTTAGAGTGGGAAGAGGAGAAAAGGCGATAAGTGGTGGGGGATCAGCAGACTGCTGAGGGTGTATGCTCCAACCAATGAATGGAATGTGATTGTATAATATATATTGCAGCACATAACCTGAGAATAGGGGCACATAACCTTTGAATCAAAGGTGACGTTATGTGCCCCATGGATATCATCAGAGGCTTTGATGATATATCCGACACAAAGTGTGCATTACCATACTACAGTGTACCCTAAAGCTTGAAGTATCATTTAAAACAAGTTTTCTAATAAAAAAATCAAAAATGCCTTCTAGCTATGCCTGCTGTCCACTTTTCATTATAAAAGGCTTGTGTTATGTGTGGCCCTTTAGTGATGCTGCACTTGTGGCCCTCCATATCAACTCAGTTTGCCACCACTGCTTTAGAACAAACTTTTTGTTATATTCTCCCACAACACTTATCTACATCTCCAGCTATCTTGGCGATACCATGTTTGTGGGGCTTTGTATTGAACTAATTTTAACCATTTGTATAAGCTACACTTGGAGATTCTTATAGTTCACCAAATGTGCCATGCACCAACACAGACTACGCAAAATGAGTTGTTAGAGCTCAGCAGTCCATTGCTCTACCTTCCCTATCCAGTCACATATATATCATATGTAACATATCACATGTATATCATAGAAACAGCAATACAAATCCTGAATTAGCTTCCATATGTGTATCTTTGAAGACACCTGCATTTTCCTGGAGTTTATCTTTAAATAAAATGCAGCATGCTTCTCTGCTTCCCCTTTAAATTAATAAAATGAATTTTTGAGGCGGAAGAAGTCCTGGGAGACATAGAAATGTCAATAAACTAAAAAACGTCGTCATATCCATGTCATACAAGACCCCGGCATACGGCTTGGCATTGTGCGTGGAGACGTGCACCGAGGTGGTGTCATGGCAACCAAGACAGAAGCCTTTAATTGCTTTAACAACTTCCTCAGGCTCTGCTACAGGGATTCGATTTGCTAAGTAGGAAACGATGGCTGTCAGAGCCATGGTGTGACATGCAGACTGAGAGCTCAATGAATGCTGAATCTCTTTATAATGATTAATCGTCTATCAAGAGACACAAGTATTGGTCTTCCATCCAAAGCAGCCATTCTTACCTCATTAGAGTCTCCTCCACAGGTCAATAGTTCATGAGAAAATGTCCTCAGCAAATTGTTCTGTATTTACATATTTTTTTTCCTGTTTACTCTGCATCAATATCTCATTTGAGAGCCACAGATTTTTGTAGTAATTACTGGATTTATAATGACCACAGGGTATCCCTCAGGAGGGAACATGGTGATACTATTGAACTCTTCTTTCTTTATGGGTCAGAAAGGTTGCAACTAGGGTCATGTCTTCTGCTAACAGAATTCAGGTATCAAAGAGCTGAACAAAAATGTTAAATGTTACTTTTGTTAAAATTGCACTACAAAATTCTCCCTAGGCCACTAATAAAGTCACAAGTAGCACCAACACAAGGGGATGTTTTCATAATTCATGGCTCAAGGTTTGTTACAGAAAGGAAACACTGTCTAGCATATAGCCAGAAACATAGATGCGTCTGCAGGCTATTTTAATACAGTTCTATAATCAGAGTTGGCTAACTGTTCCTGTAACCATTACATAACATTTTTTTCTAATTTCCCCTCTTATAATTAAAGTTCAATGGCCATGAAGGCAAGAATAAAGCCATACACTTCTAGTAGAGATGCTTAGTGAGATGCAGAATGTTGACAATCAAGTAAGCTGCAGAATTTGTCTGCATGTAATTTGCATCATAATGTTGAAATTCAGAATAGATAAATTTAGATATGAGGGACTACTGGCCAACCACTACAAAAATAAACATCCCTTCTTAGAGACGGGGTTTTCACCAACCTGGAAGGTCAACATATTATTCAAAATTGTGCCCAGCAGATAAGTCAATGTGCTCTTTTTCCTGACTAATTCAGCAACGTAATCATCCCTACTAGTTCAAATGATAAATCTCTTTTACTTTCAACCCCTTGAGGGCTCTAGAAATATGATACTGCTTAAAAGTCAAAAGATTTGGATAGGATAGGTTTACTTGTCACAATGTCCCTATGTTCACTAATCCATGTCATAAATTCCACTTTAGTTTTACAAAAATATATCATCCAACATGGGTATATGATATGATAATATACAACTTGTGATGACTAAAGCTGGCCATAGGCGCTTTTTTTTTTGTACGATTAGTGACCCATTTATCACAGTGATCGATCGTTCACAAATGGATGCATGTTTAACGCGTGCGATCAAACCAAATGACGTGAAATCGAATGGAAAATTTATCGGACATGTCTTTAATTTTGAGCCGCTCTATTGCGAATTAAAGGACATTATTGGAGACCTTAAGATCCAGGTGCCTAACCTGTGCGCATGCGGCCCTTTGGGCTTTCTTCAGCAGCCCCCATCAGTCCTTTAAATCAGAGGTCATGTGCCTCATAGATATCCTCAAAGGCTTTGATGATATCTATGAAGCACATAACCTTTGATGATATATATGACACAAAATGTACATTACCATACTACAATGTTCCATGTCTTTAATATTTAAAAATAATGTCTTCTAGCTATGCATGCTGTCATTTCTTATATGACTTATATAAGTCAGTATAGATTAAATATGTTATGTGCGGCCCTTTAGTAATATAGAGGGCCACACTTGTGGCCCTCCATATCTACTCAGTTGCTCACCACTGCCTTTAAGATCTGCCCTTTCGATCGACCCATGCAGGCCTCATGCCACTTCCATCTTATCAAATTGCTTTTTTTTGTGCAGATGATCTTTAGTTATGTCATCTATAGATCGGGCGCATAAATCGATGGTGCAGTTTTTGATCGATGTAAGACTTGTGATCTAAGAGTCAATTGCATGTCACAATCTTTAACAAATCGATCTCTGGGAAATCTAAGCGTCCATCACATTTTTAGGTGTATCACCATAGGGATATTTGCCACAAATTGTTTTACATTTGAATGTGCCAAAAGTATTGATATTCCATACATTACTAGACATTCTAGACAAGCCAAACTCTCTTAATCTTGGCTTGCATGCAAGTTCATAGTTACATGCTCTGCATAATTTGCTATTCCCTGCACCACTAACCCTGCCCATCATTTACAGTGGTTACATGATCAGGCCATGTACCGAGATGGAAGACATGGCAGACATATGTAAATAATGATACTAGGGTGGGATGTTTCCTTGGGATTGAAGTGTCATTTGGAAAAATAGTCATTTTAAGTGGAATATGTGTCACACTCATGGTCCATGGCTTCCATAATTTTTAAATTCATTGAACTGGAACAAGTATGCAAAGTAGGAAGGTAAATCTTAATTTTAATACTCCTTTCTGTGACTCCAAGGTGGGATTTGTCAGCCTTACTTAACGCCATCTATATTTTTTCAGTAAAGGTTTCTTTAATTGAAACAAGCAAACAAAATCTACCTAATATTTAGGAATAATTCATTAGACATAATTTTCCTTCTATTAACTATTTCTATAATTCTGCATCTGCTTATTTGTTGATATACAATGAGCTTATACTGAAGGATAACCAAGCATTTGGATTTATTTGCAAAATAATTTAACAAACCTTATCTCATGCAGCTTCGCAAGTTTAATATTCTGCTGTGTTGAAATCGTTATCCTCCTGTGTATTATCTCTTGTCCTTGGTAAGAAGTTATAGATATAAAATACGAGCCAAAAATAATTAGCTCGTATGCAGCTAAGCATATCTTTTTTAGTATAATTATTTTGTAGTGAAACATCCAAAAATATTATCTAACAGTGAAAAATAAGTTGCCAATTCAATGTAGTGTCTGAGATAAGACAGACAGGAGCTTCCTATTAGCTTGACCTAATTCCACATCTCTAAATATAAGGGGAAAGTAAATACAACAAAAAGTGTGAGAACTCTTAAGGTGCCACATTCCAACAATATATCCACAAAAATACACCATTCAACATTCCACCCACCCTAAGTCTAAGGGATCAAGAGTGGCAAGGGGATTTTAAAGGCATTCAATAGAGGTAAGTATTAAAAAAATATATGAATTGAGTCGCCATTTTGCAGTATCACAAAGTCCCATACGTTGGGATACTGCAAAATGGTGACTCAATAAATATTTTTTAATACTTACCTGTATTAATTGCCTTTAAAACCCCCTTGCCACCATTGATCCCTTAGACTTAGGGTGGGTGGAATGTTGAATTGTGTATTTTTGTGGATAAGGGGAAAGTCAGATGATCAAACTAGCAGAGCTTAAGTTTTTTCTTTACAGCAAGAAAGGGTTAAAAACTTGTCAAAGTAATTTTTTGCTGCTAAAGTACCACTGGGGCAACTTTCTTTTATTTTTTTCTTAAGAAGGCAGCAGGAAATGGGAAGAGATTCACATCCTATCCTGTTCCAGGGGATGCCCTGGCATTCTTAAGTTTTCCTTTAAAATCTGATAAAACTATGGAGCATACTCACAGGCTTTTTGAAAGGAACCGACTGTGTGGTAGTACGCTCAACAGGCTGAAGGTAGCCACACAGGGGTCGACTTTTGCACATTTGATCTTCGATTCATTTGTCTGGTGCGATTTATATATAATTTGTCAGTCTAACATCAATCGACTGTACCACCACACAGTGTGATCCATGTAAAACCATACGACTCCTTTAATTAGATCTGTGCTCATGCGCCATGATACCATTGAATACAAATCAATCAAAATACCTTGAAAACCTGTCAGATGCTAGTACAATCAACAGAAATTTACCAACATGTCTGATCACTGCTCAATTAATTTTAGGTTCAATTTTGATCACTTTTGGTCAATCGTTCCCCGTGTTGGAATTGATTCCTGTTCAATCAACTATAAAAGATAAATTTTTTGGTCGAACGAACAGACATATTTAATTGTGTATGGCTAATTTAACAGTCCATATTTTAATTGTACAAGCCAAGTGCTCTTTCACATTATCTAAAGGTATGCTATCAATAGGAAAACACTGTTACCATTCACACTGCTATGGACTGTGCTGTGCAGATAACCAGCTGCTTCCTGTATTTTGGACCTCAGTGCATATAGTATACACCCCAGTCCTTCCATACTTAAAAAAAAATATAGTACAAGCTTACTCAAGGTATTTTACTAAAGGTCTATTTTAAAAATATTGATTGTGCTTGGTTTACTGATAATGGGGAGAGTTGTCATATGTGAAAATGTTAGATTTATGCATTCCAGTATATTTTGTTGATTGTATTTTGTCTACTTATGATTATAGCAATAAGGTTTAAGATGCTCATACACTAGTACAAGCAGGCAAAACAAATCACAGGTTTTCCAGGGAATGGAAGCAAGTTTGACATTCAATGAAGCACATAGAGCCCAGGTGCCCAACCTGAGGCCCGGGGGCCGCATGCGGCCCTTTGGGTGTTCTTTAACGGCCCCCTCAGTCTTCCATTTGAGACCCATGAAACCATATATATTAGTGCATAGGGCATGGGAACTCACCTGTCTGCCAAATGGTAGGTTATGTGCCCCATCGATGTAATCAATAGCTTTAAAGCACATGACCTTTGATGATATATATGACACAAAATGTGCATCACAATACTACAGTGTTCCCTAATGCTTGAAGTATCATTTAAAACAAATTTTGTTATTTTAAAAATTAAACATTATGTCTTTTAGCTCTGCCTGCTGTCATTTGATTTATTTATTAATTTTTTCAAATGCTTTTTTTAAATTCAGTATAGAATGAAAATGTTATGTGATGCCGAGAACCACACTTGTGGCCCTCCATATCAACTCAGTTGCCCACCACTGACATAGAGATCTGAACAGTAATCAGCTGTAGACTTTTGCAATTGGTTATAGTTAAACAAAAAAAAGCTTCTATTGATTATCAACACCCAAAATTTTTAAAGACAAGAGAATCTGAAACAGTGTTCATGTCAATAATCCAATCATCTACAAAGGGATTTTAAAAAAAACAATTCCTTTATAAAGTTATAGTCCTTACTAAGCTATATGTATTACCCAGTGCCTGACCTTCGAAGGATAAGCTCTTCTTTGTAGTCAGCTATTTGATCACAGCGTGGAAACAAGCATTCCCTAAGATAATTAGAAAAAAATCAAATAATGTTGAATATAGAAGCCCTAAACACATCAAATCTACTCCAATCGTTCTATATGGCTGATGTAATTAGTAGAAAATATTTTTATGTTTTTATCCATTACTAATCCACCATGAGGGAATCATTTTCATGTGATTTATCTATAAAGCAATGAAGGCACCCCGCAATGGTTGGTCATAGGAAGACATGTTTCTTGTTGGCAATGAGGGGCTCTAGGGAGTAGAAAAGATTGGAAATTGATGCTGAGTTGCATGTAAATGTAGAAATGAGGATCTGGCTGCATAGGTCCGATGTGTAAAAAATAGCAATGGAAATAGCAATAAGCTGTAGTGTAATGGAATTTGCTAGAATCCTTGTGTTAGAATAGCAACAAGACATGTATATTCTGGAAATACCCTGTACAGTATGAAATTTCTGCCCAGTGACAGGGGAGGTGCTGATGTGTTATACAGGGTATAAATATGACTACTGTCATAGATTAACTACGGAAGTGGTGGACTGTGCCAGTATAAACCAGGGAGCGAGTTTAAGGAGCCCCCCATTATTCACCAGAGCAAGGAGTGATTTTCCTGCGGGGAACACCCAGGTTGCAGTCCCTAGCTACATTTCCTGGCAGCGGCTAACAGCAGAATTTCAAAGGCAGAGACGTAGTAAGACAGGCAGGTGATAGTCAGGGCAGGCGGAAAGCCAGGTAGTCAAAAATGGTCCAGCGGTCAGTAACAAAATAGCAGACAGATGTAAACAGAGCCTGTGTAACAGAGACTCAAAGACTTCTTTGTTTGCTTTGTGGCACTGATGTCCAAGTTTGCTTACGTTTCACTAGCCGATGTCGGAAATACATGGAGCACTCACAGAGGCTGCCGACGCCTGTGAACCACCAAATACCCGGACAGATAAGTGGAACTCTGACCCTGACTTGAGTATAAGGGGGGCTTTTTCAGCATATTTTTGGGGCTTAAAAACTCATTACTTGAGTATATATGGTATGTTGGGTTTGTCCAAAAATGGCACATTATGTCTATCAGAACTGTTGAAATGAAAAGCTGACTTGAACCAAGCCTTAGAGCTCAGCTACTTCTATTGGCAGAAATAATGATTCGCCTACTGCACCAACAGCTAAATGCACACACTTTGTCTCCAACTTTCTTTCTTTCATTTCTTAGTTTCCTTTTGATGATTCAGAAGTAAGCTATTTCAGTGGCAGGCTTTGGGGAGTCTGTCTTAAAAGAGGATTTACATGTCAGGTGAAAATAGTTTGATAAAACGCCTTTGTGTGGAACGCATAGTCAATGGATATGCTCTGAATTCTAAATACAAAGTATGATCCAGAGAATCTACAAACACATTATTTTTATTAGGTGGTCTATTGACTCTGATATCACAAATCTTTGTAAAATAACACCTTGCAGTATGGTGGGGGTCAGCAAAATATCAGATGGAAAGAAAAAATCACCTGTTTCCATGGAGAAAAATTAAATGAATATTTCTGTTAAGTCAGGAATAAAAATAACTTAGTTGGAATATATTGGGATGCTCAACACAACAGCGAAGGCATCAGAGTTGTATATTATTCTAATCATCAGCTAGCGTAGCAGATGATATATAAAGCCATAATTTGAAAGTACACTGGAATACGTGTTCACTCCGTGTTTAATGAGCGGTGCGCAGAGATTTCTAATTTAATTTTTCCAGCCATAAAACAGGATCAAAATAAAACTCCTGCTTTTTCTCAGAATGAATATGTGACAGTTTTGCATGGCTGTATGTAAAAGCAAACCAGACAGATATGGTGTTAATAAAACTAAATTGCAAAAAGCTAACCCGACCAACCATTATCATGAGTCAGAATATACTCTGAAATAACAAAAGATCCAGTAGAATGAAATTCAGGAAAGAGCCTGAATGAGCGTCTCAAGGACAATTGTCAGATGGAAATGAACCAATGCTCATCATCACTTTAATTGATCTTGTCAGGGCAGAACATTGGGAGTACATAGGGATGCATCCTACAACATGGCTAAAGTCACCCTAAAACATATTCAGTAAAATGGAACAAACAAAAACTAATGACTTATAACATATGTATCACGTACAGGCTGAGGACCAGCTCTAGGAATATGTTAGGACTGCTTTGATCTTACCAATAATATGGTACTGGTGGTGACAAACAGGGCTGCCGTCAGGGGGGGAGGGGGCAGGAGAGAGCCTTCTCCCAGGCCTAAGCATTTAGGGGGGGGGGCGGCAATTGAAAGCTAGGGGCACTGGCTGCCGCCTGATCGGGTTGGCCAAACTTGCCACAGCAGCCTCGAGCAGAGCGCAGAGCAGCGGGGGAATGGAGGTGGTGTCACTAGCAGATCAGGATTCCCCCCCCCCCATCCCCGCTGAGGTCAGGAGGTGGTGTGTAACCCAGCTACCCCCTCGCTCAACAACTACGGTCGGGAGGTGGTGTCACCGAGCCAGTCGGGATATCACTTCCCTCACAACTTTGGGAGGGAAGTGGGCCCAGAAAATCGTTCAGTATAAAACTATTCTTCTTATATGTCCTTTGATGCTCTGCTTTCAGCATGTTGCATTATGAACAGTAAATTAATATACAAATACTGACTGAAATATTGTCCTCCTTTTTACTGCTAAACACGTAAACGAGAAACACGTAGGAGCACACCTGCAGCACAAATGAGTGATATCACCCCCAGTCTTGGTGGGGGAATCTCCAGATGTAAGAAAGGGAACAGGGTGCCCCTTGTTGTTGAGCCCCCTTTCTGTTCCAGGAAGGTTTGAAAATGTTGATTGATTGAATCTAAAGACACACCTTGTGTTGGTTTTCTATTATTTAATAGTTTTGTAAAGTATTTTGAATAATTTTTCAAAATTTTTATGTAAAATTGCAAGGTTATTTCTTTCCTTTGAAAGCTCTGGTTGTTTCACCCTGGTCAGGGGTTAAACAACTATCTGT
>CM070032.1:42955864-42967449 GCA_036250615.1 Ptychadena robeensis | reverse complement strand
AAACATTTTGTGTGACAAACATGCAAAAGAATAAGAAATCAGGAAGGGGGCAAATAGTTTAAAGTTTAAAGTTAAAGTTTTATTAGTCTATTATTCTGATGAAACTGGTTGTTTGTCTAGTACAAATGAAAGCAACCCCTTCTCAAAATAAAAGGTGTCATCCAAGAATACTTACATCTTTTGTTGTTTAATGTATTACAATGTGCAAGAAGGCCACAAGTGCCTTGCTGATGTATTGCAGATTATAGGTCTGCTTTGTAATGAAATCTATGTAATTCTGATGTTTGATTGACAATGAGACATTGTGCTGTGTAAATAACTGTATATAGCTTTAAATACTAGAATTGTGTAGAATGTTCCATATGCTGGAAATCTCCTGTACAGTGAGATGATCTGCTCAGTAACAGAAAAGGTGCGGATGAGTCACAGACTTATAAATATGATTGATAGGATGAGCTCCAAGTCTCCTTACAGCTGCCTGCAAGGAGAGTGCCAGAGCTCTGTGCATCTCTACAGGATGTCCCGGTGGGATTGGACCTTGCCAGCTAGGCCTGGACTACAGGAACCAGCATTGATATGTGTTTTCCTGAGTGGCTAGGGGTTGAGAGCAAAAAACTTTCCCTTTACTATAGCCTAGGAACCAAAGATTATTCTTCACTCCCTACTAAACATCAGCACCTTCCTCCTGGGTAAAGCCTCAGCATCCTTTTTATATATTGCTGCTGTGTGGACTACCCCACAAAATGTACCCTGCCAATGGGCTCATTGGCAGAACAAGCTTGTAAATACTCCTTGTAGTTTAGTAAAAATATCCCCTAAATATACATGGAGACTTTCCTTCATTTGCTAAACTGTGTGTATTATTATTGGGATAAGCATGGCATTTATTGTCTAAATGTCTTGGTTGATTATGAGGACACCTGTCATGAATGAGTGTAAAAAAGTTTGAGATGAGACAGCAGCTACCATTAGACACATCTGGTGACTCCAGGGTGACCCCAGTCAATACTATATGCTTTAAACTTCTATGGATTTTCTTTAACACTAGTCTCCTTTAACCAAGCAAATAATAAACTGATAGTTTGCACCCAATTCCTATGGTAAGCATTGTTCTTCCATTCTGCTGTGACAGATTAAATATGAGAAATATGCTGTGTGTGTATCATTGCTTGACCAGAAAGACATTATAAATGATACTGTCAGGATGTTTTACTCCTTGAAAATATAATCCTCCAGATTCCGGATGCATCCTACTCAGCCGTACTGCAGTAAACGCCAATTCTGCATTCGCTGGAAGCAACTGACTATTTATAGAGTGAAATATGGGTTATTTCAAAACTGAAAGTTATTATCATCTTTCTTCTATATAAGCTAAAAGCCGCCAACACCTTGAGCAGGATGATGTTATTAAGTTACGTTTTGTCAGTGAAAGACTTAATAGCCTATTTCCTCCCTTAGAATGTATGTGTTTTTGTTTACAACTAGCATAATAGCATCCCATGAGTCAGAGGGTGTAATTACTGAGTCCGCAAACATTCAGTATTCATAGAGGTGAGAAGCAGTGGGAGTCAGACAGTGTTGTATTGTAGGGGATTTTCTTTTCCCTTCCTCTCATTATATATTCTAGATTTGCTTGCGGCATCTGCAAAATTCTTGGATTTCTCTTAAATTAAAGTAGTCTGTTTGTTGGTGGTCACGCAGAATAGATGCCATCCAACAGTAAAACTTTTTACACTATCTAACATTGGACTTCACAAGGAGAAACCCCACTGGGATTGATTTACCATGGGAGCAGAAAATGAACCAGAGAAAGTATGTACTCTTCAAATACCCGGCCTTGTCAAATTTAATAAAACAATCACAGATTCAGAAAACACTTTCTGGATTGGATAATTGCAACACAAATGCAATGAAATGTCTCAAAAGGTGTAAACCCACCCAATATAATCTTACAGCTAGACACCCTCATCAAGCTACACCCTTCAGGCTTTATATAGGGTACAGTCATTCACCTAAGCTGCCAGGACATGATGTATAGATTTTCTATATGCTTCAACAGGGAAATAGTTGACTAAAAACTCTGAACAGATGTGTCTAGAACAGGGTTGGGCAAACTTTTTGACTGGTGGGCCACAATGGGTTTTTAAATTTGACAGAGGGGCCAGGCAATGAAGCTGTATGGGCCGCCCAATCCCAAGACCTTCCGACCTAGGTGGAAAATGTAAACATTGATAAATTGATAAAAAAATTAATCATCCTACTGATTACTAGAGAGGTTAAAAAATAAATATATACTAAAAACATTAATATATAAAAAATGAGCCTTTGGATAGTAAATCTAAGCAAACTACGGCCTCTAACGGGAGAACTTCATAATCATCCTCTAGGTATTATGTTCACTTATTGCAGGAAAAGGAGCGGAGGGGAGCCAAAGGGTATTGACACCAAGGTGACTAAGGGCCGGATTAAAATACTAAAGGGCCAGATATGGCCCCCGGGCCATTGTGTGCCCACCCCTGGTCTAGAATAATAGTGTAGTATACCTGGGCATCCATTCACTACCAACACCAGATATCTAGTCAACAGGCTTTATTGAACAATCCAGAAAACAAGCCAAGGGTCATACACAAAGGTCAGTCCAATAAAGTACAGTACAGAGGATAAGGCAGGAAATGTGGCCACAGACAATCCAAAGTCAGGGGAGGCAGGGTTCAAGCAATATCAGAGATCAGGCCGGGTCACTGTTGGTAACATAGACAGACAGGTTAATAAAACATAGGAGCACACCCAAGCACACTGCTATATAGGCTATAACTGGCAATGATGTGCTGATAGATCCTTATTTAATGATTGTGCCAGCTGGTGATGACTGGTAATCGATTGGCTGGTGAAGGCATGTCTGCACTGTGCTGAACACATCCACATGGCCTCTGGGGATGCCAATGCTGCCTGCAGTTAGGCTCCCCTGAGACTGCATGCTATTCCCATGGACAATGAAGGATAGCCAACAGGGCACGTACCTAACAAATAACAATGTTAATCAAAACTGAATAAACCACTAAATCCTTATAAAAGCTTTTATTTTCTTTACACTCAAATACCTTGGGAACACTGCACATTTTATTTCAAATTAAATCATGAAGAAAAATGTATGACAATTGTGTTATTCAAGAAAATTTAATATTTTGCTGTTTCAAAAGAGCGCTATTTTCATTCCATTTTACAGACTCAAATATTAGCCCTATACACTGAAAAATATTTCACAGAGTTTCTTTCCTTAGAATTACTGAAAACTGAAAAATCAATGAAATATATCATATATTAGACACACACAGTGATATTGGAGAAGTGAAACAAAGTTTATAGGATTTACAGAAAGTATGTAATGATTGTTCAACCTTCTGGGCGCTATGCCCGAACTCAGTTCGGGCGCAGTTTGATCGCTGATCCGTTTTCCTGCGGCTCTGTAGAAGAGCCGCAGACACACTGAGCCCTTCCGGCCCCGTGTCTTCGGTGTCATCTGTGACGCCGAAGGGGGGCGGCTCCATAGACCTCTATGTTACTGGAGGGGGCGCCGCTCTCCTCCCCACACACCACCGGCATCTATTTCACACTGGCGGTGTGTAGAAGGCTGGGCAGAGAGCCGGCAATCATGGCGGAGTACAGTGTACTCCGCCGCGATTGCGGGAGAAACGGCTTTTCGTGCCATAAAGAGGCCAGAGGGTTAAACAAAATTAGGCAGGTGCATATGTTTGGGCACCACAAAAAAGAAATGAACTCAATATTTAGTAGATCCTCCTTTTGCAGAACTATTGCATCTAAATGCTTCCTCTAGCTTCAAATGAGAGTCTGGATTCTGGTTGAAGGTATTTTGGACCATTCCTCTTTACAAAACATCTCTAGTTCATTCAGGTTTGATGGTTTCCTAGCATGGACAGCCCTCTTTAACTCACACCACAAATTTTCAATGATACTCAGGTCTGGGGACTGAGATAGCCCTTCCAGAAGGTTGTACTTGTTCCTCTTCACGTAGATTTTGAGCAGTGTTTAGGGTCTTGTTGAAAGATCCAGCCCAGGTGCAGCATCAGCTTTGTCACTAAATCCTGGACATTGATCTCCAGAATCTGCTGATATTGAGTGGAATCCATGCGTCCCTCATTGATTTCCAGTCCCTGCACTAGCCACACAGCCCCACAGCCCGACAGCATGATGGACCCACCACCATATTTTACTGTAGGTAGCAGGTGTTTTTCTTCCATGCATAACCCCCCCTGTTATGCTCAAATACCTCTAGTTTAGTTTCATCAGTCCACAGCACTTTATTCCAAAATGAAGCTGGCTTGTCCAAATGTGCTTTAGCATACCTCAAGAGGCTCTGTTTGTGCTGTGGGCGGAGAAAAGGCTTACTCTGCATAACTCTCGCATACAGCATCTCGCATAAAGTGCGCGGAATAGTTGAACGATGTACAGTGACTCCGCCTGCAGCAAGATGATGCTGTAGGTCTTTGCTTCTGCTCTGTGGGTTGACTCTGACTGTTCTTACCAGTCGTCGCTTCTGTTTATCCGAGATTTTTCTTGGTCTGCCACTTCAAACCTTCACTTGACCTGTGCCAGCTTTCTCAATCCTTCCCCTAAACCATGATGGTGAACAATCTTTGTTTTCAAATCATTTGAGAGTTGTTTTTAGACCCCCATCTACTCTTTTTTTTCTCATAATTGGATTCACCTGTGTATGGAGGTCAGGGGTCACTGAGCTTACCAAACCAATTTGAGTTTTAATAATTAGTTCTAAAGGTTTTGGAATCAATAAAATGACAACGGTGCCCAAACGTATGCACCTGCCTGATTTAGTTTAAACAATCATTGCACCCTTTCTGTAAATCCTATAAACTGTGTTTCACCTCTCAAATATCCCTGTGTGTGTCTCCTATATGATATGTTAAATTGAATTTTTTATCGTAACAACCAACGATTTATACAGGAAAATCATGAACATTGACAAGGTTGCCCAAACGTACGCACCCCACTGTAGTGCCAACACCATGCTATGAGGAATATCTCCATATCATGATTCTTGTGCCACTTTGTGTTCATTAGTTGGGAGTTTTTTGCAAACCTTTTCAGGGATTTTGTAGAAGCTTCTTGCCAATAGTTTGGCTTCACAGACATCTTCTGATTGGAGCACTACTCAGATAACTTTAGACCTTTTTTGATTTTCCTGGAACTGATCATTGGCAGCTTTTTTGCCATTTTTGCCATTTTGGTTATTCTTCTATCCTTTCAAATAGTAATTTTCAGTTTTCTTGCTCATCTTTCAGGTTTTGGTTCCCATTTTAAAGTACTGGAGATCAAATAGCTGAGCGGCCATTATTTTCTTCATATAAATATATATATTTTTTAAATGTTGTTTTTCTTAATGACCAATGTCTGGAGCAACCCATTTGGTCAGATTTTCAGAGATCTGCGTGCGTGTTCGGGAAACAAATTTACCCACCTAAACCGATCAACCCAACAAGGTTGAAATGAAACAAAAAAGGGATCGAACTGTAACGGCGGCTGCTGTACGCCGCCGTTCCTCCCTACTTAACGTTGCAGATCTAGGCGCCCTGTTCAGTGGTGATTCCGATACTTCCACACACTTCCTTAAACACCAGCGTGTGTCATTTCCTGGGATTTAAGGTATTCGTAATGTGCCCTGGCTGACCAATAGTGGACCTCCTGCAGCTATATAAGGAACCTTGCCCTTTCAGCCTTGCCTCAGTATTAAGGTCTATATGTTATGCTAAGCACTGACTGCCTTTGCTGCTCCTGTGATACCTGTGTTCTGAGACTGATTCCTGTTAACCCTTACCTGCCTGCTGCACTCTCCTGCAACCTGATCTGCAACTGCACTGCCCGCCCTATTACACTGTCTGGCTGATGACACCTGTGTCCCTGGAGCCTTCCCTGCTGTCCCTGGGACCAGCTGCCTTGTGTTCCTACATTCCCTCAAGAGGTAGCGACCTGGTGATCCCCTTGGGAAAGTCTATCCCCACTATCAGGGGGTATTGTAACGAATGAGTGGGTTCACTTAGACAACACCCTTAGAGGAGGTAGGACACGTGGCACAGTGGGTCCACACCTGCTGCTCCGTGACACGAACAGGGATACAACAAGTCAGTATTTTCCTTTCCAATCCCCATTACTTTGGATGGGGACCCTTGATCCTCATCTAAAGTAGGGCCAGGGTTCGTTTCCCCAAGGTGGTGCACATCGATTCCCTGAACGATTGTTCTGTCTGGTGACCTTACCACGTTCTGATCGATTGTTCAATAATCAAAGAGGAATCTATACATGTATGGCTAGCTTTACAGTGTGTTTAAGATAGCATGACATAACTGTTGGGTCTGTTGGATTTCTACAACTCTTCTACACTAATAAATGATTTGCCCTATTATTTCTACAAATAATTGTTTTAGCAGGTTTCTCTTTCAAGAAGACATTGAATATTGAATTGCAAAATGTCTTAAGGTAGCCATACAGGGGTCAATTTGTCATCGATTGACTCCCGATCCGATCATGTCAGGCGATTGATTGTTTTGGAATTGATGAAACACCACCTTGGGAATCCGATTTGTGGCGATGAGGTGAGGCGATTTGTGGCGATAAGATGAGGCGATCTCCAAAATGGCTGATTCCACAAAATCCATTGATCAGAAAGGCTGCTGCATTGGATGCTATAGGTCCACCAACGTTCTTGATTGCCAAACAACCAAATAAAACCAACATGTCGGTTCAATGTCTGATCCGATTTTAGTCGATTCGGATTTTGTTTGGTTGATCGTTCAGAGTGGGCAGAACTCAATTGATTGCTGATGCTGACGCGTGCAGTGATTGTCAAAAATCTAGTGAAAAATCGACCCGTGTATGGGAGCCTTTAAAGATTCTCATTGAACAATCAAGGCAATGTATATTTGTAGGTCAAACCATTTGGACTTGCTGAAGTTTTCTGACATTCTGCTAGTCATTTTTGACACTTTTCACTGAGAAAGCCAGTTAGATGATAAGCTAAATGTCTTCTAACTTCAGCAAGTCCAGTTTCTGTGACTTATTGCTGCAGATTCCACTATTGAGGAAAGCATATCCCACTGTGAGATTTAATCCTGATCATGTCAGTAAACCACCGAGAAATAAACAGCTGTTGTTGACCACATAGATTAAAAACCTGACTGTAGCCGACTTTATAGCCTGTGGCCACCTTCAGTATTTTAAAACAGCAGAGCTGTCAGTGAAGGAGCAACCTTCAAGGTACTATGAAAAATTGAGTTACAGTAAGTGAAATAACTAGTAATACAGTGACAGTGGCAGCTAATAACTATCTGTCAGCCATTAATTGTGCCCTCTGAGAATGACTTTCTACAAGAATGATCAGAGTAGGCCTCTACTATTAGTCCCTAGCTGTGTGCTAACACTACCTACCTACCTATAGGTATGTGAACGTATGAATACAGTACAGCACACAGGCTGCATGGTAGGCTGGTATTACTCTAAGTATCTTGTTTTGGGTTTACAAGGATACCTGATGCTGTGTTGCAATTTTTGTTGCACAGCTTTATATACTTTAAATGCGGGTTGGCAGCCCATATTCTTCACTGGTTTCTGCAGACTGGAACTTGACACTTGTTTACACTTGTAAACATTCATTCATTTTGTTAATTTTTTCCAGAAGTATTAAATGTCTGCTCTGACTCAAGAAGAGAGTCATCCTTTCTAAACATGAAGGAAGAGCAGAAGTAGTGGATAAAGGAGAATGCCACAGGAACCATGGTAAAAGTGGTAAAAACTAGCTATGCGTACCTGCATTATTGTTACAAATAATATGCGTACTAACAACTTGGAGGCACTCCGTGTCTGGGCGGCTACAGCTATCAGGTGCACCCGAGGAGTCTGGCTGTCAGCCATAGAGGGGAGAGATCGGCAGCACAATTGGCATCCCTCCCACATTATATAGCTTTACAAACAACTTCACTTTATCATGTATACACTACTGTAAAAATACATTGCATTACATTGGCAAAATTCTTCCAGTTTTTATTGTTAAATGTATACAATTTATTTTGGGTAACCTCAGGAAAACACTATAAAAGGTTGCCGTTAGGGGTGTGAAATTGGGAATGTAAGTATAAAAACTAGTCAAAATAAAAGAGTGGTCTTCTAAGGGTGTTGGAGATCTGGGGGTTGGATGTCCCAGTAGGCATATGTATGGGTAAAATCATACAAGAGAAAAGCACTGTTGAAATGTTGACAGTTGTAATATGACTATGAAAGGTTGACAAATGGAGTGCAGGTAGTCTCAGGGGTTATTTACTAACCCGGAATATCTTGGGGTTACACTATTAAGGTACGAGATCTGGGGGTTCAAATGTGTTGTACTATGAGAGTTACATGTGACCCAAAGCCAGCTGGTGACCTGTGGATGGAGACAGCTAATTGGAGGATCAATCAGGAACAGGGAGGTCCATCTGCAGCAGAATCTACCATGCAGGAAGCTGAGGACAGTGAGAGAGACAGTGAGGAAGACGGCGCTACATATGGGGTGAGTACCAAACACCATCTCCTGGTACTCATCTGAGGAGCTCACCAAAAAAGTTATGTGCACCTCTGACTATAGCTAAGAAGAACTGCACAGAGGAACAAATGACTTTCTTCCTCCCTTTGATACCCTTCCTTCAATCATGACATATGTGTTTTTATCTTTATAAAGTAGCAAATCATTCTCTATGCAGTCATGCACATATTTTTTCTTTTTATTCAATTTTAATAAACTGCTAATTTCAATTTGTTCCTCTACAAACATTGAACTCCCTGATCACCCTGCACCTCTTTCCCTGACATGTCAGCAAGATGTGATATTCTCTGACAGCTCATATGTAGAGTCAACCTGAGGGAGTAAACGTTGTCGTCAAGCTTCCTGCCATCTGTTCCTGTTCTAAATATGACCACAAAGTCATATAGGATTGATAAAAAACATTTATTAGTGAAGATTGCTAACGGTGAAATAATCTACAAAAGAAAACATTTATTGAACTATACATTTATTGGAATATATACATTTCTGCATTTTGTTGTTACAGACATATGCCTAAAAGGATTAAATGATTTTTTTCCTCAGAATTCTACACATAACACCCCATAGTGACAATCTAAGAAAAATGTACTTGAGGTTTTTGCAAATGTATTAAAATCTGGGAAATCACAAATCTACATAAGTATTTACAGCCCTTGGTCAATGCACCTTTGACAGTAATTACAGCCTTTAAAGTCTTAATGTATATGATGCCCCAAGTTTGGCACACCTATCCTTAGTCAGTTTCACCCATTCTGCTTTGCAGCATCTCTCAGGCTTTACCAGGTTGGATGGGAAGGGTCAGTGCGCAGAGATGTTCAATCAGATTCAAGTCAGGGCTCTGGCTGGGCCACAGAAGTACAGTCACAGAGTTGTCCTGAAGCCACTCCTGTGACATCTTGGCTGTGTGCTTAAGGTCATTGTTCTGCTAAATGATGAACCGTCAACCCAGTCTGAGTTCAAGAGTGCTCTAGAGCAGGTTTCCAGGATGTCTATGTACATTGCTGCAGTCATCTTTCCCTTTATCGTAACTAGTCTCCCAGTTCCTGCTGCTGAATCATCCCCACAGTATGATACTGTCTCCACCACACTTCACTGTAGGGATGACATTGGCCTGGTGATAAGCAGTCCCTGGTTTCCCCCAAACCAAAGAGTTCGATATTTGTCTTATCAGACCATAGCATTTTGTTTCTTGTGGTCTGAGAGTTCTTCAGGTACCTTTTGGAAAACACCAAGTGGGCTGACATATGTGTTACTAGAGAGGCATCTGCCTGGTCACTCTTCTACACAGGCCTGATTGTTGGATTGCTACAGAGATGGTTGTTTCCCATCCAACCTGATGGCGCTTGAGAGGTGCTGCAAAGAGGAATGGGTGAAACTGGCCAAGGACAGGTGTGCCAAGCTTGTGGCATCATATTCAAAAAGGGGCATCAATAAAGTATTGAGCAAAGGCTGTGAATACATGTGCATGTGCTTTCTCCATTTTTTTTAATCTTTACTAAACTTGGCAAAATCTCAAGTAAACTTTGTCAAAACCTTGTCAATACGGGCTGCTGTGTGTAGAATTCTGAGGAAAAAGTAAATTTAATCATTTTTGGAATAAGGCTGTAACATAACAAAATGTGGAAAAAGTGATGCGCTGTGAATACTTTCTGGATGGACTGTATATATCTTAAATACAACCTCTATACTGGCCTCCTATAACTTGTTTTTCCCCATCTAGTCTGTTGACTTTTCTGCTCCAGTATTGCAGTCAATGTTAAGGGCCCTTTCACACTATATGAATCAAAAAGTCATACAGAAGAACATTTTAAAAAACGCATGCTGAAACGCTTAATTTTTAAAAGACACCACCTATGCAGTGTGAATGGTAACATTGGTTGTTGGATGTAAAAATGCATGCAGTAAAAAAAAATATAGTGTGAAAGGGCCCTTAGTCATTTGGATTTCAGCTTTAAACGCCGTTTCACAACTATATGCACTGCTTTTTAAAAACACGCACTTTTTTTTACCGCACACGTTTTATTCCTGCTCGCATTTTTATATAGACAACCAATGTTTCCATTCACACTGCATGCGTTGCGTTTAAAAAACACAGTGTTTCTGCATGTATTTCTTAAAACGCCCTGCTGTATGCATTTTTGATTCATTTTCATTGTAAAGATTGCCTGGTTATTTGCGCCCAATTGGCAGCCCGTGATTCAAATTTTGTTTGCCGCGCAGCTCATCGTCTATGTGGGTACATAGCCTTACTTGTTGCTGTACAATCTTCCTGTTTGTCATTGTTCAGACTTGGGCGACATTAGGGTACTTTCCCACAACTCTGGCTACAATACTATCGCGCACATTACCAGTACACAACACATCCTGTTACTGCATGCGCTGCGGTATTGCTTCCCATACATGTGTATTGGAAATGCTTGCACTGTGCTAATAAAATGCATGCAACAGGGCATTATGCACACCAAGTTGTGTGTTAACACTTGCAGTGTGAATGTGTAGTGGTAGTCATTTAGTGTTAAATGGACAATAATCTCTCCATCTTTACAGAATGAATACAGAGTACCATGGTGATACCCCCTTTAGGGGCAGTTCAACCACATTCCTCACCTGTATCTTACCTATAATGGGTAGGCAAATGCTTGTGCAGTGGAGTGGTGTAGGGCTGACTGCTTAACGACTGTCTGGGCGTGGCCCCTAGGGAGTACGTGACCTAGTGCACAAGGTGCTAGCTGGGTTTCTTACCGGTTGGCGAGTTTTTCCCTTGTTCTTTCTATTGGGCATCCATCTTGGGCCTGCTATAGGGAAATACACGGGCACGACTTACTGTAGGGGAGACAGGCACCCTGGTCCAGACAGGTGGTCAGCGGATTCACAACACACAGTTCCGTTTGTAGAAAGTATATCTACGACACAGTTCTTTCATATAAGCAATAAAGGAATGTCCGCACACTAGTTGCTGTTCAACTGGGGCTACTTT
>CM070032.1:42929174-42953751 GCA_036250615.1 Ptychadena robeensis | reverse complement strand
GACCCTGTTGAGTCAAAGGATCCCCCCCCAAGAAAGAATACGAAGAAAGGTACCACAACGCAAACCAGCCAATCCACCACAACAAAAACACAAATTCGCCTCCCATTGAAGTCAATGGCGGGTTTGCCGGTTCGCGAACTTTTGCGCTAGTTTGCGTTCGCCGTTCGCGAACGTGCAATTCCGGGTTCGCGCCATCACTAGTCATCAGAATGAATCATGGCTACCTCATGAAACATGAACGCATCATGTAGCATTTGCCAGGTGGTTGAGCAAATCATTCATTTACCGGGTGATAAAAAACGATTGTGTAAATGAGCCCTTATTAATATTATTATGCTCTGTAAACTATTCTCAGCTTCACTTCAGGTTCAGCACCAAGTCCAACTTTGTTATTAGAGATGTTGGTATGCAGACTGAAAGCTGAGCCAAACTTTGTGCACGATTGGCTTAGGTTCAGTTTGCATGCAATTTGCATTTTCTTGTACAATTTTATCTATTTGTCAAAATGTATTGATCATCTCAATTTCTCAATCTCAATAAGGCTAGTACAGACATGGGGAAACTATGACCAGATCCAGCATAGCTTTTAATCCAGCCTGTTGTCACCTTGATGAAAAGATGCTCTGGGTCTCTGCTACTTGTTCCCTGCAATGAGTGTGCAAAAAGCCAAGATGAGTCTGAATGTCCACCTAATCTCTGCTCTTTGCAAAGTCACCAAAATCTGTCACTTTATTTAAAAAATATATTTTTTCCTGGCAGAATGTTTTTTTTTTATTTAAAGCATGCAGGGAATTTTAAAATATTACAATGTCCCTGCTCCATGCCCACAGCATCATTAATGAAGCTAGGCAAATAAGAAATTGGGACACCTATGGCGTGCTAGTCCTGCCCCTCTGTCAAATTTTAGAACCCATTGTGGCCCAAGGTGTCAAAAAGTTTGCCCACCCCTGGGCTAGTCCCCCATCCAGACTCCCTGGAGAACTGAAGTTGCTTGGATCAGAAGACGGGTCAGATAAGTATAATTTTTGTACCCCTAGACCTAATTGAGCAGTGGTACTTTGCAGTAGAGTGGGAGACCCACTGCACGGATTAATTGAAGTTTTCTAAGGGCCCCCATACACCTTTAGATTTCTCTGTCAGATTTCTTTTAGATCTCCTTTTGTTTTACCAAAACCATGTAATATGAGGGAATTTCTAAACAATCGAGTCTACCTGTGTTCAATCGCAGAGGACCCGGCACTACAAAGTTGTTGGCAGATCTAAAGGATATCTGACAGAGAGATCTAATTGTGTATGGCCAGCTTTGGTGAAGTTCAGCTTTTAGCTCATTTAATGTATCAGATATATGTTTTATCACTGGGGTACTGGGAGGTGATACAATTCCACACAAAGAAACTTTTAGAACACTTTGTATGCAAAGGCTAATTTACTTCAATCTTCCTCAACAAAATACATACACACACATGGGTTTCTGGCACCAGGTGATAACAGATCTAGTGACACCACTGGGTATATCAATGGTATATTTATTTAACTCCTCCGTTCATCCTTTGGTAGACAATGGTCTTCTCTTGAGCTGACAGTTTGAACTATGGATGGGTTCTTGGCACCCTTTCTTACAATGCAAGGCTGCTGCATCTGCATTGTGGGATGATATCTGAGGGGGTGTTCACAGCCTGAGGTCCTGGAAGTCAGCTTTAGGGGACCAAGAGAGGAGGTAACAGGAAACCTTTAGGTTAGAGGAACCTCCAGTTTAACCTTAACAATATTAACAGTTATTTCTAATATTTTCATACTCCTTTGATGTATTACTGCCATCTGGAAGGGTCAGAATGTATGTGACATTTCCTTATTATCCTCTTTCTAGGCAGCTGCACAGTAGAGATAAAATAGATCATTTTGTGGCTCAAGAATGGTGTTTAACCTTTATTAAAGAGCAACGGGTTCAGATAAGCACATGCTTCTTTTAGCCACCAGCAAATAAAACTCATCCCGGAGACATTTGTTCTCTCCATAACCAGGATCCGTTAGCACACCATTATGCTCTTAAGCCATGTGAGAAGTTAACAGTGTAACAAACGTAAACATACTACATTGTGAACTGAAGCATACAACATTTTCTTCATCTAAATTTGGGAAATGTGTTTTTGGTTTTAAATATTTAGTCCCCATCCTTTTATGTCTGTGCTAAATGATAAAGAAATATGTGGCTTTATGTAATTAGTCTGTGTAGTACATTCTGTATAATTAGTAAAACATTAAGATAATGTTCATTCTACAAGACTGAAGTTTCAGTAACACTTACCCTCAGGCCCACTGTTAAACTTTAATGTGACAATCAAGTATAAGAACTGTTATTAAACCTATCCGCAATGTCTCAATGTAAAGGGCATAAAGGAAATAAAAAATCAGACTACACAATGAGGTAAGGTGAATGTAAAGGCCAGGTATTATCATTTTAGTTCATTTTATCTTTGTACTTGTCTCACATTATCATTAAAGTAAAAGCAAGCCAATGATGTGTTACAGAGAGTGATGCATGATATGACATTTGTGGCTTCCCTTATCTTTTTTAACAGATTGCAATGCCATTGACACCCATCAAACATCATTGTTGCCTGCTCATGTATGGCTGGTCAAGTTCGAACTTCCAAGGCGGTTTTTAATTTGATTTGGGGCTAGCGAAGATTGCATCAGTTTTCACAAGGCAAATCCAGAAGAATTGTACCCATTTGAAGTTCAGCTGGAGGCCATGAATTGCTGTAAATATATGGATAAAATGGTTCAAGGTACAGTTTATACTTCATGTGCAGCAGGGCTTGAAAGAGGAAGATTGCAGAGCCCTAAATTTATTGATAGCCTACAATGGGTAATACCATTTAAATAACGCCTGCTCACCGTCTGGGCCCCCTCCCCAAATTGCCTGCAACTTGTATAGTAAGCAAGGAGTAGACAAAGGAAAATGCAAAAAGTGATTTTTACAAATATTTGACAGAATTTTTATTTATTTTATTTTACAGGAATAAAGCATAAAGGATAATTTCACAAAGATAAAGTAGAAAAAAACAGGATATTATGTTCTAACACCTGAGTCCACTGTCAGAGCCACATCTCTGGAGGTTTCCTTCTCCAATCTGTGCCACAATCCTCTTTGGGCACAGGAAGCAAGGTCAAGGTTCTGCATGGGCCAGAACCAGAACTGGGGTTCTTTATTTGTAATCCAAATAAAGGGGACAAGCAGGTCTTCACTGTAGCCCAAGGGGGTCTACAGGGTAAAGTCTTAGCGAAAACAGTTTCAAACTTCAAGGTCACTTACTGCGCCAGCTGCTGTGGGAGTTGCACTGCCATTCATTGATTGCTAGACACCCGCTTACTCCAGGGTGGGAGCAGATAACACAGACTGGCAGCTGGAACTGGTGCAGTCATTGATGTTTCCATAAGCAGAAGACCAGAACTTATCTTTTGAAGATCCCTTTTATGAACTAACAGTGAGGCTGGCAGCTCCCATGTGTGCTGGCCCATTTCATCATGCAGAAGAGTCTGGAATCCTCTCTGACCTTTAAACAGATACAAAACATAAGATAAATAGCACAAAACAAGGAATAACTTCTTTTACATACTGTGGCACCCTTAATCAGGACACATTGGGTCCAAGTGCATAAAATGGGACTTGCAACGGTCATATACATTTAGATTTTTGAATTTATTTACAAAGTGTAAAGTAAACATATTATATACATAAGAGAAGCATGCTTAGAGAGCATGCTTAACCCTTTCCTGAGTCTGTTCACCTCTAACCTGTTTACAGCTAAACTTTCAGGGGAGTGCATTACATCCTGCAAACACAATTTAAGCCATACCTCGTGGCATCCTGCTACATCTCAACACTGAGCCCTGAGCCATTTTTTATCATCTGAGGTGGAATTCCCCCTGAGGAAGTAGTTGGATCTACTCTGCTTTTGTCACCTTTGCACTCTCACTATGCTTGGATCCACTTACAGCCGCTCTATCCAATACGGTTCATCCAAAACACTAGTATCATCCACAGGACAAAGTGCTCCTAAAAAACAAGATATTTACCTTCTTTGGCCTGTGGTGGTTAAACTAAGATGGCACCACCTGACTACTGGGAAATGGAAAGCCAATAATATCTGGTGATGATAATCTGAATCGGGTTGTCTTTTCATGAGGTTTTGCATTCTTTTCTTTGTTCCAGAATCGTGCAGAGAAGAGTGAAGGCTTTGTGTTAATGAAAGACAGGAGTAAGGTGAGTATTCCTATTTTCCTGAGACAATAGGTTATGGCCTATATATCCATCTTAAGGCTGAAATTGAAATTCAAACTAGAAAGTGTCTTAAACCACTTCACCACTGCTCTCTGTAATTCCCGGTCAAGCCAGGCGTTGATGATCAGCTTTGAGTATGGCGTAAAAATGCATTGTGTGATGCCTTGTGGTATATGTTTCTTTACTGTGCGTAAGAAATAATATAAAACTATGACTTTACACAGCCAGAAGCAAATCAATATGTTATATTTTTGGCCATGTGACACTGGTCATTTCTTGATGAATGAATCCTCCTCCAGCACTGACACAGATAGGAAACCTTGTAACCAGTCAGAGACCCAAGATGTAAAGTCAACTACAAACATTGAAACTCCTTAAGCTGGGAATAGATGGGACGATGACGCTAGTGCAGAGAATCGGACTGCACTCTCTATGTGCAGCTCTTTACTTCGGCTAGGGGCAGCCGTCCCCGGCCAAACTAATGGGATCGGGCGAAAATTTATCATCCTGTCGGATAACTGTGCGATCCGACATGATGGCTGATTTTAGCCCAATCCTCGTCGGTTGAAGCCTCCAATTCCTGCACGACCCGATCCTTAAGGGATGCGGGAGCGTGCACGGCATTGGATCGTGTATCGGATCATGCAGAAATTGGTACTTGTATGCCCAGCTTTACTGATAGAACTCTTTGCTAGAAAGGTCAATGGATTATTTTAGTGCTAAAGGGAAAAATAAAATAAAAAAAATAAGTTTTGTAGGTTTTGGGTTAAATACAATCATATATTTTAAAGAAAATACATAGTTTAATATGTTAAATATTATAGGAATATTTCAGTATAATAACTTAGATGAACTGACATTAAATTAGATCTAAATCTTAGATTTCCTTACTGTCTTTAATAAATTTGATGCTTTTTCAAAATTAAAATAAGGTAAAACTGTTAACCATTTCACCGGTTTTATTTGCAATACTTAAAAAATACTTACGAGGGATTATCAGACATGCAAGTTTAGCTTACGGACAAGTAGAAATAAATGTGTGCTTATGATAAGCATATTATTCACTGCATGTATGGACTCCCAGTCAGTACCATGGACAGGTCTGAAATGTTAAACAAGTCACATCAATGGCCCTTTGTTTCCTGTGATGGTTCTGGATTAGGTCAGTGTGACCTTCCCTTTGCATTGTATTACATTTCTTATTTCTTCTTATATATACATACCTACATCTCTCAGTCTGTACAAGGTTACAATAACATTACTGATAAGTAAACTTGAAATAAGAGGCTGGTCTCTGGTCATTTTTTCAATCCACAGACATTCTTTGTTCTCATGAACAGAATGTCATAATGTTCTTGTGGAGGGATAGGGGCTCTGATGGGAAAGTTTTAAATGATATCTTGTTTGTAAGTATTATTGTAAGTTCTACTTTTCCTAAGTAAGAGTATTAGTGAAAAAAGTGTGTAAAAAGCCACAGGTGATTATCCACTGGGATGGATATTGCAGTACCTAATCATTTTGTTACATCTTCCTTCTGCACAGGAGTAGATATATTCAGGGGTGCACATAGGTGGTAAAAACTAGCTATGCGTACCTGCATTATTGTTCCAATGCTCATATGCGTACCAACAAATTAGAGGCACCTGGTGTCTGGGCGGCCACAGTTAAATGTTAAACGTATACAATTTCTATCACTTGGATAACTGCAGGGAAATATGAATAACTATGAAATGTTGCAGTTAGGGGTGTGAAATTGGGAATGTAAATTAATAATCCCCACAAAAATTGGACTTCTAAGGGTATTGGAGATCTGGGGGATAAAAGCCAGAGCAGAGTAAGAGTAAAATCTGACAAGAGAAAAGCACAGTTGGAATATGACTATGAAAGGTTGACATCTGGACTGCTGGTAGTCTCAGGCGTAAGTTACTAACCCTGACAATTTCAGGGTCACACTACTGGGGGTCCAAACGTGTTGTACTGTGAGAGTTACATTTGACCCAAAGCCAGCTGGTGACCTGTGAATGGAGACTGCTAATCGGAGGCTCAATCAGGAACAGGGAGGTCCATCTGCAGCAGATGCAGGAGGCTGACACAGAGGACAATGAGGGAGACAACGAGGAAGACCACCCTTCATATGGAGTAAGTACCAAACACCATCTCCTCAAACTCATCTGAGAAGCTTACTAAAAAAGTTATGTGCACCCCTAGTTATATCTTCTTTTACAATTATGCTACTTTATTTATCCTCCAGAGGCCACATATAGGCAAGGTGTTGGTATCAACAGTAATTTCCTGACTCTTTTTAAACTACACAAATAGGCTAAATTCACTCATGTGGTGTATATCTGACATATGCCCCCATGTTATTCTTATTGCCCCAAAATTCGACCAGGGAACACTTTCCCCGGGTGGCTGAGGTTTTACCATGAGTAAATTTTTCCTAACTCTTGTCAAATAAAGAAAAAATGAAGATCACAGCGTACCACTTTCCCCACATTTTGTTATGTTACAGCCTTATTCCAAAATGGATTAAATTCATTTCTACTCAGAATTGTACACAAGACATCCCATAATGACAATGTAAAGTTTTCTTGGGATTTTGACAAATTTATTCATAATACAAAAACTGAGAAAGCACATGTACATAAGTATTCACTGCATTTGCCATGAAGGTAAAAATTGAGCTCAGGTGCATCCTGTTTCCCCTTATCATCCTTGAGATCTTTCTACAGCGGTGGTAAAGTCAGTTGATGGTACGTGATTGTGAAATCATCTAAACTGAGTGATCGGGGACAAAGGGACTTGGTCAGGAAGGTGACCAAGAACCTGATGGACACTCTTTTAGAGCTCCAGAGGTTCTCTGTTCATAGATGAGGACCTTCCAGAATCACAACCATCCCTGCAGCAATCCACCAATAAGGCCTGTTTGTTAGGTCTGTATGTTAGAGTGGGCAGACTGAAGCCAAGGTGAAAGGCACATGGCAGCTCGTCTGGAGTTTAGAAAAAAGGACCAAGATTGAAATCTTTGGTGTCAATGCCAGACATCATGTTTGGAGGAAACTAGGCACCGCTTGTCACCAGGCCAATATCATCCACCATCCAAGCATGGTAGTGGCAGGATCATGCTGTGGGCATATTTTTCAGCGGCAGGAACTAGGAGACTACTCAGGATAAATAGAAAGATGGTTACAGCAATGTGCAGAGACATCCTGGATGAAAACCTGATCCAGGGCGTTCTTGAACTCTGAATCTTTCAGCAGGACAACCACCTTACACATACAGCCAAGATATCAAAGGAGTGGTTTGGGACACTATGAATGTACTTGAGTGTCCCAGCCAGAGCCAAAACTTAAGGCCAATTGAACATCTCTGGAGAGATCACATCATTATGGGGTGCTGTGTGTAAAATTCTGAGGGAAACAATGAATTTCATCCACTTTGGAATGAGGCTGTAATGTAACAAAATGTTAAAAAAGGCATGTGCTGTGACTACTTTCTGCATGCACTGTATACTGTATATGGCAAAAGACTTGTCCATCATGTTTACTTCCAATGCTAGTATTGAACTAGTTAAGATCTTTACTTTTTCCCTGGTTCTCAGTTCCTGTGCACATCCAGTGGAGTTCCAGTGCAGTATTTATGAATAATGCAAATTACACTAATAGGTTCTTGCCTTTTTTTTCTAATTAAAAAGCTTTATACTGTGGACAAGTAAGAGGAGTACATTAATTTACATGAAACTACCACATTAAATCTAGCCATTTTGTTCTTTCTGTGATAATGAATACTGCCATGTAATAAATAGTATACCTTCCTGCTTATTATGTATTTCCCTCTGCATAATTACTATCATTACTTCTTTACAAATCGTAATGTATAAAATGTGACTTTCAAATGATGAATGATTGAGGACCTTGCATGTGAACATAAAATCATGCCATTTCCACTGATGACAATTTCTTATTATACATAATTTCCGCATGCTCTAGTCTTTATATATGGTATATAACACATAATATGTTATCTTGAATGTTTGATTAAAGAATCATTTTGTTCTACAAAATGCAAACTAAAAGCTCTCTTATTATCTATATAAACTATATTGGCAACATATTGGTAGACACCTCTTTATCCTTGAATTTTAGTGTTACGCTAACTTAATTCAATATTGCAAATTGGAAGTGCTTAAGAATAAAGGAAACTCAGACACAAAAAGGCAGACCACAAAAAGTCACATGATAGGGTCATCACATCCTAAGGAACAGCGGATAAAGGTTGCCAATAGTGTGTTGCTCCCATAATTCAGAATATACTCTGCCATTAACCTCAGCACAGAAGTTATGCACCTGGAGCCTAATGCCGGTCCAACAGCCGAAAGGTTAACGTAGTGCACTACATAGTCGGACCAGCTCAGCTCCGTGGAAACAGGCGGTGTGGTAGGCATGTATAGATGGGCTGCGTTGACATCCCTGTCAAGGTATGCAATTAATGTAGGGGGTATCGACGCAGCCCTCAACATATGTTTGGTGGGAAAAAAACTTTACTGACTCATACATACACAAAATAACACACAGGTGCAGGTTATGACACAGGAGGAGTTTAGGACCTTGCATGAAGGGGCTAAAGCTGGCCATACACCCGAGATTAAAAGTACGATCCATTAAAACAGACCAATGTATCCCGACGGCGGTATCAGTTTGGATCGTAATATTCGGCAAAAATGCTACCACATTGAAAATCCAATTTAGGATCGTATTTTTTTTGTCATCGAAATTAATCGCCGTTTATATCGGCCATTGTGATGTATTTGTTTTTTTTTAAAGGGGAAGTGATGTAGGGGGGTATTGTACAAAGCTTATTGGAGTTTCCCGATGTTCCCAGACCAATAAATTTTTTTCAACATGTCCAATAAATTACGACCGAAAAAAAACCCGGAAATTACGATCGTATTTTATCAGTTGTACCATGTGGGCATGCGTGGATTTCAGGCCGATAAAATGCTTTCATTGGTCGGTTTTAATGGATCGTAATTTTAATCTCAGAGTGTATGGCCAGCTTTACAATCTAAGAGGTTGGGAAAAGTAGTATACAATAGGTAGGGGGGATGGGACTGGCAGGTTAAGGAATTAAGAAATGAGAAGATGGGTAGGCCAACCTAAAGAGGTGGGTATTCAGGGATTTTTTGAAATTGCAAGTTACACTTGAAAATGAAAGGATATATTGTGTGAGAGCACCATCACTGGCGGTCGGGTTGTGGTGGTGGTGTGTGTGTTAGGGGTGACCCTGTGTCCTGCAGCCTTTTTGCAGAAATAGAGCTGCAAGCTCAGCTCTGGGCTCCATCCTCTCTCTCTCTGAAAAAAACTTGCTGTTGGTAAAATGTACACAAGCAGCAGTGCCATCATGTCAATGTTTTACTAATTTTTGCTAGAGATGATGGAATTTCTTTTTGAACTGACATTTTCTGTGATGTTATCTTCACAATTGCTGGAGATATAAAGAAGGCTTGTGTGCATGCAAGTTAGGAGGCAGGGGATGTTACCACAGGTGAGAAGCGCTATGAAGTTACTTCCGGGAAAATTTCTTTTGATTCGTGTATGCAGGTAGAAGTTGGGTTTGGGGGCACATGGCTTGACACAGGAAAGGAGACTATAAGGAGAAAAGGGGTGGTAACTACTGTCATAGTAGACCCCTAGGAGTAAAAGAAATGAGCCATTCACACAAGAAACTACTTGAAAAAGCAAGTTTCTGGGACCTGTCAGATCCCTCCTTCAGGCTTAATCCTGAAGGGTATCACTTGAACTCCATACTCTCTGTATTCATCAATGGTACAACACTCTACTATGTCTAATTTGAACACTGGAGCCATTGTGTACAGTAGTTATGTCGGTTGTGTTTATTGATGGTATGCACAATATCTCTAGACTAGATTTTTTTTTTTTTAATCCAGTGTCTACAAAAAGGGAGGTGAGTTCTGATTGACATTAAATTATAGATAGACTTCTGTAGAAAGAATACATGTTATTTTGTTTAGCAACAGTGGAGACATCCTTTAAGCAATAGAAATACAGCACAGTGAGTGAAGTCCCCAGAGACAACAAAAGAAAGAGTGTATAAACTGTAATTATTATGTAGATTTCAAAAACATATGCTTGTTTTGCAGAATATTCTTCAGAATAGGGAGTTACTGACAGCAGCTCACATATCACAATGCAATGTAGAGGAACTGTGTTTGTCTAATATGGCGTCGTTATTATTCCTGATTCACATGACACGTTGAATAATATGTGAAATGTCTTGAGCTGTTAGAACTGTAAATCAAAAAGAGTAGAGGCATATATTACTTAATATATTGTTTGATTTCCACCTAGTTCATATCTAAAGCGGTACTGTCTGGATAGATTCAATGACTTATTTTTCTGGGCAGCCACGGATCTGTAAGACATCTATTCTTTTTTCCCTTAGTTACGATGGACTCCGGGGATGTATATTTCTGGGGCTGGCAGCTTGGCATACAGCACGACATTTGAGTACTTAGCTTTCAGTGCCAAAATCAATGTCACTCTCAGCAGCTTTTCTCCACAGGTATTACTACAATTGTCCCCATGCTTACACTTAAAGCAGAGCTAAACTCACACAAGCAATTTATGTTCATGTGTCTAACAGGGAAAGTTATAACTGTTTGTCAAGATAGAAAAGTATCCTATTTCCTCATTTCCTTAAACATGACATCTAGCCTGAGCCATCCATTGCAGAGTAAATGTGGGCATACATGGGTCGATGTTCGTTCATGACTTTGGGCAAGGCCGACTGAGGAAGTGGCCTCAATTAAACCTGTATGTCCCCCAACTTAACCCTAAACTAAAATAAAGACATGACAACAAGTTCGGTTTAAAGTGGATGTATTAAGGCCACAGCTTACAAGATAACATACCAAAATACAGTTTAAATATTAATTAAATAAATTACGTTCAGTAAACAATAACAATTAGTTGCTGCAAAGGTCCCTGACAGTGCCCTTAACAATGACCTAGCTACAAGACCTGTACTGGCCACCAACTTCCCCCTGACACCTTCCGGACCAATATCCCATCGGGTCATTGACCCTTACCCGCACTCAGGGGTTTGACCAAAAGTGACTGCCCCACCATGGGGACATCACCGCCAACCTATGACTACCACCAAGGACACTGCCAAGGACCCGTCCGCTGTGACGAGTGACCTGTCAGAGAAAAAACATTGGTGCATGAAAGTACCCAGAGGCAGACAACTGTGCAACAAGTAACACCTAGTCCAGGGAGGAAGATTCCGGCTGGAAGGGGCACTTCCCCTTCTGCTGCCGCCTTCTGTTTGAATGGGCCCCGCCAACCCGTGCATCATCGATGCGTGACGTTGGCGAGGTCCTTTCGCCCGGCCCCGGTCAAGTGCCCTCCTTCTACGGGCACTCGGCTTCGGGCACGCCATTCAATGAACCCTCGAGCCAAGCAGAGTGTTGCATGAAATGCATTGGGCACCTGTGCAAAATCATGTGAAAGATTATAATTATGTGAATATAATCTCTTTTGGAAACCTGTGTAATAGACTTTAAAATGAGGTAAAAAATCATGTAAAACTTTCTGCATTTGTTCTGTTCTTGTTTGAGGGTCTTTTCACACTATGTGCACTGTGTCACTTTGGGTCAATGCAGGGTGCACAGGTTTTCACATTTTTATGCACAGTAGTATGGGAGACCTAGTACAGCAGCATGGTCTAGCATAATGAAAAAATAATTACGCCACCCCAAAAGTTTTTTATACAAACTACCGTATCCCAAAATGTCAAATATAAAGTTACAATAAAGTGGGACCCCACTGTCTTGAGTGGCCTAAACCACTACAGGACAACCACAACGAAATTGTATGTTCGGTAGATGTATAGGCAAGTAAATAAACAAAGAGAAAAGTTTCTTTCAAAATAGTGTATGTTCGGTCAAGACAAGGTCACATCAAAATATATCTACAAAACACTCAGGTATACAGCTTTGTACATAGTAAACAGAAGATATATACAGGTTGATTCTATGGAGAAAAGAGAGGCATGAGGGTACATGCGAGTTCAAATAGCATCATCAGTAATCATCATCAGTAAATGAAACTCTTATGTATTAACACTCCTAATAGTTAACAAGGAGGAAGAAAGAGGTATAAATACCAAGTGGTGTCTGGTGTGCAATGACGACAGGCACCCTTTCGCCAAGGGATTGCTGGTCTCAACCGAGGAACGGGGGACTCCTCCAGATTGTCCACAGTAGATCCGGATGGCCTTGTTATATAATGTTGGTAATAAAGTTAACCGTATTAGAATATTTTAACTCCATGTGGCACATCTAGTGGTTTGAACGTCAAAGTATTTAAAGTATCTTTTTGTTATACTTTGAAGTTCAAACCACTAGATATGCCACATGGAGTTAAAATATTATTTTCTCTTTGTTTATTTACTTATTACCTATACATCTACCAAACATACAATCCCGTTGTGGTTGTCCTGTAGTGGTTTAGGCCACTCAAGACTGTGAGTGAGTCTTGGGGTGCCACTTTATTGTAACTTTTTATAGCATGTTCTAGCAACCCCACAGCCAGATTCATTCACAGCGCCTCCATCCTCTTATGAATCCCAGGATGCTCTGGGTGGTGGGCCCTCACTGAACAGCTGGCACTCAGTTCTCTACTCTCAGTAGTGGGAGGAATGAAGGCACTGTAATTGCAGCTTGTAATGGGCAGCCATGAAGCCAGGTCTTGCACAGGCCAAGAATATTTGCTAGTATTGTCCAGAGTTTGCCCTCTATGTTCTAAGGAGACAGCAACACCCTTTTGCCTGAGCAATAACAAATGTATTTAAAGGGGTTAACACATATTGCATTTTCCAGTACACTTCACTGGCTGCCTAAGCTATTGGGACTGTTTGGAGCTGAACATGTATCTACCAATCTGTGGTCATTGCTGCATCACAATTGTTATCCCACTCAAGTGGTCCTGGAACATAAAGTTAGATGGGAGGAGTCCTTGCATACATGTGTATCTGCTCTCCAAATAGAAAGCAGTGAAGCACTGCCACAGGAAGATAGAGGAACAAACATTGACTGGCAATATTCAAACAGTTGGACTGTCTGTTTGTCAATTCCAACCCACAACTGAGGAGGAGACATGACATGTTAAATATGCCGCATGGTTATCCACAGGGATAAAATTGGAGCAGTTGGTGGGTGACTGACAGCCGCCTGTCCTAACCATATTGCCAACTGATGCACACTGCGTGGTTGTAGTCAAAGACAGTGGCTGCTGGTGTAAATTTAGCCTGAAAGTAATGGGGTAAAATGCAGCAATACTGTAAGTATAACTTAGGTTTGAACAGTTATTTTTTTTACATTAAAGTTTATCACTGCTTAAGTAAAACTGATTAAAAACAGAAATCAAATCAATCAAATATAATCAAATCAAGTTAAATTTAGAAATAAGGTATGGTAATCAGGCAGCTAAGTAATTGGATAATTCAAATTAATAACCAAACAAATGAAAAGGTAAGCAAAATCAGTTAATGGATATTCTAACATAAGGAATGCCTATATAAAAATAATGGTTATTACACATTATGTCACAAACATCACCTAGAAAAACCCTTAAAGTCTCTCTCAGTAGATGTTCAGGTCTCCGGCAGGAAAATATGGCCAGACTTTCTCAGTGGCCAGGAGACCTTTAGGTTCATGGGGCCTTGATGTCCAAAAAAATACTGAAAAGACCTGGGCTTCATAATCATGTCTCACAAATAATTATGTTTTTATTAATTTATTGCACATTTCCAGCTTGGTTTTACCTGGTTCTTATTACATATTTTTCATAACAAATTATGTAAATGGTATCTAAAAGCTTCATTGTTACCTTTGAACTCAGCAGTAGGTTAAATCTATTCTATTTAATAATATAAAAGATTTATTATTATTAGTTTATTTTTTTTTTAATTTAACTGTTCGGCAGTATTTTTAATAAAATACCCTAACCAACCTTACTAATTATTTGCATATCTATAAAAACTAACTGTTATTTTTTTCTTTGACTGACATCTAAACTTAACCTCTAGCCTAAGCTGAAAGACATAAATTCCAGGTTATAAATTTACAGCTGACTGCTGACTGTTAGTCCTAATAGGTAAATTATATTCTGTGCTAGGTTTTCAAAGTCTTCCTAATCACAAGTTTATAGCTGTACCTTAGAATAAAAAATGACATTGAGTTGTTAGAAATGACCTAAAGCCTGATTGGAAAAGGGTAGGTTGTCAATTAAGAAATCCATGGGAAAGATAAACTTGCATGAAATGTCAATCTATTAATTTTAAAACTTGAAAAACTAGCAATAGGTCAGCTTTAAGTGCAAGTAATTTAGCTCTGCTAACATTTGGCACAGATTTTTTTATTTAAAGAATGACCCCCTATCCCTGTTACACTATGCTCTAAATTCTGGGCTGTAGTGGTTGTATATTTTGTGTAGGAAGTCGGCAAGCAGCTGACCATCATCCCCATCTGCTCCTATTCTGTTCCTATGGGCAACCAACGGTAAGACTGAGCACTATCTCATTTGATTGAGTGACAAAAGCAACCATCTGAACTTAAGCATCCCATACACCTTTAGATCACTCCATACAATTCCCTTTAGATTGATCAACAACTACGTAGTATGATGGCCTCTATGGTGGTCCTCATATTACATGATTTTGGTAAAGAAATTGTATGGTAAGATTGTAAAGCTGGCCACACACGGGTAGATTTTTGTGCAACGGACCAGCGATCAATTACAGTGTGGTGATCAATGTGCACCACATGGGCACATCAATTATTGTACGATGGGGACCCGGTTTCCCCCGGGTCTCTCCACAGCCTCAAAAGCAGACAGCTTCTCTGGCTGTGTAAAGCACCCAGCCTGCACACCCCCCTCTCTTATGGCAGAGCTGGGTCCGTGCTGGCCCCACCCCCTTCACACACACAGAACAGCAAACTGAGCACACAGTTTGTGTGTGCGGCTTGGCTGCCTCTGTGTGCGGCTCAGCTCTCAGCCTGTCCATTACATTGGATGGGGACAGTGCTGTCCCCTATTCAATGCAATGGATTTTGACCAAGGTTTTCCAACACGTTGGAAACCTGTTTGGTCATGTTCCTTCGAGCAGGATCCATTGATCCTGCTCAAAGGAACTGTGGATGGCTCAGATGAAGTAACAGATAAGAGGAACATCTGGAACCGTGCGCGCTCATGGTTCCCAATGTTCCTCTTATCTGTTACTTACCACGGTTCCTTCGAGCAGGATCAAGGTTACTTCATCAAGCCGTGTGTGGCTAGCTTTAGGTTTTAAGGGGGCCTTTGGCCTAACACTACCCTTCCCATTAACTTCTGTCAGATGATTACAAAAAAAAAAGCAAAAAATGTGGCTAGAGGTATTACCAGCAGGTGGAATGATATACTGATTACACTATATAGACCAGGGGTGGAAAAACTTTTTGACTTGTGGGCCACAGTGTGTTTTTAAATTTGACTGAGGGGGCAGATAAAAGAACCTGTAAGGGCCCTCCTGTCCCAAGTTCTCCCAGCCTGGGTGGAAATGTAAACAGATTAAAACAGAGTACATTAGTAATCTATGTTTGGCTCCCAATCTCTACTCCATAGAGAGGTTTCCCTGGACTGCACTGATGATGGCCAATGAGCCTAAAACATCTGTACGCAGTTTGGAATAAATGGCTCTGTACCATAGGTATATTTTTGCACTGTACACCAGTAGTTCTGGATGTGCATTTGGCTGATGGGGCATAAAGGAATAATTTGCATGGCTCCACCCACTTTTCTGAAACAAGGGTTTATACCTTAACTTTTGGGGTTTGTGATGAATTGGAGCATGTAAATAACCTTCTGTTTTAAGAAGACTTTGTTGTGCTATTCACTGCTTCTCACCATAACCTTCATGGTTGTTCCCCTATATAAGTATATTAATACATTTATCATATAATTTAAAAAAAGAAAAAATATATTAAAAAAATATATTGAAAGATATTAAGTAGTAAACGTAAAATTTCTATTGCAAACATTGACAAACTAGAAGGAAACCATAACAATCATCCTCAAGGAATTATCCCCATTTATTGCAGAGAACGAACAGAGCGGATATCTTGACACCATGATGTCTTGACACCAAGGTGACAAAGGGTCAGATTAAAAGACTAAACAGGCTGAATATGGCCCACGGGTCAGGTATAGACCATTAGTTGGATATAATTTTATATACAGTGGTTCAATCTGGAGACCTCACTCATGTAAAGATATGTAATGAGTCTAGAGCAGCAAGAATTGCGAAAGGTCTGGAGGTTAACGTATCATGAGAGACTCCAGAAACATCATATGTACTTGAGGAATATAAGAGTGGAGGAGCCATTACTAAAATTATGAAATAAATTAATAGAGTAAATAAGGTTCAGGCAGTAATTTCAAGATTAAGCAGTGATCAAGAACATTTTCATATTACCCATAACAAGCTAACAAAATTTTAAAAACTTTCCCCAGAAACAAGCATTATTGAAAGGGTCTTGATTCTTGAAACCAAGTTCCAGCAGAAACATTGAGTCTGTTAAAGCTGAAGTCCATGATCTGAGTTTTATTGGCAATATGAATAACTCAACTGGTCAACTGAAAGATTTCATAGGTCCATAGTGCATGAAAAATTAATACAATCACACAGTTATAACCTGTGTTTTACAATTATATGTAAGATCAAAATACAAAGAAGTAGAGGAAACAGATGAGGCTGGAGATGCCCAGAGCTTCTAAGGACATCATCATAGGACCCTTAATATTCACTTGCATCTGCTGTTTAAGGGATTTGTGCAGATTAAACTTTCAGAAAGCAAACATATATTTATGTATGACGTCCTTACCACTGTTGTAATAAAAAGTAAAGGGATTTTTGAATGCAAATCTTGTTATTTTGCCTTGAGAGGTTTAAAGGTGAAGATGTGCGCATATTTCAGAATGAAACAGTATCCATAGTTACCAGTATTCCCATTTTCCTTTACAAAAGACCATATTGAAATGAATTGTATCTCAGAATGCTGTGATTTCTAGAATGTACAAATTTCCCTTATTCATTAGAGTTTTATAAACTATTCAGGCGACTTTTGAATTTTTGCACTACCAGCTCCTGCCAGTCAGTTTTTTTTCTCAATATTTTTCTCTGTTTTTCAAAACCAGCTTGGAAAGACAACTTACAGTTTAAATGTAAGATAACAAGGGTATTCATTTTAGTCCTTAGCCACAGGGACTCATTTCTTTCCTGACGGAGAAATATATATTTTAAGTATTTTAAAGCTCTACTTTTACAGCGAATGTTCTCATAATTATGCAAAAGCAACCCCTCCAGTACAGGAACAGATGGGAGATGTGTAAAACATATTAAACACCTGGGTATCTTAAGCATGCATATAAATCTTTCGTACTATTGAAAAACAGGTATCTCAGAATAAATTATCATATACTGTAAACTTTAGGATATTTAATGCATCTTGTATGGTTATTATAAACAACCTGATCCTCTTCCAGACAATGTGTTTGTCATCTATTGTAAGGGAGATTTAGTAGAGGTACCTACTGAGGGGCCAGTTTTACATTTAATTTTTAATGGATTATAAACTTCTTTCTCTAGTACAAAGACTAAAAGCACAGAGCATGACCAGATCCTGTATGTTCCCTTACCTCACCATGGTATGTATGTTTTTTTTTATCAAGCTTCTAGGTTAAAGTTTCCTCCAGGAATCTAACAGCATCTCTGGGTGTGGTTGTGACCAAACGCTACCACTGGAATCTAGTCTGATCTAACTTCCTCTGCCCATTTTAAAGAGCACCATATAAATAATACTTTGCCAAACTTTGTACCAAGCATTGGATCAGTGCTAGGACATTATTCCATTGATGATTACCATAAAGCTTTCCATTGATATATTGAATATATATTGATATATATATATTGATATATGAATGATATATTGATATATTGAATTTTCCATTGAGAAAATTAGAAGAGTATTTTTAGCTGGTAAAATCATGCAGTAGGATCAGGAAAGAACATATCAGTACTTGTGTATCTAAGGACTCTTGAAGGTACCAGTTTTTGCATACATTTAGCAACAACCATCCATAGCGCATCAGGCTTTCGCCCAATAGTCCTGTCTAATTTGTCAAAATGACCTGAGAGTGCCTGCACAAGCTTGTAGATGCTCTCAGACAGGAGCACCTGGTTGTGAAAGGATATGTAAATGTAGCCTAAGTCAAGATTTTTACTCAAAAGATTTCACCTTGACTTAATGCATGCAAAAACTTCTTTGTAATGTTCCTACATACCTTACCTACTTCTCCAACAATTGTATTGAGGATACCTTGCTCAGGGGCTTTTGAATAAACTAGTGCTAATCAAAATTTTGCAAAATTGTTTTGACCACCTTTACTCTAAGAATAGAATACCAACTTCAACAGATTCCATTTTTATTTCTAAAATGGTGATGGATCCCACTTTAACAATAAAAATCCTGCATATGCATTATGCTACCAGAAAGTACGATTGGCTGCAAGTAACTTAACTACTCTAAAGGCCCCCATACACGGGTCAGTTTCCCATCGGATTCCGGGACGATCGATTCCGGGCGCGTGCACGCCAATCGATCGTCCCGGAATCGCGTGAAGCCCATCTTGTCCGTCTGATCACGTCCGATCGTTCGGGGGCCCAGAATCGGATCGGACAGAGAACCAACATATTGGTCTTTCTGATCCGATTCAGCACACATCAGGGGGAGTTGCCATTTGTGAAGTAAGCGATCAGACACGGAATCGTCCAGGAATCCGTGGGACAAGGTGGTATGTAGCGATCGGACAGACTTAAATGGAATCCGACTGTGTATGCCTAGCTTTAGACTAAATTCTTGCTTCATTATTTTTGGGGGTTTCAGCAACCTCTATGCCATCACCTTTTTATTTTTCCAGGTTTTAATAAAACATCAAATTCTAAACAAATAAACGCCAGACAATCATTTGAAACCATAGTGGCCATGGGTTTACATAAATTTACAGTTATTTTTGGTGGGACTGTTTAAGTATGGCATTCTAGGCTCACTGGGGTGGCATGTCCTTGACTTTGAGCTGATAATTGGTTAAAAAATTTTGTCATGTTACTTATTCTTTTATAACTTGGTATAACAAACTGTTTACTTGGAATCTTGTAGAAAATGTTTCTTATAAATAATGTTTAGCCTTAGCTGGCAGAAACCAATTTGCAGTGATTCCCTATTGATTAATTAATCTAGCTTTTAGCTTTTTAACGGCCATTCAGCCAGATACACATGATGAACAATGCTCATGTTGAAGGTAATATTATGAACCTGCTGTGTGTGTGTGTTTATATGTTGGTGCCAAGGTAAATAATTCCTGTGCCAATATTTATTTTCCTGCACTTTGTTCTAAAAGTAAATATTCAGTATGACAAGTGTACAGAAAGACCGGTTTAATTACAGCTTAGTTAAAGACATAGACATAACCAGCAGCAATCAGAAATTGTTTGGAAAAAATCAATCTTTTATCATGGTAATAGTATAATGAATTGTAATAAAAAATTCTCTAAACCTGTTGAGCCCCCCATACACCTTTAGATTCCTCCATACAATTTCCATCAGATCTACCAACAACTATGTAGTATAGTGACCTCCCTGATAGAATACATAGTGATTGGAAGGTGTAGAAAGGTCCTCATATTACATGGTTTTGGTAGAAGAAAAGTTGATTGTACAGAAATTGCATGGTAATTGTATGTGGTGTATGGGGGGCTTTGGGTTTATATAGTAGCTTGCCAAGAAGTTAGTTGTATTTTTAGCACCCATTACTGTTGTCCCATAATTTGGTCTTATGGTCTTTGGTCCTTTTGCCAGGATAGTCTGCTAGTGACTTCCTACTCGCCTGTCATTGTACGGCAATCTTGTGGAGCTTTTACAGTCCACAGCTTATTTGCTTGGAATCATTCTTACTTTTAACTTTAATGTTGTGTGCAACTTTTTAACTATTAATATAGTAGACCATTTTATTACTATGCTAATTTTCCTACTGCTGAACAGTCTTTTGTTTAACTCATGGTACTGATGTTGCCTGAAATGGTTCCTCAATTTCATTTTATTCTCTGCAACTTTTAGTATCTGCTATTTTCATAGGAAGATATGTGATCCTCGAACCAGACATAAGATTGTTGGAAATAAAGTACACAAAGAAGCATTTAATAGTGTTGAGCAGCATATGGTATATTTGGATTCACGTAATTTCACAAATATTTTAACCACCCTAGCGGTCGGGGCGGCAGCATCTCGTCCAGTGCTGCTACTGCTACGATAGCACTGGACGAGATGGTACCGTCCAGTACACATCAGGGCTCCAGGCAGCGCATACTCACAGTTTTGCGCTGTCCCGGTGTCCCCGATGTGACATGCTGGCTGGCGGCATATCCTCCGTCTCTTCTCCCCCCTCCCCCCCCTCCGAGTGACGTGATAACGTCACATTGGGAAGGCGGCGGGAAATTCAAGTACAATGCATGAAATCAGTTTTCTATGTAGAAAACTGCTTTCAATGTGCTTCTATGTACTAAATCTCACCAGAATAAAAAGTCTCTGGTGCCCCAGATGTGCCCATTTGCAGTAACCCTCTCTTTCCTGGTGTGATTTTACCACATCCATCACACCAGGTTAGAGAGGGTTAACTGCAAATGGGCACATCTGGGGCACCAGAGACTTTATTTGGGCGAGATTTAGTACATAGCAGCATAGCTTTGTGCCCTGATTTTTGTGTTTTCTCATTAATTTTATAAAAAAAAAAATATTTTACATAATTGTTTGTTTCAAACATTATTATATTCAGGATGTCTATTAGTCCCTTGTACAGACAGATTTTGGGAAGTTACAGGCCTACAACATAAAGAAAAATTCAAAGTCTATGGTGCGCTTTTGGTATAGAAATCTGGACCTCAGCAGTGCGCTAGGGAGGTTAAGGAACATAAGAAATGCTTAAAATTAGATTCGACTGTATTCTATTACCTTACATTGCGCGCTGCTGTTCGCAATTATTCGCAAAGATTCGCAAACCAGCTTTACAGGTTCTCTTCTTCATTCAGTACGAGCACTGTGCGTATTGCGCGTATCGATTGCAATGCACACAAATATGCGCAATGTAGGCTACGAATATCCAAAAGAATATCTGAGGGCACATTCACGAAATATTCCGAATTCTCTGAATGTCGGATATTTGTAGAATATTTTCAAATTTCGAATATTCTCGCTCAACACTAGCATTTATACAAAAATAGTATAAGTAGTATGGGGTATTGCTGTCTGCTTATCACTATACTGCAGCTACATGAACAATGGTCCATGAGCCAATTCATAAATGTGGGCCACAAATGAATCTTAACACAACAGTGAAACTGCATAATTCAATGAAGGTTTATTTCTTCAGGTTGTTGGTTCTTAAATGAGGTTTATTAGTTGGTCATTTATTACCCTCAATTCTATACTGCAAACTGGTGGTTTCATTGAAGAAGGATCTATTTTTCCCTTATCAAGTTTACTATAAGATATTCTAAATTTAATGGATATGCTGCTACCGAGAAGACCATTTTGTGGAAAATCTAGATGCCAAAGATATAAAGAATGAATATCATTTGTTGCCCTGCCCACCGTGGATTTAATCTCCCTGGTGGTTATCCTGAGTGTACAAAAAAAACCTCACCTTTCCCAGTACCTACCTGCCAGATGAGCCCATGGCGATTCTGAATATTGGCAAACTCGCTTCACCACCTCTTAGAGGCCAGGCCGCACCATTGAACTCCATGTTAAGGAGGAAAGGTTTTCCAACCCAACTTCCTTGTATTATCTATGTGTAGAGGGGAGGAGGGAGAGCAGGAAAATACTCTGTACTCTGCTATGATTTGTTGAAAACCACCAGGAATGTTAAAGGAAATTTTGGCTATCCAGACAAGGCCACCATGTTTCATTGCTTTGTAAGTTCATATGGCCTTATGGCCTTTGTAGATGTTTTCTGCAATACACAGAATTAAGAAGAATTAACAGCCCTGCTAATATTGGTAAGGCTTGGACCATAGAGTACACAGGAGAGCACAACATTTTAAAGGTTACTGTGTATTTTTGTTATTCAACAGTAACAGGTAGAAGAGGGAAGAAATAAGTTTGGTTATTTTTGAGGTTTGCACACACTCGAGGCTTTGAACAACTTTTGCCCCTAGTGTATGGGTTGGATATTCAGACACATGGTCTAGTTCCCTTTCTTTCAATGTGAGCTTAGTGCACAATAGAGAGAGTCTCCGAGCAGTCTGTATCAGATTTAATTTTTTTAAGCACACTAGCAATGTTCTCAACACTCACATTGTTAAAACTTTGGCCTCTGTTCTATTTTTCTTACGTCTTAATAGATTACCTTGCTTGCAAACGTTCTATAAAACCAGTTTTAAAAGCAATAAAAGAAAAGGAAATATTAAACCTGATTGGAAGAGACACGCTTCTGATGTTTTCACAGGTTGCTCTTTGGAATATATTTTTATTGTTTCTTTTCGAGCGTCTTTAAGGCTTTTTGAAGCTTGGAATTCATTGCAGATAATAAGATGGGTAAGTCCAGCGTGTGTGATAATTCACTTTTGAAAAGATATCACAGCGAGCTAGTTAAATGTAATCACTCCTTTTTTTGACACATAAGAGAGCAGCATGATTTACCTATTATGAGTATTTAGCTATAAACTCATACCTTTTGTGTAGTGTGGGAAGTTTAAATGGTATTCAATAGGGAAATCTTTATCTGTAAGCTAGCTGAATAAAAGATTGATTAGTAAAAAAATATATTTATCCGGGGTAATATTGAATTCAGCATCTGGAGAAGTTCTCCTGTAGGGATGGCAAGTTCTCCTAGTAACTTTTCTCTCAATAACACAGTCTGGAATATTTTATCATGCCTTATTTCTTATTCCTGTGTAGGATAAAAGTGTAGAACTACCATATTTTTCCCACCATAATGGCGGTGTCTCGTGTCTTATGGCACAAAAAAGGTTTTTTTATCTGCACTGTATGGGAGTTGGGCGAAACCTGCCAAGTTTACAGAAGCTCTGCCATTCAGGACAAAACCCCCCACCTAGCTTCCAGAGCATGGAGCACTGGCCAGCAGAGTAGGAAAAAGCTGAAGTTTTTTTTGATTATTTGAAAATTTTTTGACTATCCAAGGCTCTTCATGATCATGTTCTTCTCTTCTAACCAGTGGCGTAGGAACCACCATAGCTGCCATAGCAACGCTATGGGGCCCGTGGTCACAATGGGGCCTGCCACCCCTGCCTGCTTCTTTTTTTTTTCTATACTGTCCGGGGCCCTCCCATCAACCATGACCCCCCCCCCCCCCGGGGCTAAAGACAGAGGCAAGCAGGTGAAGTGGGACTATTTTTTCACCTGCTTGTCCCAATGCTGAATGCTTAGATTCGGTCCCTAGTCAAAGTATAGGATATCGAACAAGGTTTACCAACATGTTGGTAACCTGTTTGGCGGATCGAGATCTGTTGATCTCGCTCAAAAATGGCATATACTGGTATATTTTTTCCCAGACTTCTGTGCATAAACCGACCCATGTATTCCTACCTTAAAAATAATCTGTGGGTGGGAAAGGATGAAAGTTAAATATTGAGGTCTGATTTTAATTAGTCAAGGCAATGGGACTTGCTTAAGTTTTCTTTATGAGTTTTTAGTAGTCACCCAACTGGGTGATTTCATTATAATTCTCTCTTTATTGATCTGATCACTGAACTGGATATGAGGCTATTTCTTCTGAATTAAGAAAGTCAGTTGGATGATCAGCAAAATGTTAGCAAGTCCCATTGGGTGGTGAGACCTTCCACAGACAAAATATATATTTCTCATGGCTTCTGCATGCGTTAAGTTTGCATGATTACTGTGTATACAATTAGGAGCCTTTAAAGTCCCCATGAAGTCCCTAGTCTTGGTTTGGGGTAGTGAAGGGGTTGTTGCAAAGAGCGTCTTCTTCACACCCCAGGAAAATTGTCTTTGATATGAATATGGGATGTAGCACACATGCAAAAACTAAAACTATAAACGGGAAGCTACTGGCCTCTCTGATGCTGTTGGAAGCTCCTCCTTGACCCCAGGATTCCTGACCCGTTCCCACAATCTTCTTAACCTACTAAATAAAACTA
>CM070032.1:42905594-42927573 GCA_036250615.1 Ptychadena robeensis | reverse complement strand
CTATGGTGCACTTTTGGTACAGAAATCTAGACCTCAGCAGTGCGCTAGGGAGGTTAATAAGGGCTCTCTGGTAACCTCCAGGGGGTCTCACTGGCTATCTACCTATAGGTAGTGGCAGGGGGGCCCATAAAAATTTTTTTGCTATGGGGACCAGTGATTTCTAGCTATGCCCCTGCTTCTAACGCAACATTCCAACCTTATTCTCCTGGTGTCCTCTGTTGTCTTAGGGTATGTTTTTACTGCATCTTTTTCCTTTCACTGGATTAATGTTAAAAAAAATACTGAACAAGATGATTGCAAGCCGAGTTAAAATTCATGGATCTTCATAGACATGTCTCTGGCGACTCCCTGCACTGCCGTGATGACTAGTGTTGAGTGAGAATATTCGAAATTCTAATATATTCAACGAATATCCGACATTCGAGAATTCACAATATTTCGTTTGAATATTTGCAATGGCGGATAGTCGTCATATTTTGCTCCAACATTTACTGGCATACATTGCGCATTGCGAATGTATACACGCAATATGCACAGTGCTCATGCTGGACCACAGAATGAAGAAGAGAAGCTGTAAAGCTGGTTCTTTGCGAATAATTGCATACAGCTATGCACAATGTAGGGCAATAATATACCGTTGAATCTAATTGTACAATTTTTCCTTAATATATTTGCGAAAGTATGCAAACTCGAACATACCATATGCCACTCAACACTACTGATGACAATCAGTAAAAACAAATGTGTTGGGGAACACTGTTCCATTCACTAGAACAGGTGGTGTCCTGTCTGCATCCATGCAGAGGAAACAAGCACTAAGGAAAGGACAACAGCTTTAGTTGGCCCCTTTCATAGCACAGCAGCAGCCACATTTGGCCCTATATCATTTTGGTTATCCAATTTGTCCCCTTCCACTTGTTTATACTTTTTTTGTACCTGTTTAGGATGGGTCATTGGCATTTACATATATAAAGAGTGAAGGTTTTCACCCAACCTCCATAAAGCAGGATACAAAAAAAGCCATATAATTAACAATAGCTTCATTTATATCAATCGTAAGTGTAAATTAAACTGCTTTCTCACATCTTCAGTAGCCTAATTAATAGAAGATATTGTTACAGCCAAGCAATATATTAGGTCATAGTGAGGTTTTAATGCTCTGTAGCTGTTTAGAAGATTACATTATGCTTCTGGGATATGTATATGAAGAATACAAGACTATTGGGCCTTTTTTATAGAAATTATTTTCGAGATAGAGACTTTTTATAATAATTTTTAAATGCTTTAAGTATACAAGGACTGTGCCTTCCCACCTCTATCCTAACATAAATGTATTTGTGTATGTATGAGGCAATCTTTTATGTGTATACATATTTAATGCATGTACTTTACTAGGAAAACAAGTCAGGGTGAATAACATTTTCAGATTCCCTGAATGTGCACATTTTATTATAAAGCAGAATGTTCTTTTTTTAGTTAGTAAGTAAAAACTATTTTTTGAATGCGTCTTATTTTTGCTCACTTTCATGCATGATAAACCAGATGTAATAAAAAATCTGTGGCATAGGATTTCTGTGCTGCTGCCACTCCTTTGTGGAAACAGGGGTGCCAAGGAGCCTGAGCCACCAATATCAGATATCAGATTTTAGGAATGTCAGGCAAATTTGTAGGTAGGAAAACAATCATCACTATCTTACATTGGGTAATATCACATAAAGGAGGTTTCTTACTAAACAACAGATATTGGGGAATGCAATTTTAAAGCAATGTTTCCACTGCGTCAAACGTACACCAAACGGATGGGATGTTGACACATTACATTACAATCAATTAGCATGGTTCCACAAATAACTAATGCACCCATAGACAATGAATTGAATCCGTTACCCCGCTGTTCATGGATATACTACCGCATTAAAGATGTGTTAGACAGAGGGACCTTGGTGGACTCACAGAGGCCAAGGAAACATAGCTTAAGTGAGTTAATTTCCCAATTTTTGGGGGTTGGGGGTTGTTACAGTTTATATAAAAAGTGTACACACAAGTTTTAAAATCAGACAATAAATAATAAGAAAACATTTTACAACTTTACCCACTTCAAATGTTATCTGTGGTCTATTTATTTGAAAACCAAACTATAAAGAAATTTTATGTGTGCACACCCTTGAACTCATTATCTATTGAAACACCTTTTGATTTTATTATAGCATTCTTGGGTAGGATGCATGTATTGGGATAGCACCGTTAGCACCCTCTTCAGGTTAGCCAACAGATTTTATTTTTGATTAAGATCTGGGCTGCGACTAAGCTATTACAAAATTCTTTAATACTCTTTTGGTGATTTGAAGTAATTAATTTGTTAATTTAGATGTATGCTTGGGGTCTTTTTATGGTTAAGGGTGAAATTCCTTTGCATCTTAAGCTTTCTATCAAACACCGAAAGAAAGTGACTGGTATTTGAAAATGTAGCGCTGCCCAGGGAAATTTCACTGGAGCAACCAGGTCCCTTTCGAAATTGGATGCCTATGTCCCAGACAGCGTTCACATGGATTAAACACATGTCCACACAGCTGGTAGGGTGTTAACTTTTACTATAGGGAACCCAAGAGGAAAGGATGGGGTTCACAGTTAGGGTCTAGGGGCTCTTACCCAGAAAACAGAAGAAGTCCAGCTGGAGGCTATGATATTCTTGCCCTTGCCAGGTACAGCATCTCCTTTGGCAAAAGCACCCGCTGCACACCCACTCAGGGCTTGTTTCCATTGATGCGATTCAGGGCGTTTGCAGCCGCGCGGCCGCCGCCGCTGCCGCCAACCGCTTCCATTGGAAACTTCAATGTAGTTTCCACTGGTGCGGTTGTGCGAGTTCGGGTGCGGATGCGGTTTAGGGCGCGTTTCTGAACGCTAGCTGCAGCGTTTAGAAACGCATCCGCGCCCCTACCGCATCAGCATCTGCAAAACGCGCGACAACTTGAGGCACAACCGCACGGGAACGCTTCAATGGAAACAAAGCCTCAGGCAAGATGTGGGAGAACCTACGCTGGTCCAAAGGGGATCTCTGTTATTCACCATGGATGGACGGTTACAGTTACAGGGCAGAAAACTAAACCAAAAGAGATTTAAAAAAAACCTATGACCTCACCTCAGGAAATCTCAGCAGCAGCTATACAGAAAAATAAAATTTCTTAAATGTATACACATGTATACAGGGTGGCATGCTCAACATATGATATTTATATCTATATACACCTAGAAGTGTAAAACTACATCACTACAAAACTTGGAGGGCTTCTCAATGCAAAAGGTTTCAATGGTTTGGCTGGCACAAAGGATCAACTGTAGATGCACCAAATGTGTTTCAAAACCAAGTTGTTATCTCATAAACTTAGTAATGACTTCATCACTGTGTTGTACATAGCTGGTACAAAAAACAGAGCTAAAAAACATAACTGCAGAAAACATCAGTGGCCAGATACAAGACCACACCTGGCACACGGAAAGAGATGAGCAGTGGCTGGTCATAATAAAAGAAGACTCTGCAGAGTCTCTGAAGAAGGTTTCTCACTGGTTTTCTGCAGGGTTTAAGAAGAACAACACAACCTCTTCCAAGGTACATGTAAGAATACACATGCCCCATCCATTCATAACATATTTGCCTATCTTAGAGTTCAGGTTTACAGGCTGAATGGCAATTTCCTTCAAGACAAAGGAGCATGTCCTGTGTCATAACAAATGAGTTTATATACAGTTACGTTATTTACTTAAGATAAAAGGGTACATAGTAAAGAAGGTTAAAGGTAGACTTTCATTTTTAAAAAGCAAATTGTTATTCAGAGATTATCTATCCAATCTTATGAAATGTAAATAGAGAAGATTGCTTTGTAGGCTGTCATTCATTTTTAATGAAAGATGAATTGTTAGGGCATTTTCAGCTCTGTTTAATATGTTGATTTTGATAATAATATTACATTATATATGAATATATGTCATATGATAATCCAAAGCAATATTTCACAATATTATGAAGACATCATTCAGCAAATCCAGATTTATCATAGCTTTACTAAACTTGGCAATTTAAAAGGAAAATACAGCTACGGTTTGCCAACGCAGCTAATTGCAAACTTCAATTTTTGTGTGTGTCAATCTTTGGAGAAAGGTCACATCTGACATAAGAGGTTTCTGCAATATGTTGAAGCACATGATTAGTTGGTTGCTATGTTGCCCCAGCATCAAGTTTTTCTTGTGGCAGAGCAGCTTTTCGGTGACATCAGTACAAAATTCATAGCCTACAACCTCATTATGACCCATTAGCGTACCCATACATGTGTAAATACCCATGAGATCTATGACCCATTTGACCGCAGCATGGTGAGATCACCACACTGTGCTTGAGCGCATGTTGATTGGACATGAATGGAGGCACACCACTTTGGGTGCTCGGTTCCCGTGCCCATCCAAAGTATGGCAGTTGAAGAGGGATTTACTGACATGTACATTCGCTGTTCGACCGACCTATCTTTAAATGGGGTGACATGGGTGTAAAGTGGTCATTGTAATATTAAATTGTTTATTCATAGCTGTTTTTTACCCTCCCTGGCAGTTTGGGCAGAGTTTGTTTACAATCGGGCATACTTAACGATCCCTGGCGAGGCTGAATTACGGTGGACCCCTTGATTGCTTGCAGTCCCATCAGTAACAAAGAAGAAGAGGTGGCAGTGCCATAGACCTCCATGTTATGGAGGCGGCGTCTGTTTCCTGGTCCACATTGCCAGTGTCATCAGAGTACTCTGTTAAAGAGAACCTTAGACATATTCCAACATACTTGATTGCCCACCAGCACTATGTTATCAAAATGTTGCATTATGAATATAAAAGGAGGCATTGGGGGAAAGTCAAATGGAAGATCTTATTCCATATGATTGCATATGAAAGGCTTTACATTATTCCTAGGCTTTTGCTGGGCTTGCTTAGATGGCATCATTTGCTCTAGAACTAACAGAACCACACTATAGAGTCCTATAAAACAGTGGTTCCTAATATTTTTTGCTTAAGATCCTCCTTGCCTGGGTCCAAGACAAGCCAGGCCCCCCAACTCATACACGCAATCAAATAGTTATTTTCCGGTCACAGCATTCCTTCCCAAGGGTAAGGTCCCCTCCATCGTAACTTGCATGTGCACAACCATGTTCAGGGGCATTTAACTTGCAAAGTAATTTGTGAAGCTTGTTTAAATCTCACCAGCGCAAGACCAGTTCCTCTTCCTGCAAGTTTTATCACCCCGAGCTGGACTCGGCTTATGGGAGGGGGGGGGGTGTTCGATGTTGATAGGGTATGCACAGAGCTGAGATTGCAGCCTTTCCCTGTCATCCCTTCTCTGATGGTGTGCCCCCCTGAGATCTCTAGCATCTTCCCAGCTTGGGAACCACCGATATAGAAGATCTTATTCCATATGGAAGACCTTACCTTATTCTAAGGCTTATTGAGAGCCCCAACTTCCACAAGAACACACACATTCGAATAGCTCTGTGGAAACTTACTGGAAAAGGGATCCAGGACTAACAACATCCCTCTGTGAGTCCTAGTTACATAAATGCCAGGAAACTACAGGATCCCTGGGGTAAGGTGAGTATTGTATTGCATCATGAAGATTCAGTGAACATTTTCTGGGGAGCCACATATAAGGACCTTGCATTTTTTTTACAAGGACCACTTTAAATTACAAATTGAATTTCAGGCTTTAATAATTCTTGTTTCCTTTTTATCCAGGGTTTCTCTTTCAAATACAGCATTTTATAGAAACTGAAAGTGCAACCATTCGTCCTTTGTAATTCTAATGCAAAACAGCTCCATTCACAACAAATTTAGCTGGGATGCTAGATGTTTAAATTTTCACAGTCTGTTGCCATGACAACTAGACCTGACTATGATACCCCACTGTGTCAGGCATGAATTATTCTAAGTCACAGCATAGTGAAAGAGGTTTCCGAAATTTAAAAGAGAAACTCAGTCATCTCCAAAAATCATGACAGCAAAATTCATGCAATTCCTGTAAAAAAAAGAAAGAAAAACTTAATTAGATTTTCACTGGAGAAAATTAAAATGCTCAAGGCTTAATACCCAGCTCTTTGAGCTCCTCTAGTGCCAACGCATAATGTTGCTGTACAATGGCACGGAATGAATAAATGAAAGATTATTTTTCTTTCTGATTTGATTTTGAAGGAGATAGTCTTTTGAAAAGAACGGTAAGAAAGAAAAAGGTCATCACAACATATAAAAGGTCTAAATGTAAAATTTAACAGTAAAATTCTATTTAATTGCAAAAACCGACATGCTGTTTTACACTGACTATTCCAATGTGTGATTACAAATTAGCATTTGCAAAAATAATTTCAGCTGCCTCTAATATATTCAGGAAAGAAATCAACATCGTTTTAATTTGATTAGATGTTAACTAATGCTTGCTGCATTTTTATAATGCTTCTGGAGGCAGTTGATGTCACTCTCATTTATAGTGTAAAATATGTACCATATTTTTCACACTATAAGATGCACACTTTCCCATTAAAATCTATGGGAAATAGTTGTGCCTCTTATGGTCCAAATTTGTTTTAGTACTAAACATCCTGGAAGCAAAATGTTTGCATCCCAGGAGTCTAGAATTTGTTTAAGCTCAGAGGGATATGTATGAGCACTAGCAGTACCCATTCTCTGAACACACTGAACTCTGAACACACTGAGCAACTTATAGACAGAGACACATTTTACAATCTGGCACTAACAACTTACCCATGAGCACCTCATTACACATGAGAGGAGAGGTGCATCTCATAATTATTATACTGCAATGCAGAATGTAAATCTTGTATCTTTTAGTGTGAAAAATACCATACTTAAAGATACATTATCCGTGCCAATGAGAAGGGTGTTTCCCGAACCCATGAACTTGTTGCCCTGCAGCTGATGACAGTATCTGCCATTTCCAAATATAGAAATATACTGTACCAGAGCCCATCAGAAAATTGCTAGGACCGCATACATGTCACATGATGAGAAAGCAATGCTTCGGCTTCCCTCATTTATCAATAGAGCTGTGACTGTAGAAGACCAAGGAAATGTAGGTACACTAATTGAATGGGTTCAGGGGGTGCATTTTCCACTGGCAGTTTGTCCTATTTGAAAGCGTGTTATGCATGTTATCAAGCCAGCTTTTGAGTTTACTAGAAGGATGAGAGGAAGACCCTATTGGCAATATCAGTAGCTTCAGCATCATAGGAATTTAGAGTATTCATAGACATCATGAATTTGATTGACTAGAATCATGGTACACCATTGATACTCTGGCCGTACAGAAGAAATTTACAAATCATAGACTGACCAGAGGTCTTTTGAGATTCTACCATCCCTTGAAGGAAAAGTGTCTGACCATGATGGAACAAAAATCTTGGATAGCTGTAAGTAGGGAGTTGCGCCACAAGAAAGAATTTTGCATAATGTATTAATATTATTATTTGTTATTTATATAGCGCAAACATTTTATGCAGCCCTGTACATTAAATTAGAGTTGAGATTCAACACAAGATAACACACACAGGAAAAGGTTATGACACAGGAGGAGTTGAGGACATAGGTGGAGGAGGATGGGACTGGCATGGTGGAAGATTGTGAAATGAGAAGATGAGTAGGCCAGACTGAAGAGGGGGGTTTTCAGGACTTTTTTGAAAGTGTTAAAAGTAGGAGCAAGTCTAATGGGAGGATGGAAAGTGTTCTAGAGAGTAGGATCGGGCCTAGAGAAGTCTTAAATCTACAAATGTGATGATGTTATGAGCAGGGATGTCATTAGTAGATCACTGGAGGCGGGGGTGTTTGGGGGTATATTTATGTACCAGTTTGGAGGAAACCAGACCAATACCATTCCTACAATGAAGCATGGTGGTGGCAGCATCATGCTGTGGGGATGTCTTTCAGTGGCAGGAATTGGGAGATTAGTCAGGATAAAGGGAAAGATGGCTGCAGCTCTTGAACTTAGACTGGGGTGATGGTTCATCTTTCAGCTGGACAACAACCCTAAGTACACAGCCAATATATCAAAGGAGTGGCTTCAGGACAACTCTGTGAATGTCCTTGAGTGGCCCAGCCAGAGCACAAGCCCAGCCAGAGCAGATGATTGCACGTCTCTGGAGAAATCCTAAAATGGCACTTGAGAGGCACTGCAAGAGGAATGGGCAAAACTGGACAAAGATACATGTCCCAAGCTTGTGGCATCATATTCAAATCTTGAGGGTGTAATTGCTGCCAAAGGTGCTTCAACAAAGTATTGAGCAAAGGCTGTCAATACCTATGCACATGTGATTTTTCAGTTTTTTTATTTTAAATCCCCCCCCCCCAAAACCCAAAACCGTGTATGGGGTCCTTTAAGGTAAGGAAGGAAATCTAAAGCTTATAGTTGTAATTCGGCCCAAAATCGCGCTTGATGATGTCATCACGCATGGTTGATCGGCAAAAAAATAGGGTCACAATCTAAATGTGTATGGGGGGCTTTAATTCGAGTTTGAACACTGCTGATTGGCATTTTCAATTCCTTAGATTCTTCTAACCCTTTGCTGTTTTATACAGTTACCTTTGCCTGCAGATCTTTGACAATTCTTTTTTTTTTAAGAGTAAACACAGTTGTTTGACAATAAAAAACTTCAGAAAACAACTAGACATTAAATGGCTTCAGCAAACCACTAACCATGAGTGACAGAAACGGTTTTGTGTTATCTTTCATATTCTCTATAAAATGGTCAAGAATAATAATTTTGTAAACTTATGAGCACAATTGTATAGAAGAAATATGAGCTCTAAGCAACATCTAATTGTTTATGTCCATTGAGAGATCCTCCCCCAAGTCTGATGCCCTTTCCCAGATGTACTTGGGCAATTTCTGGCTGGTCAAAGAGATGATATATTTATAAATCTTAAGGTGGCCATACACATGTTGATTTCACACTCGATTCCTAGCCGATCGATCACCAGGCCCGTGCACGCCGATTGATCGACGAGTAATCGAGTGCAGCCCATCTTGACCGATCGACCCCGACCGATCGACATGCCCCCCAAATCTGATCGGCCATGGAACCAACCTGTTGGTGTTTTGTGATCGATCGGGCACACATCAAGGGACGTTGACATTTGTGAATCGATCAACTGGTAACAGAATCGTCCAGGAATTGTTGGCCTAAGGTGGTAGGCACAGACTTGTATGGTCGATCGATCGACGCCTGTGACTTCACCGGAATCGATCGGAGCATCGATCGATCGCTCAGGAATCGACACGTGTATGGCTAGCTTTAGAAAGGACATTTGTTGTAGGACATTTATTGTAGGGGTCTCACTACACAGTACTTCAAATTCAGTTAGAAACACATACATAGGGAAGATCTGCAGCAGATGACAAAGATCAATGAGACTGACAAAGAAGGAAGGGAAAGAGGAAAAGGGAATAGAGAGAAGAAAAAAAGGAGAGACCAATGTAAAAAATTTTTATGTAATGTCTTGAATGTATGTGATATGTTGTAACTTGTGAATTGGAAAGATCTAATAAAATAGAAATTGTCAAAAAAATTCAGTTAGAAGACTCAATGTATTGTATAACAATTTACATATTTCTAATGAATAAAATGAAACAGTTTTAACAAATTAAATTTAAAGAGAAGTGCTGCCACCTTGTGGCCATTTGTTTTTTCTACAGTTCTTTCTCCCTCATATAATACACAAGATTTTAAAAAGTACATTCCATTCTTAATCAATAGGCTTTCATTTGGGGGTTGGCCTAATATTTGCAGCTAAAACACCTTCAACATTTCTGTCAATGGTTTAGAAGTTTTGAGTGTGTGTTTATGGAATTTCTGACCATTCTTCAGAAGAAGCATTTGTAAGCTCAGGCACTGAAGTTGGACAAAAAAAAAAAACAGGCTCGTAGTCTACATGAATTCATCCCAAAGGCATTTGATGGGGTTGAGGTCAGCGCTCGGGGCAGTCTGTTTGGACAGAAATGTGCTATCCCAAGACAAAGCAACAAACCTCTACAAAAAGTTGGGAGCAGGAAAATGTCCAAAATATCTTAGAAGCCAAAAGTATTTAAGGTTTCTTTAGCTGTAAACAAAGTTCCGAGTTAAAACCCTGAAGAACAACCCCTTGTTACTAGAATTCTTTTGACTAGCTGAATGTGTAGGTTAAGTCTAGTCTCCATTTGGTGTATGGATGTGTTTAAATAATAGGGCATTTTTGACACGTTAAACACCTTGAGTAACGTGACTGGAAAAGTGACATTAAGTCCTATGGAACAAACTCTGCACATGCCAATGTGGCTAATTGGATTGACATTGAAGTGACCCAACAAAGACTAGGGCTATATTGCAAAGCCCTTTAACAAATACTCTGTATTTGGCTGTGGCTCTGATTATCTGAAGTGGCTGTTTTTACTGAAGCCGATGTCCCCGTCCAGTGATCCGTCCACGTCACATCAGGGCGGCGGCAGGACATTCAAAAGTGAATTTCACTAAAACAGTTTTCTATGCAGAAAACTGTTTCAGTGTGATTCCCCAGATTTGCCCTTTGAAGTTAACCCTCCCTCCCCTGGTGTTTTCATCACACCAAGAGAGAGAGGGTGTCACAGGGAATTGTACTGGATACAGTGATAACTGTATCCAATACAATTCAAAGTAAAAAAAAACACATAACACATTTCCAATTGTAATAAAAAATTATTCACAAAATATAAATATAAACTGTTTTGAAATCTATCATAAAAAAACAGTTTTTTAGAGATTTCATCATTCAATACCGTTTATTTATTTTTTTAATTTAAAAAAAAATTGAGTGTTTCAAACATTATTATATTCAGGATGTCTACTAGACCCTTGTACGGACATATTTTGGGCAGTTACAAGCCTACAACAAAAAAACTTCCATTTAAGTCTATGGTGCGGTTTTTGGAGTTGAAATCTAAACCTTGCAAGTGAGCTGGGGAGGTTAACTGTCAAAATATTTTAAAAGTCAGGATGCTTGGTATTTCTGAAGATTTTTTGTTTTGTTTCTATTAACTCCTGCAAGGGTAACCTTGTTTGTACACAACATTGAGCAATAAATATGAAAAGAAGCCCTACAGCGAGAGAAGACCGTCGGTTGGAGTGACAGTGGCGCAAGTGTTACCAGCACCACCCCCCCCGGCACGGCAGTGAACGGAGATGTTTTTGGGGGGAGCGATCGCCCAGGGCTATCTCCCTAGGACTGCCACTGGAAGCTGTAGGACTGCCCCTGGAAGTTGCATTAACCTTCTGGACGTTCAGCCCGAATTAACTCGGGCTAAATAAAGTTGCTGAAAAGGATCAGCCCGAGTTAACTGTTACCTGCACCCAGATGGCTTGCAGGCAGCCCCAGAGGCTTGCTGCTCTTCTCCCTGTGTCCCCCACTGTCTGATCATCAGATCCCGGTGTTCGGGATTGCGCCGGCGGGTGCGCGATGACGTCATCAGAAGGGGAGGGACGGGAAGTTTAAAATGTGAAAAAAAAATTTGAAAAGGAAAACGCATAAGAAGTAAATAATTTGTAAGGGCTTGCGTCCGCTGCGTCTTTTTGTCCCACGGTGGATGTAAGTCCGCAGCGGGAAAAAAGACGCAGAGAGGACACTTCCCTTTCAAATGAATGGCACAGTGTCCACTCTGCGCTATTTGAGACACCTCAAATCACCGGAGATCAATGGAGGTGTCCCGAGACGCGGAAAAACAGCACCTGTACTGCATGTATGAATGCATGTATGAATGCAGTATGGGCACAGTTTTTCTGCATTTTGGCTCAGCTAAATCAATAGGGTGCACTCCCACCGATGTGGCAGGAGTAAGCCACAGACAAGCTGCAGGTAATCCGATGCCAAATGTGCCAGCCTGCGACATTGTTCCCTGCGCTGAGTATCAGACGCATTGTCAGTATTGGATGATTTAAAAAATGAATTCTAGTTTGAGCAGATTTTTGTGCTTTCTATTTAATTTTATCATGAAATGTGATTTTTTTTTAATATTTGAGCGTTTGAAACTTCATATACTTTAAAAAGTCTACTAGACCTGTGTTTGGACATATTTTGGTCAGTTACAGGCCTACAACATTTTTGTTTCAATAAAAAACTGCGTAGCGCTTTTGGTACAGAAATCTGGACCTCGGCGAAATGCTCAGGAGGTTAATAGTCAGGGTTACAGCTCCCATGAGCTTGGAGCTTCTTCACTAGAAACCTCACTTCTGCTATTCTTTCATTTAGTTGTAATATGAAGTAGCTGACATAGTGATCATGTAAAAGTTCATAATAACTGACTAAAAATTCAAAAAACTAAATCTGGTGAACATTATCTATATTGTAAATCACACTCTCTCTTGTACCCCATGAACATTTTTTTATGGGTTTTTATATTTTCTTCGAGTCTCTCTGTGAACCCAACAATTTCTTAGGAGACTTCATGGCCTCATATTTAGCTTCTGATCTTTCTTTCTGCTTCACACTTACTAGCCATAGGCACAATTGCAAGATGGAGTTCATGACTCCATAGGTCACCAGAACTACAAGGGTGATCCTTGTCTTTATTCTGCCTAGTAGAGTTTTGAAGGCAGTGCATTGAGCATATATCTAAGATTAGTTTTATTCCTCTTTGGATTACACTAATAGTGGGTATTCTTACATTCTGCTAACATTCCAATTGCTTAAAATTCAGTTAATTTCTACTTTGGCCATGAACCAACCACACAAAATTACTGAAAAGCTATGAAATCATCATAACCATCTTACTGCTTTTAGATACATAATTTCATTAATCATTTCAGTTTAGCCAGTGTGAGCGATTAGCAATTCTATGTAAAATATCGGATCAGCAAATAATCCAGTTTGTCAACTGGAAAAACCACATACACAGTGGAAATTACCAAAACCTCTGCCGTTCCTGATGGCTCCATCTCGTCCAGCGCTAACTTGTCAGTCCTGCAATGGGCGAGATGGAGCTGTCCAGCAAAGATCAGAGCCCCGGCGGATTTACCACCGATCCAATACAATTCAAAGTAAAAAAAATTGAACAAAATGAACAAAATATAAATACATACTGTTTTGAAGTTTTAAGTAAAAATAAGTATTTTAGAGATTTTATCATTCAAATTATATCTTTTATTTATGTATTTATTTATTTTTAATGTAATTTTTTTTACATAATTGTTTGTTTCCAACATTATTATATTCAGGATGTCTATTAGACCATTGTATGGACAGATTTTGGGAAGTTACAGGCCTACTACATAGGGAGTGAGGGAGGTTAAAGCTTCTGGGCAAATAAAGGTTGTTCATTCCATCCCAAGATAGAACAATGATTACAGAATGAGGTTTGTGCTTTTTAAGTGTGTGAATGTATGAATAGGTTCAGTTTTTTCCCCCCTCCCCAATTTCTCTAATTCCAGGTATCAAATACAATCTACTCTAAAATACAAAATACCATTTTACTCTTTAAAGTCATGCTCCACAGAATATTTGCAGCTTCAAAAAGTAAGGAAAATGTTATGGAATGGGTTAGAAGGGGAAGAAGGGAGGGCTGGTAAATATAGGGCAAGATCCTAAAATAATTGAGTATGGGCATCCATCCATCCATCCAAACATCCATCTTCTACAGTAGCACAAGTTGAGGCCCCGTGCCTGAGAAACATTCTGCAATCCATTGTAATATTTCCTGTAATACTAAGGACACAATTTGCAATCGAGATGAAAGTATTATGCAAATACATATTTTATTGTGAGATAAGAATGGTATAGTTACTTAGGCAGACGAAAGGCAGATGATGACTATGGTGTATAGCTTCTCTTTCATTACCATCCACATTAAATGATGTGCAGGAGAAAAGAAAGTAGTTAGATTAATGAATAGATATTAGAATGAACTGTATGTGCTACATAAAATGACTCTATTCTAATTCTTATACGCAAAGCACCGTGTCAAATATACCCGAGAAAGAATAACCCATTCATTGTAATTGTATTTTACCCTTTGCTCTCCTTGCTGCAAAATTGGTTTAAAAGTAGCAGGATTAAAGACATACAAACTAAGTTTTAGCAGCTGCCACTCAACTACTTGAAGCACAAGGTTACCTATCTAATAAGAGTTTTAGTTGTACATATTGTAAAAGATTTTACCATACAGTCTCATTTCTAGTGCATTTTTCATACAAACCCTTCAAATACACAATATGGAGGCCTTATCATAAAGGGCGTCAAATAGAAAGTCAATGTACAAGGCATCCCAGTCTTTCCAAATATGCTAATGCACAAGTGAGGAATCAGGGGCAACGAAATAAAAAATTTACATAAAAAATAACAAAGATAAGCTATGCAATTACATATAGACATTGCTGCATATTTGATCCATTTCCACAGTAGTGTTGATCCCGAATATTCTAATCGCAAATTTTTATTGTGAATACCAGCACTTCGAGTATTTGCAAAGATCTTGAATATACTGCTATATCTTCATAATAGAAAATATTCAAGATTTCTTTTACATTGTACTTAACTACCAAGCATTATGTTTACAAGTGCGCGCAATGACTGGAGATCAAATTCTCAAATTTATTACTAATAACAATATTTTGTGAATACGAATATTGCCTGAGCTGTTCATCACTATTCCACAGTCAGCAAACAGGACTATCATTTCAGAAAAATAAAAAGGCTTTTTTCTCTTTATGGTAATTAGTCCCAGAATCACTTTCTGCAATAATGGAATGGAGAATTTAAAATTGTGGGTTCACTCATAGCAAGGAGTAAGATAGAGCTGCTAGACACTCAAAATATATTTTCATGTACATACCATGATTTCTGGAACCTAAAAGCATTAAACTTTGAAAATCTACACTTGTGGGACACAAACCTTTTCTTAAAATATATTTTTATATTTATGTACTAAATAATAAAGAAGAAAAACTGTCATACTTGATTAACTCAAGATATACCGTACATAAAAGGCTAGTGTATGAGTCATGGCACTGTTCTCCTGAAATGAAGAACATATTCAGAAATTCTGCTGTATTCAATGTGTTAATGCTGAATGCAACTATAAGACTGTGGCTGATGTATCCTAGACATGGCTCCACCTTGTGGAAATATAATGCTAGGAGCTCCACAGCCAAAGTCTGAGCACACCATGGATGGTCATCAACAAAAAGCCATGTTCTACTAATTCATCAAAGAAATAAATTTGAGGGAATTACTACATTTGGATAATTCTCAAAATCTTTGGATTAAAAAAAAAAAAAAAATACTTACACACTTATATATGGTAGGTCTAAATGAAATATTCTAGCTTAGCTCTAAATATTTTTACTGGTCATGAGCAAAAAACATTGACTGTGTAAATGGACCAAATACAGTAATGGTGTATGGTGTGTATCTTATGGTGTATCCTGGAAGGAGTACAGGATAGTGTTGGAGTACAGTAGGTTGTTTTGTTATGTTTTTGGTAACTGGGACTTGGGCTCTGGAATCAGAGAAAAGGAATAGGGTGGGCCTTCCCATTCCACCAAGATACACTTGCTGGACCTTATTGAGGTCTCCACAAAAGGGGAGCTGAGTCAGGGCTCCTGAAGAGGTGGGGGAGACATTGTGCTGCCAGAGCAGGGGATACCAGGGTGCACAAAAGGTTTGACATTATTTCTTGTATTTTACTTTTAAGTGCCCGTTCTTTGTTTGTGTAACTAGGCTTTCCTTCTATTACCTTTTTACAAGGAAATGATAGCCTTTATTATTACAAAAACTTTAGCAGAGGCAATTTAATCAATTGAGATAAGTGAGTAACACAAGGCAATGAGAGTCCACACAACTAGTTATTCAGTGTCTGAATATTCAATAGAGAAATATGCTAAGAAGAAAAATAGAACAAAGTTCTCATAGCGATGAGGCTCTTGTACACACTGTTTTACTCATGGCATTTACTGACAATCATCAATTAAAACTCTACACTGATATATTAATGCTACACTCAACATAAATGAATTTAGGACTTTCAATCAGTTTCTACCTAGCCATGCAGTCTGCATTTGCAATAATTTCCAAAGAATTACTATTGCTAGATACCACCACCAATTGTAAGTGTTATTATTGCAAAGTGTTTAGGATCACATCACTGGACTACAGGTCACAGGAAAGTATTCTGTTGAGTAATGAATTACACTTCTATCTGGCTGTATGATGAATTAATCAAGGAAAATTTTACCTGCCTGAACACATTATAGCAACTATAAAGTTAAGTTGGAGGCATTACAATTTTATTGTTGTAGTTTTTTTGGTTGCACTAGACCCTGGACCCCTAGGTGCCCAACCAGGTGCCCAAAATGTGATGTACGCCAATCAGCATGCTCAGCTGGAGCAGTCGGCAGACAGATGAGTTCACTATTTTACCAATGAACGGGGGATGTGTAATTTATACTGTGGCACATGAACTCAGAATAGGGGCACATATCCTTTAAATGAAAGGTTTGATTATATCTATGAGGCACATAACCTTTGATGATATATATTACACAATATGTGGATTACCATACTACAATGTTCCCTTATGGTTGAAGTATCATTTAAAACAAGTTCTGTTATTTAAAAATAATGTCTTTTAGCAATACCTGATGTGATTTTTTTCATAAAAAATACGTATACAAGTCAGTATAGATTGAAAAAGTTATGTGCGGACCTTTAGTGATGCTGAGGGCCGAACTTGTGGTCCTCCATATCAACCTGGTTGCCCACCACTGCACTAGACCCTAGATACCAGACCCCACAGTGGCAGGGAAGAGACATCTTGATGCTTCAGCAACATTTTACAATATAGTAACTTTGACAAAATATAGTGAAACAAACAGAAAGATCATAAAGGTTTAGAGAAACATAACAGAATAAATATTGTTTTCATTTGGGCACACTGAGTTGAACACACAGATACTGACTTATTCACAATACAATACAGGGCATGTAATAAAGGCAGAGAGTAAGAACAATAGGCTGACACAGTTACATAAAAAACTGAAGTTTTGTATCTGTACGTGTCTCAGGGGGATCACCAGTTTTAGTTCAGGTATGATACCCCAATCTCTACTGTGGTCTTGGCTTAAGCCAAACCACCACCTGAACAGGAGACATGATATGCTTACCCAAGAGAACATCGTAGAAACCCCCAGAAACAGCAGTTAGAGTTAGTTTACACTGCGTCAAAATCCCTCCATCTGACGTACGTCAGACAGAGGGATTTTGACGTAGCCCATTATATAAAATAAGCCTGTCCCAACCACAGTCAGTGCAATCCGTTGGTCTCTGTTGCGTTAAAATTAACGTAGACCACTACGTCTATTTTGGCGCAATGGAGGGGTGTGTAATCTGTCACGGATGCACTGAAGGAAACCGTTTCCTGTATGTCCTGATAGATGCACTGACGGATGCCTGACAGATGCACTGACGGATGCCTGACGGATGCACTGACCCCTCCGTCACGGATTGAAAAACGTCGTGGAAACAAGCCCTAAAAAACGAAGCTGAGGTCATACACAAGAGAACAAGTCCAACAAACAGATTAGCCAAAGGATTGACAGGAGTGTTGTCAAAACATAAGCAGAAGAGCAAGAGTAGTAGTGAAACAGTCAAAGATCGCAACAGAAAGGGTACAACCAAAGATAAAACCACTTAGAACTATACAGGAAAACTGACACTATCACAGGCAAAGATCTAAACTAGGCGGACACTTAAATCTGGACACTTGGCCAATATAGAAACATTTTCATTTTAAATTGATCCTGAAATGGAAATTCAAATGGACCCACAGATAACACAGGAGAGATAGGGACTGCATTATCCAAAACCTACCACTGGGTGGCTATAACGACGTACCTACGTCAGAGAAACTTAAACCTACACCTGATCTTTTTTAAGGGAAATGGTGGGATCGCCTGGCAGCCATCAAAGTATCCCAATATCACTCATGGCATGCTTTACTTTTATACAAATTCAAAATGTAATTTTTCTTTTTATAAATTATTATAGAAGCAAGAGTTCTCAAAGACAGTAGTATCAAACCTTTTTTCCTTAAGGTCCCCCTTGCCTGTGTCCAACTCCAGTCCCCCCAACTCACACATACAGGCACACACATACAGGCATTATAAGATATTTTCCCAGAAGTGATGCCACATTTTTCCCACCGTGGGGTAACTCCCCTCCCTCCTAGCTTGCATGCACACAACCCTTCTTTATATCTGCCGCAAATGTAAGGGAATCTCCAAAATTGTTAAATGTCCACAAGATGGTGCTGTCACATGTTATCATACCTCCATCTTACCTGCTTCAGCATCCGCAGCAGCTCTGATCGTTTCTTGGATGTTTCCTGCAAGGACATGAATCCCCCCCCCCCCCGGTGTCACATATGTAATAACGTCACAGCAGCGGGATTTTCAAATGCAAACCACACTGAATACAGTTTTCTGCTTAGAAAACTGTGTTCAGTGCAATTGCAAACTTTCTGGTTCTGGTGCGATCGGTTCACAGATGCAGATCCCTCCTTCCCCCCGTGCGATTTGAAAATCCTGCTGCCTCCCAATGTCACATCATAATGTAAGTGAGGGGAGGTTAAATTCACCACTCAAAAAAACAAAACAACCCACCACTTGAAAGACAACACAAAAAGATAACAATACAAAATAATATTCTGTTTGTGCTATACAAAGAAAAAAAATCCACAGAACTTAATAACTTTGAAATAATGAACACAAAGGAGTAATGTAAAGTATAGCAAAGAGTGATCTCACTTGATCAGAAAGTGTGCCAACATCCCAACTATTATAGTACAAAGAAAATTTAACACACCTGTATGCACACAACCTGTGCATATATGTGTGTAAGTGGACGTTCCCGTTCTAACAGTAATTGAGTAATTTTCTTTCCCCCTCGCCCCCTCTGCCCGTTTTCTTGGTGCCTCATACAGCACATCCATATTGCTATTTCTCCTGAGGAAGCCATTTATTGCGAAACGCGTCGAGAAGCAATTTATCCACATGTATTATTTATGGATGGACACAGATCTTATTGATTATGGACTTTATTAAAACCATGGACATTATGCATTTAACTATTGTTTATATCTGATTCAACATTTACTTGATGGCTTAAAAATCCCTTTACCCGCCCTTTCAATTACTGTTAGAATGGGAATGTCCACTTACACACATATATGCACAGGTTGTGTGCATACAGGTGTGTTAAATTTTCTTTGTAGAGTAATATAAAGGTAGCCATACACGGCCCGAATTTGCACCAGATTTTTCAGCAGATCAACCTCTGTGCGCGCTCCCAGCAATCGCCCCTTGACAATCGGGTGGCCCCACCTGGAGAGATGGACCAGGAATCTCCTGCATGTCGAATTGCACGGTGATCTGCTATGCCTTTAAATTCCTGCCCAATCCCATTACTTTGGGAATGGGGACATTTAAAGAAATGGCTGGCACACAAAGCCGATCAGCTGAGAGGCCAGCTGCAGCGGGATGACATCATCCTGCTGAAATGGATCTCTCATCTATCGGCAGAATCATCTTGTGTATGGCTGCCTTGATAAATCTTACATGATCATTTAATATAATGAATGATACACTTCCTCTTTGTGTCCTGTAGACGGCACTAGTGCAGAACTGTTAAGATCTATAACTACTCCAGAAAGAAAAACTAACCGGCTACGGGATTCAATTCCAAAGTGTTTAGCTCTAAACTTGCTGCACATTCAGGTCAACTGATTAGGCAGATACTGTGCCTGAACCGGTCTGTTCACAATCACAATTGGAAAGAAAAGGAAGTATCCACCAGAAAATAAACTCTGATAGATATCAACTCAAATACACCTAGCCACATAAAGAAAACTATTGTAGTGTATCAATGCAATTGATTTTTGAAAAGTAACTTCAGCAATCAGTAATTTAGTAGGTAAGTGATATATAATATACTTTAGAGGCCGTAGAATGTAATGTAGAGTACATGGGACAATAGTAAGTGATTTAGTATATACAGTGTACTAAATTACCTACAAAAGTGAGTACACCCCTCATACGTTGACAAATAGTTTATAAAATCTTTTCATGGGACAACACTGAAGTTATGACACCTTGATACAACGTAAAGTAGTCAGTGTACAGCTTGTATAACTGCAGCTATTTGTTTCTAAAACTCAGGCAACAAACTGGAGTACACCCCTAAGTGAAAAAATTAGCAAATTGTGCCCAAAGGGTTTAATATTTTGTGTGGCCACCATTATTTTCCAACACATATGCATGCAGGCATTAACTCTCTTGGGCATGGAGTTCACTGGATAATCACATGTTGCCACATGAATCCTCTTCTAGTCTTCCTTGATATTATCATGTGACTGGTGGATGTTAGAAACCTTGCGCTCCTCCACCTTTTGTTCGAGGATGCCTCACTGATCAAAGGTGTTTAGGTCTGCAGAAATGCTTGGCCAGTGCAACACCTTTACCCTTATTTCCTTTAGAGAGGCAATGGTCATCTTGGAGGTGTGTTTGGGGCCATTATTATGTTACATAACAAGAGAGGGGACTCATGTTGGTATTCATGGTTTCCTCAATGAACTGTAGGTCCACAGGCAGGTGTCTGCAGCACTCAAGCGGTTCATGACATTCCCACCACCACTGTAGGCAAGATACACTTTTCTTTGTACTCGTCAACTGGTAGCAGTCACATCATCCAAACCACCACAGCTTGACACTATCTAAACCATATACGTTTATCTTGGTCTCATTAGAACACAGGACCTGGTTTCAGTTATCCATGTCCTTGCTCTGCTTGTCTTCAGGAAACTGATTGCAGGCTTTCTTCAGCATCATCTTTAGAAGAGGCTTCCTTCTGGGACAACAGCCATACAGACCACTTTGATGCTGCGTATGGTTTGAGCACAGGCTCACCCCCACCCCTGTAACCTCTGCAACAATGCAAGCAGCACTTTAGAATTTTTTGATGCACATGCGCTCAACTTCTAGATTGCTCATGGTGACGCCTGTTGTGAGTGGAACCTATCCTGTAAAACTGCTGTATGGTGTTCTTCTAGGAAAAGTTCTTCTGCAAGATACCACATGGAGAAGCATGATCAGCTGATTTATTAGTTCTTATCTGATTGGCTGACCATGTTTAGCCCATGCAGGTAGCAGCAATGGGGCATGATCAAATTAACCTAACCAGTAGGGATGGACCGAACTGTTCGCCGGAGAACAGTTCGGCCGCGAACTCGGCATGTTCGCCGTTCGCCTCGCCGGCGGACAGTACAGGTGTTCGACCCGTCCTGTTCGCCGGCCAGAAGAAGATCTAAATTCTTCCTCCGGCAGGATCAGAACCTGCGAGATCGTGCCGGAGGAAGAATGTCTTCACTACAAGACCGGGCATGAAGCCGGTCTTGTAGTGAAGATTCCGGCTCAGAGTAGGAAGTGACGTCAGTGACGTCACATCCGGCTCCCGCAACCAGGAACGATGCGTTCCAGGATGCGTTCCATGGACCGGATGTGACGTCACTGACGTCACATCCGGTTTTTCCGATTCAAATTCCCCGCCTAGAGGCGGGGAATTTGAATGTGTCCGCGAACAGGGCGGACGGCGGACATCTTTAAAAGTTCGACCCGCCCTGTTCGCGGACACTCCGGGCTGGTGTTCGCCCATCTCTACTAACCAGTGAACCAGTGGGAGAATCAGTTTAACAAGCTAATGATTAGTGATGGCCCGAACTGTTCGCCGGAGAACTATTCGCGGCGAACATTGCATGTTCGCGTTCGCCCATGTTCGCGAACATATGGCGAGTTTGGTTCGCCCCCTATCTTTTAACATTGCAGAAACTTCTACCCCTGTGAGTCACAGTCAGCAGACATAATCCAGCCAATGGGCACCCCCCACCTCACAG
>CM070032.1:42891995-42905494 GCA_036250615.1 Ptychadena robeensis | reverse complement strand
CTCTCCAGCTCCCCTCTTATGTTCAAATCCCATTGACTATCATTGTAGAAATCTTTTGTGTCCTTTGTGAATAAAATTTTCTTGGTAGTTTTGCCATGGATCCCCCTCTGTCATGTCATTGTCCAGGTGTTAGTCCCCTTGAAATAACTTTTCCAACACTATTGTGGCCAGAAAGGGTCCCTTTGTTTTTTAATGTTCGCCCGCCCATTGACATCTATGGGGTTCGCCGGGTTCGGGAACTTTTGCAGGGGTTCGTGTTCGCCGTTCGCGAACATCAAATTCCGGGTTCGCGCCATCACTACTAATGATACTGCTTGTGTGGTTCTCTGTGAGCCCTCCTGCAGTACAGTATAAACTTTCTGGTTGTTGACTGCAGCTGATCTTTCCGGGGTATTTTTGCCCTCACGTGTCCAACTTTTTCTCAGAGCACTTTTCAGATGCAGTCACACCAGATGGCTTTTCATTTCTGTTGCTGGCTCTGGTAAGAGATGCCCCCCCAAACCCCCTCAGATGGCTGGATCCTTCCTGCACTTACCATGATGGGAAGCAAGATTGAAGCATCCTAAAGTTTCACATGTCACTGGACAAAGACAGTGGGCAGGCATACTAGAGAGATGCTTATGTGACCACATAATTCCAGCATCCATTAATTAAGACTGGTTTTTCTGGTATGATAATCATAAACAGAATTCTAATTGGTGTCAGCGCTCCAATACATGAACTTTGTTCAGTTTTCAGCATAATTATTCAATAACAATATGAAATGATAACAGATTCAAATCATAATTCTTATCTGTATTCTGATACAAGAGGTTCGATAACAAATTCCCTAGATTTATTTACGTAACAGACATCAGGTGGGTTATTTTACTCTGTTTTGAATACCTTATAGGCAGACAAACTATCAAACCATAAATCTGGCTGGGGTGATATGCTATCATTATAGAGCAGTTGCCTTCCATGATACCTGGATTCTGCTCAAGGTAAGAAATACAAAGTGTGTATTTTTCCTCCATGTGGTTACTATGTTTTTACTGTTGATGACTAGACTAATAGCACGCCACCCCATCCTCACCCCCCTCACAAACATGTAGGCCTACTCAATTAAAATGTATCAGACAAGTTTTTATAATAATAAATATTAAGCAGCTCCAATATTCCTGAGTTGTAGTGGGCGCTATATGGAGCCCCAGACTCTATGGAGCCCAGTATGTAACCATCTCTGCATGCCCACCTGTTTCATGGGCAGCAACTAACTCACACAAGTCCTCCTGGGTAGAAATGGTCGAATTTTCCAACTTGCTAAATTTGTGAGTTAATTGCAAAGCCTCTAAAAATGGTATCATCACCAAAATTGCTGGAGATGTAGAGAAGGGTTGTGGGAACATTTGAAAAAAAAAAAAGGTTTTTGCTCTAGCACATGTTTTTGCATTATCGGAATTTTGACTTGAATTTGAACTTAATTTGTGCAAAAACTTTTTGTGTTAGAGACATACTTTTTTTGAGGTATACCCCCAATTCTTCTCTACATCTCCCGCGAGTTTGCTCATGATACCATGTTCAGGGGCTTTGCAATTAACTGGAAATTGTCAAAATCGTTGAATTTTTGAAAAAAAAATTCTACCATTTCTACTCCTGGGACATGTAGTCCACGCAAAGGGGCCTTGCAGAGAGAGAAAGGTGTGTACCCCTTCCAGAAAGTTTAAAAAGACAGAGGAAGCAACATAGAATAATACAAAGGTGTAAAATCATTAATAAAATAAGAAACATCCTTTATCTCTTTTATACATTTTATACAGAGTATATAAGAGTTTATTAACCCATCAACAGTTCAATAGTGTTGAGCTTGAATATTTGAATGCCGAATATTTTTCGTGAATATCGGCAATTCGAGAATTCGCCAATATCTCGAATATCTCGGCGGATATTCGCAATTCCGAATATTCGCAATATGGCCATGTATTGCGAAAATAATATTCGCATTGTGAAAATAAACATAGCTTGTGACCATTCATTTTAAAGATGTTCGCGATGCGAATATGTTTTTCGTAATCCACGGTATTACCGCCACTACTCGAATTTCCGAATATAGAATCGAATATTAGTAGAATTATTCGTGAAATATCACAAATTCGAATATTGCCTATGCTGCTCATCACTACAGTTCAACAGTTTATAATGTTCATTGCATACTCACAAACCTGTGAATATTCCCTTGAAAATGCTTTTTGCATTTTTAAATTTCAAATAATAATGTCTTACATGATACCTGGATTCTGCTCAAGTAAAGAAATACTGAGTGTGTTTTTTTCCCCATGTGGTTACTATGATTTTACTGTTGATGAATAGGTTAATAGCACGCCACCCCATCCTCACCCACATAACCTATGCGAAATTCCCTTGAAAATGCTTTTTGCATTTTTAAATTTCAAATAATAAAATGTCCAAAATATACTAGAAAAATGGAAATACCATTCAGCAGTATATTATTTGTTTCCACACATGAGGCATAATGTATTGGATTCGCCTTGTTTAACTCCTAAAGGATGAAACTTTGTATCAAAGTCCTCAGCACATAGCTCAAGGTTTTCTCCTTTGATAACTAGTTGCATAACAACTACAGAATCAAAGATAATAAAGGAGAGATAATCTTCAAGATAGTAAATGCTATTGTAGTTTTACATTTACAGTTATCTATTGAACTGTCCAAAATTAACATAGCAACAGTTATAAAGAACTAATTTGCAAAGATAATATATAAATAACTCTGTAAAGATCCTAACAAGTGAAAAATGTTTGCCGCTTATGACAGCTTTCATAATGCAACATACTATTTCTACTTGTGACTGTAAATTAAACACAATTGCACATTTAAATAAATAGCAAATAATTACAAAAACATTAGTTTAAAATATCATGTGCACATTAGGAACTATTAGGAAGTAATTACTACTAGTTATGGGCGAACTCCGGCCAGGTCTGTCCGCGAACAGGCGTCCGACGTCTGCCTTTTCGAGGGAAGATTCAAATTCCCCACCTGTTTGTGGGGAATTAGAAAAAAACCGAAGTGACGTCTCTTCAGGTACCTAGAATCCAGAGTTCCCGGATTCTATATCTGGATGTGACGTTCCAGTTTAAGACGGTTATCTTTCACTAGAGAGCGGGTTCTCTAAAAAAAATTCTTCCATTGGCCGGATCTTTCTGCTCCAGATACGGCCAGTGGAAGAATAGTAACCTTCTTCCCATGAACAGGGTGGGTCGAACACCCATACTGTTCACTGGGGAGGAAAAGCGAACATGTTATGTTGATCATGTTGTGTCGGCCATCACTAAATACTACGAACAACATGTCTTCATTTAGTGTTGTGAATGCATTTGTGTTAACATGCCCAAAAATTTTGGAATAGTGGTTATACATTTATTGTTTGCGCCATTAACACATCCACTGAGTCAAAAATGTTCCCCAAAAGCAACGGACGCAATTGTAGCATTTCTGTGCCTATACACAAGTCGGTGGCTTTAGGTTAATCACAACGTGGAAATCCACTTTGAAAGATGCACAACTCGAGTCCAGAAATGAAAGCAATGCACACATTAAATTAAATGGGTAACCAATCAGTGGCACAACCTTTACAATTCTAATAGCATGTCTAGGTTGACATCCCCTTAAGAGCTGTACAATGAGTCAGGTTTTGACAGCAGGATAAAGCTTTATTGGCAAAAAATTTGATAGCTTAGCATATTCTAAGTAAAATAACTGCTGGTTTGTTTGATAATGCCACCCAGAACTTAGAGAGAGCTCTTACTACATAAATAAAGAAACACAACAGCTTATTGTTGGCATTAAACAACATATTCTCACTTGTGAGGGCCACTAAATAAAACAAATGCTATTTACAGCCTTCAACGCCCATGTGTGGCACCACCATAAAATTCTCATCAAAGGCTGCCATTTAGACGAAGCACAGAAGCCGGGACTCCAATAGGTCATGTAATAATACTTAAATTGCCAACTGCTTGTAGTAATAGGAATTGATTTTGCTTCAGTTACCACAATAGCGCTGATTTATAAGAACTAAGAAAGTAAGCCAGAGCAAATGTAAAGCAATAAATTGCTAAAATCTGTTTAGCTTCTTTAAATTAAATAGAAATCTGCAATACATATGTTTTAGGCTTCACAGACCTCACGCTGCAAGTTTTCAGCATGCTACATCCGTCATCGAGAAATCATAAATCTGCAACGACCAAACACGTTGTAAAAAATTAAATTCTCTACCCTAAAGCAACTTCATAACAAATATTCATTTCTTTCATTATATATTCTGTATAGACTACAATTTTATTTAGTCTTTTAATAAGAGTAACTTGCTAATTAGGAGGGGGATAATAGTGGATCTTAATATAAGTTAGCAGAGTCGCAAACTTACAAATTTATTGAATGTCATGTACATTGATATTATTCAATGTAATACACTACACTCCATACACTACAGACTGATTTTCCTTCTACCTTTTGTAAAAGGGATCAGGAATCCTGGCCCCGCCACCAATACCATCTATGGATCCATGTTCCAGTTGGTTAAGACACTATCATGGACAGAGGCTCTTTCATTTTTTGCATTCCTTTTGTAATAATAAAGTCTCTTTCAATAAAAGTCTGCAGAACAAGTAAGACAAATGTTTTCCCAAAACTAAGTGCCCCAAAATATTGGTGTCAATTCATGATCTGTCAACAGGATTTTTGAAAATTGTCTTGTATATACCTATTTATGATCCTGAAGAAGCCCCAACGAAGGCGACGCGCATCAGCATTGCATCATGGTTATTGTGTACATTTATTTGCTTATCGTATGAATTCTGTTAAAGTATGCAATATACAGTATCTTTTTAACTTTATATTTTTTATCTATGTATGGCAATAAAAAATTATTTGATCTGGTTGATTATTTAGGCCAGTGGTGGCCAACTGAGTTGAAGGGCAACAAGTGTGGCCCTCGGCATCACTAAAGGGCCGTACATAACATTTTCAATCTATACTGACTTGTATATGCATTTTTAATGAAAAAAATTACAGCAGGCATAGCTAGAATAGTGGAATAGTGGGAGACTATGCACTCACCTGTCTGCTGATCCCCCACCAACACTAGAGCAGGAGAGGCCTTGCTCGGGCTACATCTGGATCGCTGATTGGCTTTTACGTACGCAAAGTCATGTAAGTTTATCACCTTTCCTCCTGTTTTCACGGACGAGGACCTGTCAGCGGAAGATTGGTGGACAGGTTTCAGGTGCCGCAAGTGTAGGACTGAGAGTGGCCCAAGAATGGCCAAAGGGCCGCTGGTTGGGCAGGTTGGGCACCTGGGATTTAGGCATTTAAAACCCACCACACAACATAGTACAACAAAGTAAGGTACTGTAAATGGTTAAATAATATGGAATAAAATAAATAAAACAAAAGACAAGATACTCACATTAAAGGAGCTTTACAAGGATTGATCTCTCAGGGCCATGTGTTTTCCAGGATGACCTCACTTCCTGGTTAGGGATGAGATCACTTCCTACTTACAGATTCTGTAGGGCTCAACAGGAACAATGTGACACATTTCAAAAGGAGGCTCTTTTTCAACCATGAAAAAAACACACATCCCTCATACTGACCCTATTTTACTCTGCGATCTTCTGGCCACTGACATCACTGTAATCACTGCTGACGGTTGTGCGCAACTATTTATTATCTTTCTTAGTTAATAGTCATTATGGGGGTTGGAACAATTAGTGTTCCCTTCGTTAGGATTTTTGTATTCAGCTATTATCAGGCGTGTGGCTGTCTGTTTTCTTATTGAGGGAAGTGTTAGGCCTTATTATGTTATAAAATATTACCAAAACATGTACAAACAACACAATACACAAATAATAGAGGCAATATTAGGCAAAAAATGTCAGTGCCTCAAAACAGGCTCACCAACTTTAGTGTTGCAGGCACAATCCAAATACTGATCCACTAGTTAGTAGATTTCCTATAAACATTTCCATTTTATACCTCATAGATTCCTAGTAGTGTGGGGTGAATCTAAGGCTTTACCGGTCGATCGATTGCTCTTGAATCCATTGCATTCAGCTAGAAGAAAGCTCGATCGAACATGGAACCAACCACCATGTTGGTAAATCCCTGTTCGATTGGCAATAATTGCCATTGCTTTGGATGGGGAGCACAGCTGTGCAATGATTCTCCGTTCCATTGATGAAGCTCGAGTGCAGCTAGGTGACATTCACACTAAGCTCAAGGGTTCATTAGTATCGACCTGTGTATGGCCAGTCTTAAATGTATGTGCAGGTGATGTTTAGTAATGGGCAGGGTAATGTTGTGACACTGCTGAGTATTACACATTTGCTGGAAGACTTAGATGTTAAATTACTGTATATTTATACACTGTGTATAATTGTATGGAATGACTCATTGCTCTGGCACAAATAAATCACTGTGTCATATCATTAAAACTGAAGTTTAAGCTGCTCTCATGTTACCTTACCATGTTACCCCTTTATCAGCATGATTATTATTCACAAAAGTTTGTGTTTTTTTTTCTTTATGTTTATTTATATAATGCAGGTTAAGTATGGCTGATGCAAGAGAGTGCACATACCAAATAACGGACCACCTCTGGTGAACCCTTTTGATGCTGAGCTTCCATGATTGAAAGTACTGCAATGCAAGTAATAAAAGAGGTGGGCCAAGAACAAAATGGCAAGTATAGTTAAGAGCTAGAGCAGTGGCTGGCAACCCTTTTCCAGCCAAAGAGCTGCCACCCGGGTACGGGGTTGTTCAAGAACAAAGGAGCCACTGCAGAGATCTTAGGTGCTCTCCTCCCTTCCAAAATGGTCTGAAGATTTATCCAAGATTGTCCAAGATCCAATTTTGAACTGCATAATGATAATCGTGTTTACAGACAAAAGAATAAGAAACTTCATTTTATTTATTTTTTTCTTGTCCTCATTTCCAGAAAATGTATTAAACATAATTAAAAAAAGAGCCTGAAAGTTTTCTAATAAAAAGAGGGGTTTCATAATATTATCACTTCAAAATAGTTATTTTTGCATATGTTATATGGTTCATGTGTTCCTTCCGACATATTGTCAGGAATACAATATTGTTGCTGTAACAAGTGAATTGCTTAAAAAAGGATTTGCGATTTTACAAAGTAATAGTATACAACTTCCGTGCAAGTTCCACAAAGGTGATCTCCTAGATCCCATCTCTGCTTTGTGTCCTAAGATCCATATCTACATATACCCTAGGTACCCCTTTGGGCGTTGTTTGGTGCCCCCCATTGGTCGTCCCCATGCGGCCCCCAAAACCTAACTGTTAAAGCACAGGGCATAGCAACTTAACAGTGAAGTGGTCACATGCTGACCCAGCTTTCCTAATGAACTTTGGCGACCTGGTCCACCACCTGCTGAGATATGTCGATGGGGGGGGGGGGGGGGCCTGGATCCATGTTATGTGCCGCCCTTTAGTGATGCCGAGGGCTGCACTTGTGACCCTCCATATCAACTCAGTTGCCCACCACTGACATATACATGTGATTAGCTGACAGCCACAAAGTGACCTATAGGCATGCTCACAGACTAGCCGAGTATTGGACTAGTTGTCTATGTGATCAGACCTCCCCCCTATTGTACCCACCAGTGCTGCGTAATATGCTGGCTCCCTGCATTATATAGCTTTGCATATTGTATATTTATAATACTAAAGAAAACAAACACATTGATAAAATGGCAATTTGGCAAAACACAGAAACTTGATTATTTATTTAGTTTTAGACAATCCTCTTATACCGTAGTTATTTTATAACATGGTGATCAGAATAACCTGATTGCATTTATGTTTTATTACTGGTAATTTACTTACTAGCTGACATTTAAAAAAAGAATTAAACAACTTCATGAGATATTTTATTTATTTGTTTATTTATATTTTTATTTATTGGTGTAGGATCAAATCACTGATTACCAGTGTGCAAAACCTTACAGTTCAATTCCTTATCAGCATTACAAAATCTGATCATCCTTTTATCTGACTTTATAGGTGGTGATCAGTTTGAAAAAGTGAAGAACATGAGCTGCTTCTGTTATCAGATTTACTTCCTGATAGACTGCCTATTATACAGTCTAATGGTCCAGCAAAACAGAAACTGTAAATATGATGACTGTACCTTCCTTCTTAAATAAGTATATCTGTTTTTCATTTAAACCTGGGTGTAGTCTGGGTGTGATAGGTTTTTACCTTAGCAATAACTACTCATTCACAGGTCACTAAATTCATGGGTGTACTTTAGGAATTAATAGTAAATAAATTAACTTCAATTGAATTTCAGTATGCAAAACAGACCTAGCAGGAACTATTAACAGCTGTTACCTACCTATGTTTGTAGGAGGACATATGGCAGAATCAGCGCTTTCTGATATGAGTTATGAATTGAGCTCCACTGGGGGTATGGTGGTTTAGTGGTTGGCTCTTTGAACATGCAGCACTAGGGTTCCAGGTTTAAATCTCAGGCTGGGCATAATCTTCAAAGAGTTTGTATGTTCTCCTTGTGTCTACATTGGTTTCCGCTGGTTGACTGGGTAGGGCTGAACTTCGAAAGATTGAATATTACTGTTTACCAATAAATAGTTGGTAACACCCTATCTAAAATAAGCAGACCCGTCAACCTTCTCGTTTTGGTCGGAAAAGTCAAATTTTTTTATGTGGCTTTCCCGGCAAAATTCAGATTTCAAGAAATCCTGGATTTTTCCCGGATTCTTGAAATCACACAGATCTAGCAGGGAGAGTAGCAGGGAGAGGGTGTTACTCTCCCTGCTAATGTCGCACCCCGCACATTATCAGCACAAGCAGGGTGGGTCATTAGCAGGGAGAGTAACACCCTCTCCCTGCTAGATCAACCCAGAAGTAAGTTCAGTACCAGAAGTGTCATCACTTTTGGTACATGGAACGCGGAAGAACCAAGATCAGTATACTGGAAGTGACGTCAGTGACGTCACTTCCTGTATGTCTTCGTTTTTTTATTTTCAAAGTTGACAGCTATGAATAACGAGACATGACCATTGTGTTGAGTTGAATAGTGGATACAGTAGGCCACAGCTTTAATAATAACCTTTTCTTAAACATTGTAGTAATAATCATTTATCAAGATAATTATTTTACCCACTGTTTCATTTTATTGTCTCGCTCAAACCACCACTCTTATCTACATTACAGTCCAGATTTTGTATACATCCTTCCTCCACAGCCTGCCCATTGAATGGCCTTGGTACTATTCCTCCCATAATGCACAGACATACTAGTGGGTTCATGGCTTCCCCCACTTAAAACTCTTTGATGTTAGTTACAAATGACTTTGACCTGGCTTTGATAGGCTGTGACCTATGACTAATGCTGTGCTTGTTTTATATATATAACTATGGCAAGACATTCTGCTTCTTTTTCTGCGCCTTTTCATCATATTATTAACACAGCATCAGCCATCAGACTTCGGCTATTTCATTTCTTTAGAATAGTACTGATACTGATATGCATATACGGTAATGGTCTTACCCTTTGAACAGCCTGTATGTGATATGCAATGTAACCACAAAATGATAAAAATGCTCTGGTCAGATAGTATTCCTAGTCTGCAATTAGGACTTTTTCTAAAGGAGAACTCCAGAACTTCAGCACATTTCTTACCTTAGATTAGGGCAAACTCCATGCTGAAAGCTTTCTCCTTTTTTGGAGTACATATATACCCTCCTCCTTGATACCCCATAACCACAGCCTATATAACTCCTATGACTTCAGGCTGTTGTGACCGCCTCTGATATCATCCCCTACAGTGCAGGTCCAATATCCCTGAATTGTACAGAGGGCATGGAGGACCTTCCCTATATGCTGGATAAAAGAGGAGAACACTGGCTATGAGAGGATTAAGGAAGGAATATGTTAAAAATACTGTGGTGGGCAACTGAGGTGATATGGAGTGCCACAAGTGCGGCCCTCTGCATCACTAAATGGCCGCACAAAACATGTAGGACCGCCAAAGTTGATTAAGCCGGGTCAGCGTGTGACCACTACACATGGTGATATATGGAATGCCCCATATACATCAACAAAGGTTATGTAGATATCATTAAAGTAGTCTAGCGGAAGCATAGGCACTCAGGTGTCCAGGTGTCTGGGTCACTCATTAGCTTTCACATATGCCAATTAGCGTGCTCAGCTGGAGGCTCAGCGAGTCCCTCTCTCCTCCTCTTACCGCTCTAAGTAGTTCCCAGGCGAGGACACGTCGGTGGAGGATCGATGAACGGGTGAGTTCCTATGCCATATGCATTAACAGGTTTTGGGGGCTGCAAGTAGAGAACCAAGGAGGGCCGCCAAACAACACTCATGCGGCCCCCGCGCTGCAGGTTGGGCACCTGGACCCTAGATACAGGAATAACCACATTGAATTATGTAAGTCTGGAGTGCAGCTTTAAAGCTCATAATTGTTATTTACATTTTGAACTACTGATAATACTATATCTGAAATAACCTTTACATGGTATGAGCAATATTGCACTCAACTGTATTTCTTCTTATTTTTACAACTACTAGTAATCTAAGAAAGTTTATGTTATCACTAAGCAGTGTTGTGATTAGGGACAGCAATGGCATTAAGGAGTACAAGGCTATAAGATAACATGGCATGTGTATGTAAGAAGATATGTAGGCCATCCAAGAAGAGCAAAAACATACAAACTTTACAGTTTATTTATCGCCCTGTTACCTAATGAACCTACACAGACACAACTTCATATTTATCTAATAAACCGTTAAAGGAGTTAACTGCACCGAATGTGTCCGTAAACCCCTCTGTCCCCCTTGCTTTATTGGTTAAGAAGCTTTCCATACACACAGCAACTTTTGTTTGTTTGATCTTCCATTCCATTGGCTTTTGCGATTAAAAAATCAACTGTTAACAAACATAGCTGAGCAACACTTATGGTATCTTACCTCTCAGAGAGAGCCTTCCAGGTTCCACCTATGACATTTTGGAGGCGGAGTGGGGGGTAGGCTTTAGGCTGGCCACTGACCTGCATGTAAATGCAGGCATTGGAGCTCTGTGCTCTCACATCCCCGAGAAGGGGGGGGGAGGGGGGAGTAATTTAAACAAATTACTCTGACAGATAACTGAATTACTCAGTCAATTAGACAGATAATTCAACCCAGGTATGCCCACCTTTGCACACATACATACATTCCTAAATCATAAAATTTTGAAAAACCATTGTTTTAAGCAATTTTTTGGGTCATGTGACTTCTTTGACTGCAAGAACCTGCTCTTGAGGATCTAAGCATTAGGTGACCTATGATGCTACCGGTGTCTTCAGGTTTGGTTTTACTTTCTTGTGTGAAAAGAAGAAATTCAAAATACTGTTAAGTTCTATGTAGGAAATCTACACACACACTAACTGGTGGCTGGAAAATTAAAAAAAAAATTTCAACTAGTTGTCTGAAGTTATTATTCATGAGCATGGTATCATCACCAAACTTGCTGGAGATGTAGAGAAGGGTTGAGGGTGTACTACAAAAAAAAATATTGCTCTAACACCATTAATTATGTTAAACGCCATCTCAATATGTATTCTCATGTCCAAATTTCGACTTTAAACTTGGTTTTTTTTTTAACCCCATTGTGACCATTTCTACTGGTGGCACCGTTGAAGAGGAAATATCAGCATGAAGAGCGTGGCCACCAGGAATGAGATAGACAGAAAGGGATTACAGATTACATTAAAATATTTTTTTATAGTGCAGTAGCAGACAGTGTTTTTGCAAGCATGTACAACACTATAAAGTTGTGTGCTCTGTTTCCTTAAAGATGCTCTCCGTAAAGAAATCCCATTTGATTTGGCCAGAAGTCCAGTGTGCTTTGAGTTGAGATAAAAACACATTACCTCTGCTGCTGTCAGTAGATGTTGTCAGCCCATCTCTTTCTTTCAGATGAACTACATACAGAACACCCCCCTCCTTATCCCCCCATGTAACATGGGGACGTGTTCTGTAACTGAAGCAGAATAAAATTGGGTCAGGAGCATATCATTGGATTTTAATTATGGCATTGGCAAAGTAAGCAGGAAGGTAAGCACGAACTTAATTATTTGCAGGATGAACAGGTATTTTACTGTTTTAATGCATTTAAATAAAGTATTAATTAAAAGTCAGCCACCAATTGTACAAGTTCTCCCACTTAATAAGATGAGAAAGGCGTGTAATTTTTTATCATTGGTCACCTCAACTATGAGAGACAGAATGGGGGAAAGAATCCAGGAAATCACATTGTCCAATCTGTAAAGCCCCCCCATACACCTTCAGATTCCTCCATACAACTTTCATGAGACCTACCAACAACTATGTAGTATAGTGGCCTCCCTGATAGAATACATAGTGATTGGAAGGTGTAGAAAGGTCCTCCTATTACATGGTTTTGGTAGAAGAAAATTTGGTTGTACAGAAGTTGCATGGTAATTGTATGCGGTGTATGGGGGGCTTAAAGAATTTATTTGCAAATTATGGTTGAAAATAAGTATTTCACAAGGTCGACACACACTCTTGCTGGTATTGGCCCATTCCTCCATGCAGATCACCTCTAAAGAAGTGATGTTTTGGGGCTGTTGCTGAGCAACATGGACTTTTAACTCCCTAAATAGGTTTTCTATGGGATTGAGATCTGGACACTGACTAGGCCACTCCGGGACCTTGAAATGCTTCTTACAAAGCCAGCGCGGTTTGTTTGGGTTCATTGTCATGCTGAAAGACCCATCCATGTTTCATCATTAATGAAACAAGGATTTTCATTTAAAATCTCATGATACATGGGCCTATTCATCCTTTCCTTTACATGGATCAGTCGTCCTGGTCTCTTTGCAGAAAACCAGCTCCAAAGCATGATGTTTCCACCCCCCATGCTTCACAGTAGGTATGGTGTTCTTTGGATGCAACTCAGCATTCTTACTCCACCAAGCAGGACAAGTTGAGTTTTTACTTTGGTTTCATCTGACCATATGACTTTCTCCCAATCCTCTTCTGGATCATCCAAAAGCAAACTTCAGACAGGCGCGGACATGTACTGGCTTAAGCAGAGGAACATGTCTGGCACTGCAATAGTGTAAAAATGATGGTAGCCTTTGTTACTTTGGTCCCACCTTTCTGTGGGTCTTTCACTAGGTCCCCTGTGTGGTTCTGGGATTTTTGCTCACTGTTCTTGTGATCAGTTTGACCCCAAAGGGTGAGATCTTGGGTGGAGCCCCAGATCAAGGGGGGTTATCAATGGCCTTGCATATCTTCCATTTTCTAAATATTGCTCCTACAGTTGATTTCTTCACAGCAACAGTGTGACAATCTTGTAAAGACTTACAAAACTTAATTTCCACCAGAATTTGCAAATAAATTCTTTACAGATCAGACAATGTAATTTTCTGGATTC
>CM070032.1:42870542-42886960 GCA_036250615.1 Ptychadena robeensis | reverse complement strand
TTTGCCATGGATCCCCCTCTGTCATGTCATTGTCCAGGTGTTAGTCCCCTTGAAATAACTGTTTTTTTTAACTTTTCCAACACTATTGTGTCCAGAAAGGGTCCCTTTGTTTTTGCCCATTGAAGTCTATGGGGTTCGCCGGGTTCGCAAACTTTTGCGGAGGTTCGCGTTCGCCGTCCGCGAACATCAAATTCCGGGTTCGCGCCATCACTACTTGGTAGGAAGGAGGGCCTGATGTGGAGAAGAACCTGATAGTGGAGTCAGGTGCAGGTGAGGCTAGTGTAAGCCCCTGTCCTGAAAAGCAAAGAGTGTGGAGCGTGAAGGTGGCACCAAGGCAGAACAGCCTGCAGAGTGTTGGGAAACCTCTATTCTGGGTGAGCACCAGCTTATTGTCAGAGCTGCAGCTGCCTGCTGAAACTGCTGATTGGGTTTTCACTTGGTTACTGGTGAGATGCAGTGAGCTGGATCATATACCTTGAAGTGCCTCTTGGCGACTGGGAATCCTTTGCTACCGACTGAAACGGCAAGAGTGATATTTACTATTCTTTACATGGACTGGCTTCGGCCTTACCAAAGTTGTTTGTTTCCCACTTTGGCGCAAATAAAAGTTGAACTGTTCATTCGATCAGTCTTCGATCACTGTTCATTCATTATCAGTCTTCAGCCCCCTCCACAGATTTACTATAGGATTAAGGTCCAGAAAATGGCTAGACAGCTGTAGGGCCTTCATGTGCTTCTTCTTGAGCTATCTTTTTGTTGCCTTGAGCATGTGATTTTTGTCATTGTCATTCTGGAATACCATAATTGCCCCATTTCCAAACGGAAGGGAAGGAGATGCATACTGTGCTGACTGTACATGGTCCCATCCATTTTTTTCTTCTACAACACCATGTTTGATGGTGGAGATGGTGTTTTGGAGGTCTTTAGCAGCATTACTCCTCTTTCAAACATAAGGAGTGGATTTGATGCCAATGGGTATCATTTTGGTCTCATCTGACCTGTTAAGGAAGAGATTCCTAATGTTAGCTATTGGAGTTAAAATATGTATTATTGCAATCCATATTGGGATCGCAAGAGAACAGACTCAAGACACCAGCGTATCCTTCAATATGCTGTTCCATTTATTCAAGTGAATCTCGGCATTATATAGTCAGCCAAGTCCGTGTGCATTGGGGCTATAAAACAAAGGCATTCCTGTGATGTAGTTTCTTAATTAGTTTCTCGAGACCTTCAACTGCCTCCTGACCACCTACTGCTCAGTGAACAGTTGACAAAAAGCCCCCATACACCTGCAGATTCCTCCATACAACTTTCATGAGACCTACCAAAACTATGTAGTATAGTGACCTCCCTGATAGAATACATAGTGATTGGAAGGTGTAGAAAGGTCCTCCTATTACATGGTTTTGGTAGAAGAAAAGTTGGTTGTACAGAAGTTGCATGGTAATTGTATGTGGTGTATGGGGGGCTAAAGGCTTTTATGACAGGATAAAGTAAGGTAATGGTCTTTGTTCCAAAGTTGCGCAGAGTCTACAAGTACAAATATATATACATAATACATTTTCAGATTGGCTTCCTCCACCAACTACAGCTTTACCTAAATGAAAGTTGTAAGTACACCTATTAGTAGTAAATGGTTTGTCTTCTTCCTCTTGTCTTAAGGTAGCCATACACAGGTCGATTTGTCACCTGATCCGATCATTCCAGGAGATCATGGAATCAGCGATTGATCGGATCAGGAATAGATGGAACACCACCTTGGGAATGTGATTTGTGGTCAATTTGGACATGAGACGATCTCCAAAATGGCCAATTCCACAAAATACATTGATTTGAAAGGCTGCTGCATAGGGAGCTATAGGTCCCCTAATGTAAATGATTGTGAAACGATCGACCAAAAAAAAACATGTGGGTTCAATGTCTGATCTGATTTTTAGTCGATTCCGATTTTGTGTATATGATCGTTCAGGGTGGGCAGAACTCGATTGATCGCCGATCGATCTCGTGAGCGGGCTCGGTGATTGATTGGTCAAAAATCGAGTGAAAAATCGACCCATGTATGGGAGCCTTTACATTTTGCTCAGTATGTTAAAAGAATCTGAAAATAGACTAACTGGCAGACTTAATAGTTAATACATGTTAAATCAAAACCTACTATACTAATAGCAGAGATGGACTGCATTTTACTGTATATTTAATTTTATTGTGCCTCTAGTTCTACTTCAAGCTACAACAAACTCCAATAACAAAAAAGTTACTACAATAATTTTTTTTAGCCCTTGTACCATAGTGTTGTACCATAGTGCAGGTTCTCAAACTTATAACCTTATAAACTTATATAAAGAGCTTCAAATTCCAGCGTATTACTCCATAAAACTGATCTTTGCTTTCTCCATATAAAATTAAGTCAATAATTAATAGGTAGAATTGACCTGAATGTCTATGAAAGGAAACACAAATTCCTATTTTCTTGCAACAGATAAATTCTTGCTGTAACTTCTCTTTTCTCTTCTAAAAGAAAATGATTGCAGATAAAGCAGAATGTCACAACTACCCACAAAAGATGTAAACTTGTGAGACAATGAACACAGCAGCCAGGTGCTATGTAGTAGGCGTTGCCTTCACAAGTCACCTGATCACCTCTTCTCCTTGGTGTAGAGCCAGAGAGGCGAGATAAAGAGGAAGGAGAGGTGTGGTCGGTCCCTGACAGGTGGGTTCATCTCGAAGCCCAGCCAAGGTGGTGTTCCCACCTTCTTATGACTCAACAAATGTATAACATTAATGACAGAGATCATCTGGTCTTGCTTCACTTACCAAGCATCAGGACATCTGAAACATGCACAGATAATCTGTCAGAAGGACTGCTATCTCTCCAGGGATCCTTAAATAAACACTTCAGACCTCCTCATCACAGGCTGGAAGAATACACCATGGAAGAAGGGATAGACAACCCAGTGTTCACCACTCTAGATGAAGTGGCTTTGAAGACCATTGACAATGACAATAAAAAGGTGAGCCCAAGTCTTGGAGAGACAGAAAAGAAATCCAAGGATCCCATCATCAGCGGAGAGTATGAAGAAGGGCCGTGTGGTTGGGGAAGATTTACTCCGAGCTTTCTGCAGTGCTGTAATAATCCTAAGGGTTACTTGGTGATGTACAGCTTTCTGGCAGTCATGCAAGGTGAGCAGCATTCCTTTTCCAACTATACCTGAAGCTTGAAATCTAACCTGAAGTGTTTGTTTGAAATCCTTTCTGTAGCGGGGAAATTAGACTGCATAACATTCACTGCAATCTGATATACTGAGAAGAAGCAACAGGTATTGTGACTTAGTCCCTAAAAACTGCCTTTTACCTTCTAATCATTAGCTAAACTATAATAACACATTTACCAGGTCCATGTAGTTGAGTTGCATTCTTTGGTCTAGTAAAAGCTCTCAGCAAGCTATCCTTATCTGTGATTTAAATTGTTTTTAAAATGTAAATGGAAAAAAACTACAGTTAAAAGCTAATGTAATGTTTCCTTTGTCATGGGACAGACAGCATACATTCACCCAGTTGGCTAAGTGTTATCCTGAAATGACATAACCTCTGGTTGAAATCCTTTTTATTTTTATTTTTTTTTAAAAATTGCATCATAGATAGAACTGTTGCTGAACTTACAATGGTTGAAAATATCTAGTATGTGGACAGCGGTTGGCATTGGCCGCTTGTAAGTTCGTCAAAATGGATTTCATGTCTGACATCCGCGGTTTCCTATGTAAGACCAGAGAGGTTTGCTGCCTGCTCATTCTCCCTCATCTGACCCTTTAGAGACTGATATGAGGAGCAATAAAAAGTTTTGTGTACAAATATATTTTAAGATAGAAGATTTAAAGAAACACCTACTTCTCACTGCCCATGACAAGTGGCCCCCTGAGCTCATTGACTGTAAGGCAGCATCCTTTCCCAAGAAACCATGGTAGGCACACAGTGATGCAGATGGATACCAGAGAACCTCTTAAGTAGTAAAACATTTGACTGTCCTAGCTTCTGAAGCTGATAAGTTGAAGGATAAAAGTAATTTGTTAAATAGATCTTTAATTGGATAGTACAGCTACGCATATGGCCTACTATGCTTGGTGCTGATTTCCATTCTAAAGGAATCTTACCATATTTTAGAAATGTCTAATTGTACAAACGTATGGAATTTCCTGTACATTTTTTTTAGATTTGTTACTTTAAATTGTTTAATTTAAACAAGTTTGTGATTTGTAGGCACAGATTTCTACCCTTAAAGCTCTTTCACACATATGCCTTCTAAAACTGCACTGAAAATGCTGTGATGTGGTGCAGTTTGAGGTCCTGTGTGCTTCAGTTTGCGTTCCCAATTGGTTTATTATTATTATTATTAATATAATGAATGTCTTTTAAAAATATTTGTGCAGTTAACACCCAGGTGCCCAACCTGTGGCACAGGGGCCGCATGCGGCCCTTTGGGTGTCTTTGGTGGCCCCCCTTGGTCCTCCCTTGAAAACTTACTGGTATTGCATAGGCCATAGGAACTCACCTGTCCACCAACCCTCCGCTGACAGGTCATCGCCCGGGAACTGAGTGGGAAGAGGAGAAGAGGCGATAAACTAATGTGATAGGCATACATAAAAGCCAATCAGCGACCCAGATGGTGCCTGAGCAAGTCCCTCTCCTCTTTTCCTCAGTAGACTGGTGAGTGCCTATGCTCCTTTTATTTCACCAATGAACAGGGGTGATTGTATAATATATATTGCGGCACAAAACCTAAGAATAGGGGCATATAACCGTTATAAGCAGTATAAGTTGAAAACGTTATGTGCGGCCCTTTAGTGATGCTGAGGGCCACACTTGTGGCCCCCCATATCAACTCAGTTGGCCACCACTGAGTTAACAGATTATTTTAAAACGGCTTAAAATTATGTTTACATGAATGTGAATGGTACACAGTACACTGTGTACCTGCAGATTGCACACCATTTGTGGCGCAAAAAGTGGACGGCAATGCACACCGTGTGAATGAACCTTAATTAGTCATGTCCAAAAATCATGTACAATATTTTAGCTGTAACCAATTATTGTTGTGTTTAGTGGGTATGATTCCCTATCAATGGTGATATGTTGGGAGGTGTCCACTTTCATAAGCAATCAATTGGGTAAACAGTAGACATTATTTTATCATGTATTTTGGGAAATCTGACCTTCATGAACAGTAAGCCATATTTATTATTCTGGCCATGTACTATTGGTAAATAGGTTTAGCTAGAAACACAGTTTGTAGAATTGGAGTACAATTGGTCTTCGTTATATTGGGGTTGTATTTTCCGCGGTTAAGCTCTGGTTTTCAATTCCATGATGAAGCCCAACACTGGCAAACAATATTCTTGTGCATTTTTTTTATCTAAGACAAACCAAATCAACAAGAGTAGGCATCTATAGATACGATCAATGTGGGTCACGGACCTTAATGAGCAGACGAAGTCCATGGTAGTTCATGCCTTTATTCCTATATTGGTGTTTAGTAGGTTAACATCTATTTACATTGGTGATCAGTGAGGTAGGGTGCCCTTTCATTGATGGTCAGTTAGGAGAAGAGACAGAAAGATTAAAGGAACAGTAGTCAGTGTTTTGTTACCATATAGAAGAGAAGAGAGTTGGCCAACTCAAGTCTGCAGATATCACCAGCGGACTAACAGCCATTTTAGATAAAAATACATCAATAATTGGAATAAAAAAAAATACATCAATAAATACAAATACCAACCCATACTACACTTGATAATTATAATTAGTTATTATTGCCACATCTGTTGAAGTGACTGGAGCTGGACAACACCGATCTCAATAGTTGCTTCTTCTTATTAACATATCAATTATATGATTAATATATATGCATCATGTTTGTAGCCTTACCAGAATGAAAAAGGAAGTAATTTTACATTTTAAACAGTAGACATTCTTTTTATCATGTATCATCCTAGTTACTGTATTACATTTTGGGAAATCTGACCTTCATGAACAGTAAAGCTGGCCATACACCTGCAGGATTCTCTGTCAGATTTCCTTCAGATCAGATCAGATCTACCAACAACCATGTAATATGAGGACCTTTCTACACCTTCCAATCACTATGTATTGTATCAGGGAGGACACTATACTACATGGTTGTTGGTAGATCTGATCTGATCTGAAGGAAATCTGACAGAGAATCCTGCAGGTGTATGGCCAGCTTAAGACGTATTCATTCATTCTGGCCATGTACATTGGTAAATGGATTTAGCTAGAAACACACAGTTTGTACAACTGGAGTACAATTGGTCTTAGTTATATTGGGGTTGTATTTTCCGCTGTTAAGCTCTGGTTTTCAATTTAAGCCATGATGAAGCCCAACACTGGCAAACAATATTCTTGTGCATTTTTTTTAAAATCTAAGACAAACCAAATCAACAAGAGCAGGCATATATACAAATGATCAATGGGGGTCACGGACCTTAATGAGCAGGCGAAGTCCATGGTAGTTCATGCCTTTATTAAGGCCCTGTCTATTCATGTTCAATGCATTCTGCTTGGACCTATGGTTTTGGCACATAAAGCACAAAATAGACTTGACCTCCAAATGTAATTTTTAGAATGAAAGGACAGTAATGATAACCTACGATTTCCTTACTGTCCTGTATTCACACATATTGCCTAAGGCTTGGCGAAAAAAGTGTATAACTTAGAGGTAAATGTTTGTTCAAAAGATGTGAGGCATATGGTACACGACTCTTGATAGGTGATAGGGGAGGCATATGGTACACAACTTTTCCTATTTAGAGGAAATTCTTTTTTAGACCATCTCTGTGTACTTTTGAAATGTAATTTGCTTTGCAGTCACGATGATGAATAAATTCAGAAGTTCCAGAGCTGCTGCGTTATGCCAAGCATGCATATGAAGCACTGTGACATCACTTGCTTTACTTACAGGACGTTACAGGCCATTGTTTCAGGAAGAAGTAATCTTAACAAACAGGATGATTAAGCAAGCAGTGTTTTACAATGCTTGTCAGCAATGGCAACTTTTCATTACCCTTTAACAGTACTGACTTAAGCCCCCCCATACACCTTTAGATCACTCCATACCATTTCCTTTAGATCTACCAACAACTATGTAGTAAAGTGGCCTCCCTAATAGAATACATAGTGATTGAAAGGTGTAGAAAGGCGCTCATATTACATGATTCTGGTAGAAGAAAAGTTGTACAGGTATTGTATGGTAAGATTGTAAGGTGTATGGGGGCCTTTAGGCATGGCCAATACATAGGTAACAGTGTTATGGTCAAGTTATTACGCCCCCCCCCCCAACAAAACCACCCACAAAATGTTATACCTAATACCTTAAATTCAATGAATAACCCATTGACACTCATTTAGAGGATGGAATTATTAAAGTCACAACTTTAAAATGCTTCCCTAATAATTACAAATGTTATAATACAGTAAAAACTTCAAAAGAAAAGGTCCCTGGTGATTACAGAACCAAAACAAGCATATAACCATCGGTATCAGCCTTAATTTTGCTGTTGGATACTAAAAAATGTTATTCCAAGAATACTTAAATCACTTAAACTGCCAGTATTATATTATAATTGTACACATCCTAACAAGACTTTTACTTTTGGATAGTGTGGTGGTATGCTTTAGACACATTTCCATTATAATGGACTGATGCATGATCTGCTAATGATTGATTGTATTCAGGTATGTAAATTATTCAAGTCCTGTGTAATATTTAATGCAACATGGGTTACAGATTGGGATTTTAGGACTGGTTAATTAAATATCAGTTATTTGTATATGTTTGAAAAGGGAAATAATGCAAATAAGGTTCAATATTTTGTGAACATTTGTTTACAGAGTTTTTTTTAACATTCACACATCCTTCATACAGAATTATGATATCACAGTGTCTTAAATGGAAAAAAAAAATAGCATGCCTCATCTCATAGGGGAATTATGGCAGAGCCACAGGGGAGCGAGGTGAGCAAGGTAACAGTTCTGGTACTCTCACTGTGATACATTACAGCACATCAGCCACGTTGTTCTGGTATGGGAACACAGTGCCCACTGCTTCTCATAGGCGAAAACACAGTGGGCAGCAGGCAGAATAGTCTTATAGAGATCCATTTTGCCAGATTGCTGAGTGACTTCTACACCCAAGATATTGGGAATTGACACAACAGAAAGTCTAGAGCAGGGGGTGTCAAACTCAAATACAGAGCAGGTTAAAATTTTAAAACTTGGACAAAGTTGTGGGCCAACCTTGAGATTTATTTTAAAATATACAAAATATATAAATATACTGCAGTATAGGAAATGTTTGGGTCAGTGTTCAATACCTCTGAACTACACACACACTGTACACACAAGGATGTGGGCACACATGGACTACATATAAACTGTACAGTGTGTGTGAAGTCAAATTATGCCCCCATCCCTGTGTGTAGATTCATGTGTGTGTAGTTCATGTGTGCCCCCATCTGTGAGTGTACAGTATGTGTGTTGTTCATGTGTGCACAGTTTCCATACTTTGCCTTCACCCAAGCTAATTCTGGAAACCCTCTCTCTAGCTCTGCCTTCCCTGCAGCTCCCCTACCAGTGCATTCACCCTGCCTCTGTCCTCAAACTCTAGGGGTATAGAACTATGGATCCCAGAATACTCCAGGCAGTGGGTTCTCACTGAAATGTACTTCTGAGGAGCCAGGACTCCAAAAGCAGTAGTTGGAGGGACCTTGTGTGCAGCTGGTAGGGGGCTGCCATGAATGGAGATTTGGCAGCTCTGCCGCGAGTCAAAAATATTTGCATTTTGGCACCTATGGTCTAAAAGTTCCAGACTCATATTATAGTCTGGTCTAGAGGCTTAAGACTCACAGTAGACAGAAATTGCTTTTCTCTAGCCTGCTGACTCCATTACATGGGGTTGTGTTATGGTGGTTAAATTCCTATTCTACGATATCTGTGGAGATACATACACAATGATAGTCAAGTTAAAGTTCATGTTTGAGGACAAGCAGACGATATTCTGGTTGAGCTTTGCCCTGTCAGAAGAACTGTTTAATGAGCATATAGATTTTCTAACATGTTGTAACATCGCTTTGACAGGTCAGGTGCTAACCCTTACTGTTAAAATGTAACAGTGTGAACTGCTACTAAAACGGTGTATATACAGAATATTTGTAGTATTATTGGGCAAGTCACTTCTTCTTGAAGTCTCGCTTCACAAGATATCTAACCTCCCTGACGGTTGAGACAAACTCAGTTTGCCCTCTGTTTGGGTTCGTCCCAACCACATCATAGACCTCCATGTTAATGGAGCGGTGCCAGCTTCCCAGTCCACGTTGCGGCATCATTGATGAGGCTAGCAATGCGGACAGGGGCTGGAGGAGGGCGGGAGATTTAAGCGGAGTACTATGCTTTTAACGGAGCAGTAAGGGCCAAACGCTAGGGAGGCTAAATAAATCTATGAAACAAAACAAAAACAGAATGGCAATAAGTTCTTAAGCTAGCTACACTATCATCAACTTTGCTCAATTATTAAAATGATTATGTATAATGTTTAATGATATATGTTTATATATGTTTTTTCAATATTGTCTTACACACTGTGTAGCTGATTTTGTTATAGTTATTGCTTACACTGTCCTTTCTCTTTTTTGCAGGTACTGCTGTGAATGGTCTGGTCAATGTAGTCATCTCTACGATTGAGAAACGATTTGACTTAAACAGCTCTCTTACTGGAGTCGTCTCTGCCAGTTATGACATTGCGTTTTGTGCATTGTCACTTTTTGTGTCTTTTTATGGGCAAAGAGGACACAAGCCTAGATGGCTTGCTTTTTCAGCTTTTATGATTGGACTGGGAGCCATAGTATTCTCCTTACCTCATTTTACTACAGATAGGTACGAGTATGGAAACCGATACAATGGTGAGTTAATAAATTGTTTTAAAAGATACAATAAAATAGATTTTATAATTGATTTTAAAAGTAGTTTAGATCTATAGATATCTATAGATATCTTTAGATATCTATATGTCTATTATTGCACAACATTTAGCTTTATAAGAAATAATATTTAGGAAACAATTAGATTTCACCCTGGTATCCTTGGCATACTTGTCAACCCTACCCCCCCCCCCCCCCCCCCCCCCCCACCAAAAAGTGACTTTCCCGGCCAAATCCCGACTTAAAGAAATCCAGGATTCTTCCAGGATTCTTAAAATCGCGCTAATTTAGCAGGGAGGGGGCATTACTCTCCCTGCTAATGTCCCACCCTGCACATTATCAGCACAAGTGGGGTGGGAAATTAGCAGGGAGAGTAACGTCCTCTCCCTGCTTAAACAGCCGAGAGGTAAGCCCAGTACAAGAAGTGACATCAGTCATGTCTCTTCCAGTCTTTGAACGTGGAAGAACCATGATCCGCAAAGCGGAAGTGACGTCACTGATGTCACTTCATGTTTTTCCCATGTTTTTTTGGGGGGGTTCACAGCTACGATCCTTGGTAAACCAAAAGTTCTGTAGCACATATATAAAAATACAACATACATCAATAAATACAAATACCAACCCATACTACACTTGATAAGTATAATTAGTTATTATTGCCACATCTGTTGAAGTGACTGGAGCTGGACAACACCGATCACAATAGTTGCTTCTTGTTATTAACATATCAATTATATGATTAATAAATATATGCATCACATTTGTAGCCTTACCAGAATGAAAAAGGAAGTAATTTTACATTTTAAACAGTTGACATTCTTTATACATGTATCATCCTAGTAACTGTATTACAGATCTGTGTTACAAATCTGACCTTCATGAACAGTAAGTGCTGAGATAAGCCATATTCATTAATTCTGGCTATGTACTATTGGTACCGGAAGTGACGCCACTGAGGTCACTTCCTGTATGTCCCCCATTTTGGGGGGGTTCACTGCTACGATACTTGGTAAACCAAAAATTCCATAGTAGTCCAAATATACATTTACTTGATTTCTGCAATGCACAGTGTGTAGCTTAATTTCTGACCAAGGCACAAAAATATCATCATGACTTTTTAAAAACACAATACCACTTATGTGTTATTTCTATATTATATGAATTTTATGGCACTGATGGAGTTAAAAGCAAATGTACATTCACTGTTAGCACAGTAAACTCCGTAGTGGATATATTTGGAATATATCACCTTAATGCTTTAGTGCCTGCAGTGCTTTAGCATCCGCTGGCTATATTCCATCCATCAAGAAAACACAGCTGTTACTATATATCTTTATATTTACATAGAAATAGGAAAGTAAAACATGGCCATTATAGAGGGTATTATATCAATAGCAACATAGAGTAAAGCATTGCTTCACAACACAATAGAAGAAAAAGGGAGTGAAAATAGGATGCAGGATTATCTTAACGCCGAAATGGTCTTATTGACTCTTTGTGGAAGAGAAGTCACTAAAGGTGGGTTTACACGTATATTTTTCCTTAAATCAAGTGCCAATTAGACTTTTTGTTCAATGCCGTTGTCAAACTTAGTTCTTTCATTTATCGAATGTAACATTTGATTTTTTGGTTTGTCTATCCCGATATTAAATGAAAATACATTCAAAATTACAATGACTTTTCAAACTATTTTTTGTTCGAGGTCGAACAAAATGTATCCATCAAACAAATTGGCCATTCTAGATTTTTATTCAATCAACCAAAAAATCTTCATTCTTTGTTGACTGAACAAAAACATCTACATGTGTAAACCCACCTTAACTGTTGAATTAGGATATTTAAGCTGAAATCAATCTTTCTATATGGTTTTTTTACGGTAACTATAGAAAATGTAGGATATGGTTGAAAACATAGGTAGGGAAGCTGGGGAATGGAGGTATGATAGGTAAAATAGAAGAATAGGAGATATAAGCTAAAGAAAGTGTGTCCAGTTACAGGGTATACATTTTGAAAAACAAAATTATATGTTAGGACCTCCAAATTGTGTTGTAATTCTAGGTCTTTGGGAGGTCATGTCAACCAGAGGAGGGATTTTATTTTCACAGTAGCAGCATCAAGCAAGTAATGGGTCAACAAGCGATGGAGTATCAGAAATGGTTTCAAATTATTGTGATCTTTAAGCATACCTAGCCGAACAGGTTGCCTATTTCCTCCTCACATGTCCAGAAGATAATAGATGTAGAAAGTAGACTGAGCTCAGATGTTCTGGGGCATAGTGTGGAATATGCCTTTTAAGAGTTTTCTATCTATAAAGAACTTATGGAGCTATCCAAATTTGAAAAGGAAATAGTAACTTCATGGTTCTAAATGGTAGACTATATAACGCTTTAAGGGATTGCTCGGTTAAAAATCAAAAAGGCCATTACAGATTTTAGTGGTACAATAAATGTTACTGTATTTGCTTTTTCTTCACATGCTATGTATAGTTAACCTTTTAGTCTTCATGTAGTTTGCAGCAGCAAACCTTTTTTCTCTGTATCATCTATAATATCCCAATAACATTGACATGGGGCCTTGTCCACATGTTGTTTGGAAGACTTGTTTACTATAGTTTATAATGTGCCAGTCTTCACATATGTGTCACGGTCCACTATGCGCTGCATAAATAGCACATGACCTGTCCATTGAAAATGAATGGATCCATCAAATGAAACATACAATAAACAATGTTTTTTAGGGTTATAAAAACAGAAGAGGGCTCTTTGTAAAATTTTTTATAACGCAATAAAAATTATTGATAATAATAAATAATATTAATATTATTAAGAGGGGACACTGTCACAATAGTTTTTGTTAGGCAAAAGTTCAATGAGCATCTGCATTGGTGTTTTTCAGACTTTTGCACAAAGGTACAAATGCAGGAAAAAATGCCTGTGGATAGCAGGGGGTTCAGTGTTTAATGTGGCTCTGGATGAATGTTTTTGTGAACCCAACCTGAGGTGTGTTGGCTAATGAATTTTACAACAAAGCCCTAAAATTGTATACCCTGTACGTTCCTCACACCAAAATTATTACATATTTTTTCATGACTTTATATACACTGTTAAATAAATCACATTTGTAAATACTATTGTGCCAATTTACACTGCCTGGTGCCACATAGAAATGTCACATTTTGCTTTGGGCTTCTATGAATTGTAGCTATGGCACTGTTTAGACTAGAGCTCTTTACTTAAGAGATATCATATACTTGTCGAGCCTCAGGCGTGACTACACAAGCATGACAAAGGGACTAGGGCAATAACTGATTTTGTAAAGATAATGGATTAGAGGCACCAGTTGCTTTAAACGTATTCAGCTGTTCTCAACTGAAACATGTAGATCTTGACTTCCTTATTACTCTGTCTGTGAATGTGATATTTTGAAATCCACCTCAGTCTTTACACATGATAAAGCATCTCTTGTAATTGTGAAGTTTTGACCAATAAAGGTTTTCTAGGTCTTTCTGAATGTGTTATAAAACATGTGTTGCTAAATATATATATTACAAAATATAATTATTTTCCAGACTTCTGTGATGCTTCAGGAAAAAACAGCACTGAGGTGGAGTGTACTGGAAAGACGGGATCCTCCCTCTCAAAGTACTTGTATGTCTTTATTCTGGGCCAGCTATTAATGGGCGTTGGGGGAACTCCATTATACACTCTGGGAACTGCCTTTTTTGATGACAGCCTTCCAACACACAAATCTTCGCTGTACATAGGTAAATGTACTTACTAAACATACATTGACAGTCCAAATGTGTGTCCATATCATGACACCAACTCCAAAACAAATATATATTAGTTATTTGTATGACCACAATAAGCCTTTATGTATTTCCTATAATGTAAAGTCACGCTCTCCTGCCAAGGATATACCCCCCCCCCCCTCCCAATACCCTAATAAGCCACAAACCTGCTTGTTAAATTGTTGAATAGTAAATGAAGTGAACAAAATAATTAACAAGGATTGAGCAATGTCTGGGAGTCTATACAGCTAAAAAGAAATGACCGTTGAAGCAACACCCCCCCCCACCTCACCCAAATTGTAAGGATTAGTGACATCCAAGAAAACATTGAACCATATATCGAATGATATATAAATTGGGGGTTTAAGATGTGCCTCCTTATAGGGTCATCAACCAACCAACTTTTTATTAAACAAATTCACATTTATTTCCAATACAATACATTCATGTACATCAACATATACCAGGTCATACAATGATTAAAAGCACTTTCACTAGGAGAAAAAGGGGGTTTACCACAATTCAGTGAACTCCCATTTCCTCTTGCCCTCTATTTATGCATATACATAGGTGGCAGTCTTTTTGACTGTAGGTTGAGATAACCTTCAAAGCATTTAGTCTCTCAAAGGAGACTTTTTCAAGAAGACCCACAATCTACATTTAGAAAAGAAAACATAAATACACACCATCAATAATGTATCATCTTTTTTACCTGGTCTAAAAAAGATGATGGTTTAACTGCAACGTCAAGGTCATCCAATGCCTTATCTGCCATTCTCAATTATGTCTATTCTAAAAAATATAAGATAAGGCATTACATGGTTAAAGTAATAGTTGGTTATAATCTATAATTTTTCTTAATGTTTAAGGAACCCAGGTATGACAATTCCGATAAAAACGTTTGTAAAGAACATGCCTATACAGGTCCACAAGTGTCAAGCAGGTAAAATGAGCCCTCTTCCAATCAATAAACAACACAAGACCAGCAGCACTTTGTAAGCCAGCCAGTCTGGTTGATTTACACAGTGCATAGGAAATACCCAGCTCACAGTTAAAAGGCCAAAGCTATAGATCTTTTCTATAGCTTTGGCCTTTCTACTGTGAGCTGGGCAGCTTGAACATTGGCAGTGGCCCTTTCACCTGCCATTGTATGTGAGTTGGGCTCAAGCTGCTAAGCTCACATATAGAAGCTGCCAGTCGGAGCTGTCACAGACAGCTTCCCCGTCTCTTTAACTGCCACTCCGCCGGTCAGAGCACAGGAAAAAGCCAAAAGCAATTAAAATATATTTAGGAACATTTAAACGTAATGATATTTAAAAAAAACTTATATTATTTAAAACCAAATCTTTGGTTTAAATTAGAATAGCACAGACCAGAAACCTGACATTTGATCTTTATTTTTTTTTACAGGAATTGCATATGGAATGTCTGTAGTGGGTCCTGCAGTTGGCTATCTAATAGGCTCACAAACGCTAAATGTTTATATTGACTTTGAAAAAGTGAAGAGGCAAGTACATAATTTTATATACCGTAGTACATTTCAAGCAGCATAACTAACGTATACGTCATCTATTTATTTCTATAGAGGCATTCTGCCTGATGTGAAATTTTAATGGTAAAGTTATTATATTACTGTTTCCTATTCTGGGTGCAGTAAGCATAAATTATTTAAATAAAACTGTATTTTGACTTATTTCCGGGTGCTTATTAGCCTTATTATATTTGGTTTACTTCCTATTACAAATTCATTACAAATCATAAAACATGGAAGTACATGAATAGATAAAGTGCAGAACATAATTAAGTTACGTTGGTAGCAGGAAATGCATGCAGGAACTGCTATATTAATGAGCATTAGTCCAGTGTTTAAAAATATCCTGTTAGCAATAGACTGTTATCTTGTAACTCATGTGGAAGTCCAGCCCACATAGCAACCTCATTACTATTTCTATACAAAACGAGAACATTTTCTGGCTTTAAAGTTGTAGCAAGTTAACTTCCCATCATTCTTATGTCAGTGGAACAGGTAGCAATACAAGTACTGTATGCTCATTTACTAGAGGTATGAATTACATAGAACTCTTGCCAACAGAGAGCCAAAACCTGAAGAAATCACTTCAACAATTTTGTCCTAATTGCCTGTAATGTTCTTTAATCCTTGATTATATTAGGTTAGTAAATCAAAAATATATGTGAATAAAAATCTGTTTTAACACATAACATTGACCTTGATATCTTTGATCTCCCCTGTAGCGCTCCTATTGCTCCAGATGACCCCCGTTGGCTTGGTGCATGGTGGATTGCATTTGTAATCATAGGCCTAGTAACATGGCTTCTTATTGTGCCCTTCTCCTGTTTCCCAAAACACTTGCCAGGTGAGAGACGTATACAAACTGTACCCAGGTTACAGACATATGCAACTCATACTTAAGAACAGAGCTGCAGCTGCTGCTTCATCTGCCTAAAGCTAGGCATTCATGCCTTGATTTTTGAATCACTCTAGGGTTCATCGAGTATAGACCCATGCATGGCCACCCTAAGGGATGTGATGCAGTCTCTTTGGTATCCATCATCTTTGGCCTGGGGGCACTGAAGGGGGGTGGTTTGCGCTGTATTATGTCCTTCGTGCAGCTTTGTTTGAT
>CM070032.1:42855605-42870532 GCA_036250615.1 Ptychadena robeensis | reverse complement strand
TTCTCAGTGGGCTGCACAGTTTGCGGCAAGTGGTAACCTAGGGTACAGGACTGCAGCAACTGCTTATGTAAGTACTCAAATATTTATCGATTTTATTAAATAATAATACTGATATATTGAGACACTTGGCATTTACTGTACCTGTTACCTTACATACAAATTCAACTAAAGCTAACCTACAGTCTTCATCCCCTATGTAACACAGGGGTGCATGTATTGGTAAACATTATATACACAAGAAGAGGGGGGCAGAAGATATAAACAAAAACAAATCTTAAACATCACATATTTTTAAGATGCTTTATGATGGTGTTGATGCTATGAAGAACCGACTACTACCAATGTAAAATATTCAAAGTTGTAATGCAAAGTGATACTCCTGGGAAAAACCTAGTTTTGTTGTTGGTAAATACTGAACACAAAGCAGAGATTTCAATTATGTGGTTTGAAGTGAATTTATGACAAGGTATAATCGTGCAGAGAATTCAAAAATATAGGTGTTCGAGAATGCTTACATTTTATGTGAAAAGCTTTTTTTACCTTTTGTATAGCTAGATACATATGTACAAAAATAGATCATAGGTTAAATCCATAAAGGTTTTAAAAAAGAATAAAGAGCCACAAAAATATCCAATTGTTTGTCAGCTGAAAATAACTGTTTTCTTATAGTGTGCATATTTGTGAATGGTTCCTCCTTATGGGAATAGAGGCGGTTGAGGCAGTTTACTAAAGGATTAAAGCATGTTCAGTTTCTTAGTGAATTTTAACATTTATCTTACTGAATGAATGGGAACAAAGAATAAAATTCGATTTTAGATTAGCAAATATGGCCCACTAATGCAGGTGCTGTTGCTTTGTCTTGACCATAAACCAACCCAGTAGGAGCAATGAAATACTAAGCAATATAATAGCCTTAAAGGACATGTGCAACAACACAATGGCATTATATATACATAAGGAGCTTCAAAACCACAGTGTATACAATACAACTAACAGTGGCCTTGTTATAACCTTAAGCCGACCATAGTTGTGTCAATTCCCGGGCCTAGTTGTGGGCGATCAACCTGCATGCCTGCTCAGGCCGAACGCATGGTGGTTGGTTGGCCGCAACTACAGGGGTGCACACCTTTCAGCTTCGGCGCAAAAAGCTGGCAAATCGGATTGCATGGCGCTGGTGTCTATAGCCAGCTTTAGACTTATTCATTGAACTAGCTAGTGAACTACTACAAAACATTGGTGCAATTATTATTAGCGATTTAGCATTCTAACACTAAACAGATAAAATCATTATTTAGAAGGATGTAATGATATTACACCAACACCATACTTTCTTTATGGTGCCATCCTAATATCTCAAAATCTCAACTTTATATTCAAAGTCCTGCATGTGAAAATTAATTTTATTTGCATATTTAGCATTTTAAATCCAAGGTCAATGAGTCATAAGCTAGAACTGCCCCAAAACAAAGTGAATTGGTATATTGATAGGGCCCTTTAAAGATTTAATCCACCAAATAGTCTTGTTTTTTATAGTTATAGGTTTAACATGGTGGACTGGCTACTTCATATATTTCATTGAGTTCCACTGGCAATGTTACCCTACATCAAGAGAGGAGAGCGGTTTTAAGTTTCTTGGCAATTTTGCCATTGGATTCTCTGATCTAAAGGGCTGTCTAATATGTGTTTTACAGGTACAGAAGCCGTCCAGTCCCAAAGAATCTCCGAAGCTCATAATAATGGAAGTGAAGGCATTGTTGAATCTAAAGACCTTGGAAAAAGTTTTAAAGATTTCCCTTTGTCACTTTGGGTAAGTAAACTTGCTAGGTTGGTTGTGCAGGTAACCAATACCAACCAACCAATACCAACCAATTACAGACCCTTTTTGCATTCTTAGTTAAGGGGGGGGGGGGATAAATTTTAGACAGTTGTCGTGACAACAAGTCTCTGCATACTTTTCTGGTGGTAGCTCTAATGAATGATGGGTATTTATTCTTTTTCCCTAACTATATAGAAGGCCCACTGCCCTCTCAGTCTCCAATATTTTTAAGGTTTAAGGATGCACCAGTGATGCTACAAAAAACATCCTGGCATTGTAGATTACATTTCAACATTAATAGATTCATGAAAAAATTTTTTTCTAGATTACCATATTTTCTTTTACTGTCTGTATTTTAGCCTTTCCTAATTTATAGCTATTGCATCTATTGTGATCTGGTGGAGCTTACCAAATAGTGCAAGGCCTGACCTTGTCATACTGATCAGAATGACATCAGGTTCTGGATGGGTTCATGGTTGGACTTTTGTACTCAGATTATCACTAATCCCTCTTGAGAGTTATCAGTTTTGCTTCCTGCCCACACATTTAGACCTGCATGTCAGTTAATACCTCTTTACTGTATACTGATATCCTAAAAACATAATATGTGTATACTCTGCCAAGTTCTGGGAACCTGATACAGCTTTGATAGCATAACCTTGTCATTGCCAAGTTCAGATATTATACAAAAACACCATATAACTTGGGATGCATTGCAGAGACACATTGCTAATTACACTGCAAGCACAAATGTGTCTCTTATTTGAAACAACATTTTGATTATCTTCTGTGTTTGGCCTGGTATTTACCTTTGGTTATTGCATCATAAATGCAAACATGGTGAGTGAATAAATGCTAATGCATCATATACTACAGTAGAACAACAGTTAAAATCAGTGATGCTACTTCCAGAATCTTTGCTGACAAATATTACAGTTAATCTGAGTGAAATCTGACTGCAAATTATCTCCAGTAGCCATGGACAGGTTGTGCTGTATAAACATACAGACTTCATCTACACTTAAGCAGGGTACAGACGTGGAGATATGGGTCAAATCGATGGCTGTTTCGAGCGCCGTGCGCGCTCACGGCCATCTATCTGACCCATATAATCTGCCCCTATAGCTGTTTTCGAGCGGGACAAATCAAATTTGTCCCGCTCGAAAACAGCCTTATCGGACATGACCGTTAATACGCCGATGTCCGATGCTATGTCTGGGTCTCCAGACAAAGTTTGGCTGAGGGGGAGGAGTCGGGGAGAGGCAGTTCTGCTCTCCCCGGCTCCTCCGATATCTGACAGCAGCGTGATGACGTCATCATGCTGCTGCAGGGTACATCAGACGGCTCGAATATCGAGGCGTCTCTACCCTGCTTTAGGGTCCCACACATGTAACGAGCCATGGCCGATTTTGCTGCAGACCGATGGGGCGACAGGGCAAAGCTCGGTCAGCCAGAGAATGGACATGTCCGTAAATCTCAAGCTGATGCCATTAGTTTGAATGGGGACCTGTGTCCCCATCCAAAGTAACGTCCGGCACACAAAGGGTGCCCGCCGATACTGTAAGAGATGGAGAGCAGCGTGACGATGTCATCACATTGCACTCCACAGCTCATCTGTTGGTCCCCGCTCGTTACGTGTGTGGGGACCTTAAAGCTGGCCATACACCTTTAGATCTCTCTGTCCTTTAGATCTACCAACAACTATGTAGTATAGGGTCCTTTGAGATTTAACACAGGTAAACTTGAGACAGTCCCTCGTACTATATGGTTTTGGTAAAACAAAAGGAGATCTAAAGGATTTCTGACAGAGAGATCTAAAGGTCCATGCTTCATGTTGAACTGCTGCCAAAGCATGCGTTACACGCTATGCGTTGGTCAGTACTCAATGCGTACTTCTGGATACTCTTGAGTTTCCATCTCAAATACGTGTGCAATCCTCATGCATCCAAACTGCTGCAGCAGATAAATGTATAAAACCACACAGTGCAGCGCATGGCAATGGGCATGGGTCATAGATTTCCATATGTCAATATACTCTATGTGTTTCTACTTCTCTTACTTCACAACATTCATAACAGATTATACTTACCTTTAATCTATTTTTCCATTGCATGGTTTAATTTAATAGAGCCAGTGTTAAGGAAAGGTCTAAAATCTGCTACCCACATGATAGTAAAACAGTAGAGAAGTAAAAGGTCCCCTTCTGTACTAGACAGGGGAGGCATTTACATTTCAGGAAAGGATTGACAGAAATACAAATCATTTGGCATGTAAAGTAGCTCTCAATGGCTGTATACACAAATAATAAAGGTCATTAGTTTGTTTCATTCCTGTCCTAGGTTATGCCTGGCAGACATTTAGACGCAAACATTGTATGTTTCTTCTCGCCGGCGAACAGTTCTGACGTCACTTTCAATTTTGGACCAGGAAGTATGCGTTCCATATACCGAAAGTGACGTTGTGGCGTAATTTCCAGTATACTTCCCATTCAGATTCCCTGCCAGCAGGCAGATTTTTTTAAAAGTCTGATCCGCCTGTTCACGGACTGACACCGCCGATGTTCGGTCATCACTAGTTATAATCATGATATAAAGCTAGCATTATATATGTTTACAGGGAATCAGAAATTAGCATTTGTAACAAATCTTCAAAACATCCACTATAAACTGATGAATAATAGTGCTGCCTCGTCTCTTAGGTCTCTTTCACACTATATAAATAGCACCACAAACTGCAATTTGAGGTCCCTTGCGTTTGGTATGCGTTTTGATGGGCATACAGCAATATGGATGCAGCTTACAGTGTTTTAAAAGCAGTTGTTTAAATTCATCGCATTTACATGAATGGTTGACCAGTTTTCTAGAAGCACAATGTGCCTGCATTGCTGAAATGTATTCTTTACATTTGTCTGTTACCCAAGCCTGAGATTCAGATTATTACAAATGGCCATTGATAGTATATCGAATATAATTATGAACCAATACAGAACAGTTTTTTTTATTATATTGAAGGATTTTTTGTGTATTAACTAACAATTCACTTGTATCTGTTTTAGCTGATGGTGAAGAACACGGTTCTCATGGCATTGACGTTTGCCAGCTGTGCTGATGCGTTGATCACCACCGGCTTTGCAACATTCCTCCCAAAATTTATTGAGAACCAGTTTTCATTGACATCCAGTTTTGCAGCCATTCTAGGAGGTGAGTACATTGTATTCCTGGTATAGCTATGTCTCTGTAAGCATTTCTGCATTAATATATTTGGTGTGGATTAGAATCTACTAATGTGTCAGTACATTTGAAGTATTTTCCAAACATTCTTGGCAAATCCAAGGATGTGGAAATTATGTTGTGATATAGGTTCTCAATGATGACATTGCAGTGACATTTGGGTTATACTGTTCTAACGTACTTAACATGATGTAAATACATTTTAGGCAGCATTACTACAGCCCAGCAGCTGAATACATGAGAATACATGAAGATTTAACCCATTCATACAGCACAATTCTTTCTGGCAGAGACCTAACTTTGCTGCAGTTCAATAATATTTAGGGTCCCCATACACCTTTACATATCTCTGTCAGATTTCCTTTAGATCTCCTTTTGTTTTACCAAAACCATGTAATATGAGGGACCTTCTAAACAATCAAGTCTACCTGTGTTCAATCGCAGAGGACCCGGCACTACATAGTTGTTGGTAGATCTAAAGGAAAGGACAGAGACATCTAAAGGTGTATGGCCAGCTTTTCAGTCCTAGTCCCTCCCACAACATATGATTGGGTAATGATAACAGAAGCAGTAAACTGATTACTAATCGCCCAGTGACTTTGCTTTCTCAAGAAATCATTTTGTTGTGTTACTTCTTCTCCATCCTACTTCATGAGCTGAGCTATGCTGTAAGACTGTCAAGTTAAAGAAGTAAAATAGCTTCCTCTACATTGAACACAGAATGACATTCATTTGTCTGGGGTATATGTTCCTTGAGTTCTGTTTTATGAGTAATTTCTGTTTGATTCATCATAGTTTTATACGCAACAATCATGTGATGATTTTACAAGAAGTAAAAGGGTAAAGATTGATCTTTGTTCTGTATGTTCTACATACACACAATCTGTACTAGCCACAACACCCATGAAATCCTGTACCGTGGGCTTGGGTCCATCAAAGGTGGAGAACCACCTAAAATCAAAAATCATGTCCAGTCATGTAAATCTGGACAAGTGTTACATCAGTGTAATGATGAACAGCACAGTTCGTATTTGCAAAATATTGCAAATTTTTCGCCTAACATATTCCTAATAATACAGCAAGTTTGGAGTTCAAGTGATACCGTTTATTGGCTAACTGAAGTCATTAGCAATGCTCGGTAGTTTAGCATACTGAATATTCGCAAATTACGAAGGTATAGCACTGTACTTGAGATTTTCGCAAATTCGCGATACAAATATTCCATATATATATACAAATATTCCTAATATATACAAATATATCAACACTACATCAGTGATTTTTTAGGAATCATCCATCTTAAACCACTGGTTTCTCTGATTCTTTCTCAGTGGTAGAAAGTCAATATGAAGCCATTAGGTCCCTACGCTGTGGCAGAACCTGCATAACAAAAGATCTTGAGCCCCTGCTATGTTGGAGTTCTTCCACTTAGTGTCCTGGTCTTTGTATTTATGACTATAGTGCCTCCACCAAAGTGTGATCACATTAGAGTCTCCTCAGAGGTCCACAGAATAGATCACACTTTCTTTCAAGATTCCTACAGCTCATTGGCTAGATGGTAAGGTTGTAAGTGTTCCAGTGGTGACCTTTAGTGTTGAGCCGGAATATTCAAATTTCGAATATATTAGGCGAATACCGGCTATTCGAGAATTCGCAAATTTCGTGAATATGGCGGAGGATATTCGCAATTTCAAATATTCGCATTGGGATGCTTATGGGCATGGATTGCGAATATATATTCGCAATGCAAAAATAAATAGCACATGTGACCACTCTAAATATAGAATTGTGAATATAGAATCGAATATTAGTAGAATTATTTGCAAAATATCGCGAATTCAAATATTGCCTATGCTGCTCATCACTAGTGACCATATGAAAACAGGCACACAGGCTTTACAAAACAAGGGACACCTTCCTTTAGCAATGACACCTCTCTACTCAAAGGAAAGAAACAAAGGATACACTTATGTGAGGCAGGAGGAGGTATGAATTGCATTGAATTATGTAAAGTAATATGGAAGGTTTGGAGTGATCGCCTTTATTGAAGTAATAACTGAAGTAATTAGAGAAGCAAGCGTTCGGGATGTCTCAGATTCCTTCTTCAGGCTAAATACCTGAATAGGGAACTGCAGCACTCGGGAAGCTTGCTTCTCTAATGACTTCAGTCCCTAATAAAGATGATCACTAGTGATGGCCGAACTGTCCGCAAGGCGGACAGTTCGGCGGCGAACATGGATGTTCGCCCATCTTCTCGCCGGCGAGCAGTACGGCTGTTCGACCCGCTCCATTCGCCAGTGAGAAGATGATCTCTATTCTTCCTCCGGCAGGATCACAACCTGAGGAAGAATCTTTTCACTAGAAGACCGGGCATAAAGCCGGTCTCCTAGTGAAAAAACCGGGTCGGAGCAGGAAGTGACGTCAGTGACATCACATCCGGCTCACGGAACCAGGAACTATGCGTTCCAGTATGCGTTCCAGGGACCGGATGTGACGTCAGTTTTTTCCGATTCAAATTCCCCGCCTAGAGGCGAGGAATTTGAATGTGTCTGCGAACAGGCGGACGGCGGGCGGCTTTAGAAGCCCGACCCGCCCGTTCGCGGACTGTCCTGGCCAATGTTTCGGCCATCACTAATGATCACATGAACTCCAAACTTTCTGTACATATCGATATTAAAGTAATATGCCATAACTCAAACAACAATGAAACTACAGAGAGATCTGACCGGATGATACTGGCAAGTGATCAGTTATGAAAGGATTGGATTAACAGAGATGAGACAAGGTTCTGTAATATCAACTAAACGTTTGTGTTATGTCAGACATTAACACCTACTGTATACCCTTACTACTACTACTGATTACAAAGGCGTGATGATTTTTGCACAACCACAGAAAGAGGAAGAACTATAACTGGTTTACACTATGAATTAAACCTGCAGCATGTTAAGTAACATTTTAGCAACATACGGAAATGTTAAATAAGATCAAAAGCAGGAAACCAAAATCTTACCTAATTCCACTGCCAATGTAATAAACTGCTGCACTCTAATAAATATATATATTTATATACACACACATATACAGTTGTCTCATATATACAGTAGGTCTATATATATATATACAGGGGTGCACATAACTTTTTTAGTGAGCTTCTCAGATAAGAAGCAGGAGTGTGGTACTCATCCCATATGTAGGGTGGTCTTCCTCACTGTCTCCCCCTGCGTCAAACTCCTGCATGGTAGATTCTGCTGCAGATGGACCTTCCGGCTTCTGACTGAGCCTCTGATTAGCTGTCTCTATCCATAGGTCACCAGCTGGCTTTGGGTCACTTGTAATTCTCTCAGTACAACACTGTTTGATCCCCCAGATCTCATTCCTCAGTAGTGCAACCCTGAAATTTTCTGGGTTAGTAACAAACCCCTGAGACTACCTGCAGTCCAAATGTCAACCTTTCATAGTCATATTCCAGCTGACACACCGTGCTTTTCTCCTCCCTAGTGCTTTTGCAAGGTTCAGATATCTGTACCAAAAGTGCACCATAGACTTAAATGGAATTTTTTTTATGTTGCAGGCCTGTAACTTCCCAAAATATGTCCATACAAGGGTCTAGTAGACATCCTGAATATAATAATGTTTGAGACACAATTATGTAAAAAAAAATATATTTTTATAAAAGGTATTATTTGAATGATAAAATCTCTAAAATACTTATTTTGTATGATAGATTTCAAAACAGTATGTATTAAAATTTATGTTTTGTTTATAATAACATTTTATAACAATTCAATTAGTTCAATTCCCTTTGGCATCCTCTCTTCCCTGGTGTGATAAACAAAGTGCACATGTAGGGGAATCACACTGAAACAGTTTTCTGCATAGAACACTATTTTAGTGCAATTCACTTTTCAATGTCCCGCCCCCGCCCCGATGTGACGTTATCACGGGGGAGGGGGGAGCGACATCAGCTTCAGTGAAGAAGCCACTTCAGATGATCGTAGCCACTGGGACAGCGCACAACTGTAAGTATGTATCCGATCTTTGCCGGACGGCACCATCTCGTCCAAAGCAGTATTGACAGCGCTGTACGTGATGGTGCCATCAGGAACACTAGGGGGGATAATACACCTACCTCAAGTATGATTTTTTGTTCAACCCCCTGAATTACAGCTTAAAGTCAGTTCAATTGCACCCAAATTAGAAAATAATTGTCATACATGATGTAACAAGGCCAGAATGCAATATATCTGCTATTTAATTAGGGTGTGGGTAAGTTTTGTATTGATTTCCCCTGTGTCTTGCCAAGCAGCTGTGCATCTGAAATCAGATTTTTTTTAAACCAAAACATAAGCATACATAGTTTTAAAAACTCCTATAAGTGTTTTGTGATCTGTTTCTCTTTTATACTTGCTCTGTAGACCTAACCAAAAGTTAGATAAAATTCACTCTCCAATTAGCATGATTATCTGTTTACAAAGCCTATGTTATTATAAATCCTGGTAAACTGGTTTTGGTTCCGCATGTGTTGGGTGATGAAAAATAGGGATAGGATGGCATACACCAACACACCCCTTTGGCTCCTAGTGTAAGTAATGCTGTGTATGGAATTACAAGAGGTGAATACCAGCTCAAAATTAGTTAGTCACAGCAGTTGCATTAAAACACATATATTTGAATTAATAGGATCTGCTTCATTTGGGCTTTTACATTTGTTTGAGCTTTAGCTTTAAAACTTTGCTTGTAGTGCTTAATTGAAAGACCATATTAATGTTCATCCTTTTATTTCACTTCTTATTAGGTGGTGTACTGATTCCAGCAGCAGCAATTGGACAGATCATCGGTGGCATCATTGTCTCAAAATTCAAGTTTGATTGTAAAACCATTATTCGATTCTCCTTAATACTGTCCTTTATTTCCTTGGCTTTGGCCACAGTCTTTATTTTTGCAAAATGTGGCAATGAGCCTTTTGCCGGAGTTACAGTGAGTTATAATGGGTAAGTGCATCATAGGTGTCTGGCTTAACACCTACATGTGTTATCATGTGCATCTTAACACACTAATTGTCTGTACAGGGACTGACTGGAAACTTTTCAGCAATTTAATGGCAAGGACAGTATTATATTGGCTAAAGATAATTTAACAGCTAAAGTGTGCCACGGTGCAGAATAGATTGATAGGTATGGTGAATGCACCTTTTTACATCTTTCAGCAATGCCTTTCCTTTAAATACTTGCCATTTGATAACATGATGTCTCAGATCTGCACAATATTTCATATAACATATAAGATGTTATGGTTGCAAGTCTCCATAAGAAGCAGCTAGCTGTATTATGGCCATCCTTAGTCAGTGTCTGGGAAAATATGACTGTTGAGGGAAACCTTCAAACCGTATATTACTGACCTAGTGGGCAAATGTGTATATATTTTATATGTATATACACTGCAACTTATTTTAGATTGCACCCCAACATACATGTATACTATGGAAATGCACCATGATAATAGCACATTACTAGGAGAAGATGTGAATGACTTGTGCATTTTGGTGCATCGTGCTACCCGACAGCAGTGCAGGTATGCGTTTTTATGTGGAAAAAGATAACATAGAGAACACATATGCAGACCTGCACATGTTTAATGTAGTTTAAATTTTTTTGATTGCTCAACATGTAAAAAGGTGCATATAGTTTAAGAACGAACAACTGAAACTCCCCGTCCAGATTAACTGGACAAGGAAAGGGGTGGCCAGCCCCAAGGGATTTCAGTGGTAAAGAGGAAGGGGACAACCGGGGTGTCTTTAAAAATCCACTTTATTACAAATATTCACTTAAAAGGCATGTAATACCATATGAACAAACACACATTAACGCTCAGAAGACCATTAGCAAATGGACTTCGGGAAATAATATATGTTGGACATCGAAGTGTCCTGTGTTACCACAAGTCACATAAATGGAGTATAACTCTCCCTTTCCTCAGTGTCTATGTCGGTCCTCGATGCATTCCAGCTGTGACCCCGGCCTCATCAGGAGGATCTGACACCAATTTTAGTTAGTAGAAATTACACAAACTGTATCTAGGATAAAAGAAGAGGGTATGAGTGATAATGTTTGTATCCATATGAATATATCCTCATGATGGTAATCCCATAATCCTCCCCACCCCCTCTAAAAGATTAAATGGTTAAGTGTATATAGTTTTATTTTAGTTTTATTTTAACTTTTCCCTGTTTAATAAAATTTTCTACTTTTTCTTTTAGGACAGGTAATAAGAATGACTTGCTTTCCCCGTGTAATAATAACTGCTCCTGTGCCCGTTCCTTTTTTGACCCTGTTTGTGGTACTGATGGAGTCCAATATTTCTCATCTTGTTATGCTGGATGTCCAACTTCAGAAGTAACTAGCGATGGCACAAAGGTAATTTTTTGTGTTTCTTATGGAATTTACTAACTTAATTCTCATTTCTGTGCAGTTCACAACACTCTTGCAAAGGCCCTGGAAGGGATCAAATATGAGCAAATATTTAAGGGAGACTACAATTTTTTGTTGAGGAGATTCATAGAGAAAGATAACTTCCTTGTTGAAAACACAGCAAGAAGTGTGATTATCCTAATCATTAAGTTAAAGATGCCGCATCGCAACAATATGTCCACAACAATACAAAATGAGTTCTACCCACCAAGTCAAGGCTTTGCCCATACAGAATGCCTTTTGTGGAATGCCTTGGTGCTGAAGATCCCTTAGACAAGAGGCTGCCACACACCCACCGAGCCACGGCCGATTGTGCCACCGACAGATGTGCGTGCTCGCTCGCGGCAAAATCGGCCGCCGAGAACAGACATGTCCGATAATCTCTGGCCGATGCCGTTAGTTTCAATGGAGACCGGCGTCTCCATTGAAACGAATGGCCGGCACACAAAGGGTGCCCGCCGATGCTGTCAGTGATGAGGAGCAGCATGATGACGTCATCACGCTGCACTCCATAGCTGATTTGTGCTGCTCTCTTGGTACATGGGTGGGGGCCTTAAGGGTGGGTAGAACTCATTGTTTGTTTGGGGCCACATCAGTGTGGATGATAAAGAAAGTAACTACCTAGATCAGTGAACATCCTGTATGAATGATAACCCACAGACCATACTAACACGCCTACTGTTGTACCGCCTAATGTTGTACCGACTAATGTTGTGCCTGCCAATTGGTTGCGATTTATGTTAATTTACCAGGTGGTGTAAATGAGCCCTTGCAGTCTTTAAATACAGATATTAATGCATGGATGCCATGTACAATAGAAGTGTATGGGTTCTTAAATTGTAATTTTGTTTTTACAAGAATCATCATGTTGATTGTTTAATCGTAGCAACCTTTTAAAAACAAGGGCAATCCGAGATTGTTGTAAATAAATGATCAGTAATATTATCAGTTGGTAAGTGTGACATCCTCTCATTTGCCTGTGTAATGACAGGAATAAGGAGAGGTCAACCATTGCCAAGACAATATAAGAGATATCTGAAGAGATATATATAAGCTGTACTAATTTTATCATTTACATTTTGAAAATGATTTTGATTTTCAAGTTTGTCTTTGAAAAACAAAAAACAAAAAACAAAAAACACTGAAATGCAAAAAAATCTTTAATATTCTAACCCCATTTTTATGTTCTTTGGACTTAAAATATGTAATCTGCGGTCTCCTATTTAGCCATGTTCTGCAAACTCAGTGTGTTTTCATATACACTATAGGGTATTAGCAATTATGTATCTGGCCATTAAACCTGTAGGTTTAGAAATGTTATTCTAAATCCATAGTCATCATTATGGTCTCCTTTTGCAGCCATAACAGCTTCTACTCTTTTAGGAAGGCTTTCTACACTGTTTAGGAGTGAATCTGTGCATAGTTTTGTCCAATATTCAAAAACTAATTTGTGAGGTCAGACACTGATGTTAGACAAGAAGATGTTAGCCAGTCAACTTCTTCCACACCAAACCTTCCAGACCTGTCAACCCTCCCGTTTTGGCTGGGAAAGTCACGTTTTTTATGTGGCTTTCCCGGCCAAATCCCGATTTCAAGAAATTCCAGATTTTTCCCAGATTCTTGAAATCGTGATGATCTAGCAGGGAGAGGGCTCTATTCTCCCTGCTAATGTCCCACCCCACACATTATCAGCACAAGCAGGGTGGGACATTAGCAGGGAGAGTAACTCCCTCTCCCTGCTAAATCAGCCGAGAAGTCCGCCTGGCGCCGGAAGTGACGTCAGTGACATCACTTCTGGTACTTGGAACGTGGAAAACCAAGATCTGTATACCGGAAATTATGTCACTGATGTCACTTCCTGTACGTCCCCCGATTTTTTTGTTATGAAACTGGGAACATGGGGGGCACCCTCAGTGGGGACTTTGGGTGGCAGACCTACCTAGCTGGGATTATTTACACATTCCACAATGTGAATGATTCATAAGATTTTTATTCACACAAAGATATATCACAATCAACATAAATGGTACAGGGAAACAGAACACAGGGGATTTCCCAGATGAGTACAGACTTTTTTGATGTTTGAGTTGACCATGGTTAATGTTGTCTACATGTTTCGCCCCTGCATTATGCATAATGCACGGGCGAAACATGTAGACAACATTAACCATGGTGCCCCCATGTTCCCATTTATCATTTAAGGGGATAGGCGACCTTACCTTTTGGAGCATTTAGTTAACCTCGGCCCCCTCTCACTTATGAAATAACTTATGAAAGTTATGAAACTTGACAGCTATGCCAAACTCACCTAACCATAATTCAGTACAGTGGGGGCATGCTTTACACCTATCCATCATAAAGTTTTTGTATTTTATTCTGTGATGTAAAGCTGTGTACAGATGTTTATCTTTCCCAAGGACTGAAGAGTTAATGATTTTGGTTCTATAGAGGGGACGAGTGAGGAGCAATTGAGTGGTACCCCATTGCATCCTCCCCTTTTAAATACAGCGGGTTCTGGGCAGGTCACAGTCAATTAGATGTGAGGAAGGAGGGTACCAGGAGCTGAAGATTAGGTGAACATCACTTCCTATTACTTCTAGAACTAAATAAGAATGGAGAAGGGGGCCTAATGTAAGGATTATTTGAAGAAAAAACCCATATGTGTACATCAGATCCAGTGTTCATATTTTGTTTAATATCTTTCCTCTTGCAGATTTTTACCAATTGTTCTTGTGTGGGAGATCCAAACAAGAAAATATTTAAAAAGGCATTAGCTTTAAACGCATCTGAAGCTTTACCTGGAAAATGTGAATCCACCTGTACAAACTTGATATTATTTATGGTGTTCTTCTTCTTTGTGGTTGTTACTACTTTCATGACTGCAACACCAATAACCATGGCCATTTTGAGGTAAGTACTGGGGTTGGGGAGAGTTACAAAATCATTGGCAGGCAAAAGAATGTTTTTAGCTGCTAGGAGTTTCACATTGATGAACACTGTTTCCCTGTAACCTCTATTGATCCCATCATAGAAATATTAGAACAGTTGAGGAAAATAGGGTTCCATTCAACACACATTAAACACAGAATCAAAGGAGGGGCCAAGCACTGCCAGATGATTAAGGAATGGAAAGCGTGTATTGTGTTAGCGTTTTACAATTTTCAGTAAATCCTGATAATTACATGACTAGAACATGACTTATAAAGTAAATTCATAAACCAACTGTGAATAAAGCAGAAGCCTTAAATAAACCCCTTTGTCCTTAACTATTTCCATGGATTACATGCTCCACTTTGTTTAAGACGCCTTGAATTCTTTTCAAGTTTGAAATTTTAGAAACCCCCATTTAGCACTAAAGGTGGGTTTACACGTCAAAATTTTTTCGGCCGACAGATGGACGATGAACGATTT
>CM070032.1:42845373-42855505 GCA_036250615.1 Ptychadena robeensis | reverse complement strand
ATCGAATCGGAGGTTGGACGAAACAAAAATCTTGACGTGTAAACCCACCTTTAGTCTTGCACAAACCATTCAAATGTCAATCTGACATGGGGCTTAGAGGTAGATTCATTTGGACAGAGGTCTGTGTATTCTAGATTACCATGACCTACAACCCAAGGGGCTTTAAAGGAATTAAAGGCTGACCTGAAGACACAATTACATGCAAAATAATTAGTAGTTATTGCTGAAAACAAACCTCTTATAAGGCCTCTGTGTCTAACTGTGAGAGTGGTTAACAACTAGCTGTTAGAGGTTCACAATATAGTGTGGCTTGGGGAGAGGGACATTGTGGCCCTTATACATTAACCTCCTTGGCGGTTGCCTGATTGAGATTGGGCATTCTGCATTGCAGCGGGCCCCCCGAACACCAAAGAGGCAAGAGGGGTGGCGCCATAGACCCCCATGTTAATGGAGGGGCGTCGCTTTCCTGGCCCACATCGCTGGCTTCATCATGTAGAGGGGACGAGGGAGGGCGGTGAATCATGGCAGAATACAGTGTTAATAACAGTAAAGTATTGTACAGTGTTAACCATCCATGAATACAGAAATTTTTGACCTTTTAGGGGCTAATTGAAGTCATTAGAGAAGCAAGCTTTTGGGACGTCTTCAGGCTTAATACAATTCTGGTCTTTGAGAGTCTTGAGATTTATGCACAAAATTAGAATGTCATGCATATTTTAACAAAAACAACTATGTTTTATCACTTTTGGTCGATCGCGCCAGGTTAGGTGTCATCTATTTCCATTCGATCGACTTAAAAATTACAATATTAAAGCGTGTATGGCCACCTTTAGTCAGTGGAGATAGTTATTAAAGTTTGGAAGAATTATTGGGGGTTATATAGATGAGAAGTCCAGGAGTGATATTCATCTTATAAAAATTTCCAAAAACCAAGGCAGCAAAGAAATACAACTAACATATCTTGGATATTTCTTGGAGAAACCTTAATAGCAATGAGTATTGTACATTTTTAGAGCTTATGCATGTAGGGTAAATTGACACAGACACACTTGTTGTTCAATGATAAACATAAGTTTGAAATAAACAGGTTTTATTGCTAGTGATCAGGAAGTTAATTGAAGTTGTAGTGACATATGAAGTTGTTGTCCCTGTTTAAAGTTTTGACTCAGTGTTATTGTAATCTTTCTTTTAGATGTGTACCAGACAAGACAAGATCATTCGCTCTTGGAGTGCAGTGGTCATTCATTCGACTATTGGGTAAAAGCAACCATATTTATTATTATTAAAATTGTTTATGTGAATCTTTCCTAATTGAAATAAGAACTTTAGTAATCAGAGTGGTATGTGAACCCCACTGGTGTAAAGCCTCCCATACACCTTTAAATCACTCCATACTATTTCCTTTAGATCTACCAACAACTATGTAGTGCCGGGTCCTCCCCGATAGAATACATAGTGATTGGAAGTATTAGAAAGATCCTTATATTACATGGTTTTGGTAGAACAAACCTTGATTGTACAAAAAATTGTATGGTAAGATTGTAAGCTGTATGGGGGCTATAGGATAGGGGACTGGTTAAGGAGAGAAATGAATGGTGATCACTTTATCCTATAGCATAAGAGGCTATTATTTGGCCTGAACCTAAACTGGGAAGACCAAGCTCATTGTGTTTCAGATCCAGACCACAAACCTCAATGAATCATCTCATTAAAAAGCCACCTACAGTCTTCCTCAAAGACTTAAAAGTCTGAAGCCTTCAATGCATGACAGTGAAGCCCCCCACACATAGATCGATACCCGCATGATCAACCCATGATCGATTGAGGCATGTGACCCAAGGAATTTGCAAAGGATCGTTCGTCGAATGAATGTGCACCACTATGCGCAATCAATTGTTGGTTGGTACTTTGGATGGGGACCCCTGACCCATTCAGAGTAATGGCGACCAAACAGGGATTTACCAACATGTTGGTTCCCTGTTCGATCCACATTTCTTTGAGCGAGATTGACCGAACAAGGGTTTCTGCATTCCATTACCGAGCAATTGTTCGCTGCGAACGCGCTCTGCAATCAACCTTTCCGGGAATCGAACATAAAAGCGATCCATGTGTGGGCAGCCTAAGTCCTAACCTCTCAATCTGTCAAAAACGCCTTTTTAATGCTATGTTGACGCAATAAAAAGAGGATCAATATAGTCCTAAGGCAAAATAAACCCATAGTGTAATAAAAGTGTGAATTTGATGCTAGTGGAGACTAAAGCCAGCCATACACTGCACATCTGCTTGATTGATTTTTGATGAATTGTATTACCTTATAGAGATGGTCGAAATGTTTTGACTTGCTAACTTTGTGAGCTGATTGCAAAGCCCCTGAACATGCTATCATCACCAAAATTGCTGGTAAGGTAGAGAAGGGTTGTGGGAACATTTGAAAAAGAAAAGTTGTGCTCTAGCTTGTGTAGATTTTGCATAAATTAAGTTCAAAATCTAAGTCGAAATTCCGATTTTCGACATTTTGACTTGACTTTGAACTTAATTTGTGCAAAAACTATTTATGTTAGAGATATACTCTAACATATACATACTTTGTTTTTGTAGTATATCCCCAACCCTTCTCCAGCAAGTTTGGTGATGATACCATGTTCAGGGGCTTTGCAATTAACTCGAAATCGTCAAAATCGTCGAAATTGTCATCTCTACTACCTTAGAGTGTAATCGATGCAAAGCCATGTTCCTTAATTAATCTCCTTTCCAAAAACTTGTGTGCATGCTCCAAAATGTGATCGGAAACATTAAATTAACTCACAGATTGCTGGAATATTGACCAGATTTTTCTAACTTTACATCTCACGGCACTCAAATTTGTGTTCGATTCCTGGCCAATTGCATTTCTTTGGATGGGGACCAGCATCCTTAGCCAAAGTAATGTCCAGCACACAAAGGGTACACTCAGATTCTCTGAGCGACCGGTTGCAGTGTGATGACATCATCAGGCTGCAATCGGCCACTAGATAAATGGCTGGGGAATGTACTGTGTATGGCTCCCTTAACATGAGGACAAAGTGTTTCCTAGACACAATATTTAAGCCCCCCATACAACTTTAGATCAGTCCATACAATTTCCTTTAGATCTACCAACAACTATGTAGTGTCGGGTCCTCCCTGATAGAATACATAGTGATTGGAAGGTTTAGAAAGATCTTCATATTACATGGTTTTGGTAGAAGAAAAGTTGATTGTACAGAAATTGTATGGTGAGATTGTAAGGTGTATGGGGGCTTTAATTGTTGGAATTACCTGTATTTGATGTTGTTTATGACAAAAGATAATTATGTACAGGATTCTTCCCTTCTGATGTTCATACTCATTTTTAATACATATTATTTGTTTTGGATTTAGGTTCTATACCTGGGCCTATTGTTTTTGGAACTGTTATAGACAGTAGCTGCATTCTGTGGAACTTGAATGATTGTGGAGTAAAAGGAGCCTGCTGGACCTACAATAATACAAGTATATCATACAAGCTAGTTGGCATCAGTAAGTATTAAACAAGTCATATTACAGAATCCTTTTAAAAGAATCGCTTTTGGATTTGGTTATCGCTTAAGATATGGCACCCAGTTTTATAGTCTCCTGTGAGATCCACTTTCCCCTAGCTTAGACAATGGAGTGTCAAAAAAAAAAGAATGCATAATGAATTGAATTTGTGCTGACTGTGCAAACCTGCCTCTGTATTGCAGACTTTAGATACAAAATGTTAAATCATTTTTTGACAGTAAGCATCTATTTTTAACTCCTTTAACCTCTTTATCAATGAGAATCCTTTAAATAATATCTTGGTCTCATGAAACATCTGCTAAATTATAATAATAGTAATTACATCAGTGGTCAGTCAAGACTTGCCCCTAAGGCTATGTTTCCACATGTGTCGGGACCCCCTCCGCTAAGTGTATTGCTTGGCGGGAGGTAGCAACGGAGCACATTTACTTACCTGCTTGGCGGATGCTCGTTCTTCACTGTGCTGAGCCGTTCCGCCGATGCAAGGCTGAATTTAGTCGAGTACGTTGAGCCTCTGCATCGGCGGATGTGTAAACACAGCATCCGACGAGTAGGTAAAGTCTATGTGTTCCGTCGGGATCCCCACCAAGCAATACGATTAGCGGAGGGGGTCCCGACGTATAGTGGAAACATAGCCTTACACTGGTGGCTATAAAGGGTATGGACAGCACTATATGAAACAGCAGGGGAGAAAGACACTTCTACATTGGTATTCAGTAGGGGTATGGGCCATTTACAGTGGGTTGGTGATAAGAATCCTTAGTGAACATGTTTGTTTCTCAGAGATAAGAGAGAAGTCTCCATAGGTCCCACCCTTTTGGATCTAATAAAGGACATTGGTTGTGGAATTACAAAGGTTAAGCCTCCCATACATGCATAGAGCAAAGGGCGATTTTGTGACCAATCGATTGCAGTACATGCTTGCGGCAATCGAGCAGCTGCAAAATTGCTAGCGCATCACAGCTGCCCACCTGGAGCGACCGATCCATGTTGCCCAAAATCCTGCCAAAGAATGCACATATCTGTTTTTCTGTGGCCGCTTGAGAATCCTGCAACTAATACTGCGTATGGGGGCTTTAGAGCTCAATTCACTGTAGCTCTTTGTCCCTAGACGTTCAGCTTCTTGGGGAACCTTGGTAGGGTAAACTGATATACAATTGTGCTCATAAGTTTACACAATAAGTTTATGATTTCTTAACCATTTTTCAGAGAATATGAATGATAACACAAAAACTTTTCTGTCACTCATGGTTAGTGGTTGGCTGAAGCCATTTATTGTCAAACAACTGTGTTTACTGTTTGTAAATCATAATAACAACACATACTACACAAATGACTGTAATCAAAGGTTTACATACCCCAGTTGTTATTATCATGTATTGCCCACTTTAACATTTCCCCCCCTTCAATGGCAGCTTAAAGTGTTTTGTGGTAGTTGTGACACTATATCTTCTCAGATGGTAAGGTGGCCCTTTTTCCCAGCAAAACACCTTCAGTTCCTGTAACTTCTTGGGCCGTCTTACATGAACTGCATGTTTGAGGTCTCCCCTGACTGGCTCAATGATTCTGAGGTCAGGAGACTGAGATGGCCACTCCAGAACCTTCTCTTTTTTTCCTGTAACCAATGACTTGGCTTTCCGTTCCGGATCATTGTCATGTTGGAATGTCCTTGAAATGTCTTTATTTAGATGACAATGCCAATAAAATATAAGAAAATAAGCAAATAATGCAACTTTGTCCATGCAGGTGCAGCAAGCAAAGTCATCACAATCATATTCCTCTTCATTGCATATTTTATATATAAACCACCAATAAGCAAACAAGACTCTTCAGAAAACAAAGACAAGGTCATCGCTTCAGATTCCTTATGAGGGAATGCCACAAGAAGACAAAGACATGCCTAGAGGTCCCCATACACGTAACAAGTTTTTGCCCCCGACCGATGTGCGTGCGCGCTCGCGGCCTGTCGGCAAAATCTGCCGCAGATTGTCCATAAATCTCTGCCTGATGCCATTAGTTTGAATGGGGACCAGCGCCCCCGTTCAAACTAACGACTGGCTCCCTCACTCGCTACGTGTGTGGGGGCCTTAATATTAGCACATTGGAGGAACAAAGCTTTTCCCTGTGGAATGTAGATGTATATGAATGGAAAGGGATAACATTAGTTTGTTTTATATCTTCTTTAGAAGATTTATTGAAAGGTTATATTAACCTTTACCTGTTCACATTAATGGGTACATTATTGAAGCAGACTGGAGTATTGAATGAAAACAATGTATTGACAATGAATGTAATGTCAATTACTGTATGACTGTAATAGAAACAATTGTAGATGTGATCTGATGATCTCCTGTGTCTATATTTGTACTTAATAAATACAGATCTGTTTGGACTTTTAGGGATGGTTTGGTGTTTCAGATTTTTTTTATCGTTTCTCCCATGCGGAACGGGAATTGATCTTATAAGTGCCAAATTGGCTTTTAGAGCTTTTGGTGAATGTTGTGTTGACTCAGACATCACTGAAAAGATGTGCCCTTCTCTTGCTGCCTCATTTGATCCTTTCCCAACCAGTAAAAAAATGAGAACATGGTTCTGCTTCCATGATCTTCTACCAAACAGGAAAGGGCTAGCTGGCATTATAACAAGGTGGAAACATAACACAATAGTCCTACTGTCTCTTTGTGAGAAAACTCTAACCTTGGACATAAAACATACAGATACTAAAGTACACGGTATGTAACAATTTTCCGGCAATTATTAATTTAAAAGTAACAACTGAAAATATTTTAGGATTCAAGTTTCCAAAAATGAGTAATATTCAGAGCACTTTACTCCCTCTTCCAAGGGGATCAAACTGCTATCTCAGGACATCCTAATTAATGTTCAGTATTGTGTTTTTCGTCATGTTTTTCGCCATCATTCCTTTTGACTAGACAAACAAACAGTTGATAAGAATTATTATTTTCTGATCACAGATTATAGGTATACAGAAGAAGCAAATGTGGCTTATGGTCCACATACAAGGGTCAATATCTGTTCAATCAAAGACCTGATGAAGCTCAGCACATCACCACACTGCGCTCAATCGTTCATCTATTGAACAGAAATCTTTGTGCAATAGATTCCCATTCAATTCTTTGAATGGGGACCCTCTGTCCCCATCCAAAGCAATGGAAATCGGACAGGTATTTCTAACATGTTGGTTCCCTGTTCGTTTGAGCTGTCATTGAGCAGAGATGATTGATCCCACTCAAAGACAGGGCTGCAATCAATGACCTGCACCATCTATGGCCCCCAAAGTGCACAGGGTAAGGTCATTTATTGTGCGGGTCATTGATTTAACGGGTATCGGACCATGTATGGGGACCTTCACACTGTCCAAATTTTCCATTAAATCTACTTAAAAGATCAATCTTTTAAACAAAAGTTGATGCGTGTATAGTTAGCTTAAGGCTTAGTTTCCACTTGTGCGGAAGCCGGCGGCGCGTTTGCCGCCACTAAGAACCGCCGCCGCTAAGAACCGCATCTCATGCGGATTTTAGCGGCGGCCATTCACCCCTATGGCCGCGGTCAGTGCTGGGCAGTGCACTGCCTAAAAACTCGGTTGACCGAGTTTTTAGGCGGCGTCCACGCGATTCCGCGGACAGGGGACTAGCCCATTGAAAAGAATGGGTGCGGATGTAGCCGCGCCGTGCACAACCGCGGGCTTCCGCTTCAAGTGGAAACAAGCCCTTAGGTGTCATTCATTTATAGAGAGAAAGTTTATGTAAAACATAAATTCTAGCATTACAATTACATTTACAAAGGTGTTGGGGCACTTGGCCATTATAGGGGCATTTAAAACATATCATTCTAAATCAATTGGGATCAATAGGATGCCACTCCCTCTTCCTTTACAGGCAAAATTGCTGTAAAGGAGAATAAGACTGAGCACAAAAGAGAAATGGCTGTGGACACTAGCCCTGTCTCCCTGAGAGGAGATATTCCTGTTGTTTTTGCGCGGACTGATAAGATTGTACCTTCAGTGCACATAAGAGGTACGCTGAAAGCTGATTTCAGCCTAAATGGCACCCGGTTGGGGTTTTACTTGATGCTGCCCGTAGTGCAGATTAGTGATGAGCGACTAGGCAATATTCGAATTCGCGTAATTTCGCGAATATCCGCCATAATATTCGATTCCATATTCGTAATCTCGAATATCCGCACTTACGGCATGAATTGCGATCTTAAAATCGCAATTGCGATCACATATGCGCAATGCATGCAAGTCAATGGAGCTCGGATATGCGACTGGGAGAATATCCGTCATTTCCGTTTAAAAAAATCACATTGCGATTATAGAAACGCGATCCCATTCATTGCAATGGATTGCGATTATATATTTGCGATTCTAAAATCGCAATAAAATCGCGACATCCGATGATATATTCGCGAATATTCGCGAAATGGCCAAGTAGCGATATTCGAGCTAAATATTCGAAAATCGAATATTCGAGCTCAACACTAGTGCAGATGAGAATAGGACTAAAAAGGTTGGACACTTCTGGAAACATACCCAGAAAAAGCCATACAGGTACCTTAGTGGGCCTTAGACCTACCCATCCCAAAAGAATACCCTAGGTGGGACTAGGGGGCAGGTATGTCCAAGGAGAGGTTGTAGACCTGATGTACATGGGCTATGGCCAAGTGTCGATAGGAGCTGCTGGGTTGATGCTGGTGTTCCGCCCGTTGGGTCGAAACAGAGGGGGGGATATGTGACAGACCGGTGGTCTGTCATGTAGAAGTGGTCCACCGTACGGTGGTACCGTAGTAGTGAAGGGGTCTGCTGGTGTGTATCCACCAAGATACACCTGCTAGACCCTAACGACATGGCCGGGTGTGTCTCCACAAAAGGAGCTAGGACCACTCAGTCATGGCTCCTGAGAGAGGTTGGAGACAGTGCTGCTGGGTGCAGCAAACACAGGGCACACAAGGAGTGCGTGGCCCCATGCTGATGGCTGCTAGGAGGCAGGCCATTAAGGGTTCCTAAAGGAAGGAACTGTTGTTTGATCTGTGCAAAGCCAGGAGGCTTGGCATTTTCAAATAACTTTTGTTTATTTGGATGTCTTCTAACCCCTGCGAGGGTAACCCTTTATTTGGACTGTGTGCTTAAATAAACATGGGCAGTAGCCCTTAAAAGGATAAAAACGTGTGGCTTGATGCTGTGAGAGCACCGTTTGAGCTGATTCCCCACAATATATATATATATATATTTTAGCAATTCGGTATATAAATATTATAACAATTCGGTACTCTCGTCTTGACCTGCCAAATAACCTTTCAATGCCACTTAGATTAGTTGTTTATGGTTGTGTACACCAATACACTGCAGTGTTTTTTTTTTTAGAGACAACTAGAGTGCCTGCCACTTTTACCTAATATATGTATTTCACCTGTGCCTTACATATGGCAAGAAAGAAAAGAAAAGAAAGAAAAACTCGGACAGCAATTCACCAACAAGTCGGATCACCATGCAATCCGACTTTTAGTGTGATCCTGGTCGATCCGTTCAGGTGGGTGCATCCATTTTCCGATAGTTTGGCAGCAAAATCAGAGATTGTAGATTATAGCGTGTATGGCTACCTTTATGCCTGGCATACACATGCCAAAAAGCGGCCGATTTTTTACCTGACAGACGGGCGTGCGCTCTCGCGCCGTCGGTCAGCAGAACAATCGGCCGCTTATCAGTATGTGCCCACATGGGGCAACAGATCCCTGTCACCCCACAGCTCGGCCGGCCAGAGAACGGACATGTCCTATAATCTCTGGCCGGTGGAAGCCAATGGCATTAGCTTCAATGAAGACCGGCGTCTTCATTGAAGCTAATGGCCGGCACACAAAGGGTGCCGGCTGACTGAAGGGGCCCCATAATGCACCAGGGTGCAAACGCGATGACGTCATCACGTTTGCATCCCGGTGCATATCGGGACTGGTCTGTCTGCACCCGTCGGGGTGTGTATGGCAGCCATTAGAGGTTAACTAATGGATAATCAAATAAAGAGTGATTTATAGTTTTTAAAGCTGTATACACTGTCAAATTTCTCATATGTTTATGTTATTTTTTTATTATATATACTAATTATCTCACATTTTATATACATATACATATATAAAGAGAGAACAGCAAAATACAACACAGCATAAGGGGTCAAAGTCAAAATAAATAGTGCACATGAATCCAATAATATATAACAAATAATCACATATAAGACTGTTCTGAAATAAAGTGTCTTACATAGTTGAATACTGATAGGATGAATTTCATATTACTTACTTAGACATGTTTGTATGTGTGATACTTTGCCTAAATTATCTCCACCCAGGTTTCGTATAACTAGCATAGCCAGTGAAACCAGTTAGGTATTTGACACTGACTAGTATTTTATGCTGAGATATTTAAAACCCTTGGAACTTGCACAAACAAGATTTCATACTCTTTCTGTGTAGTCACCTTAAGGGCACATTTTAATAGAGCAAACTTTCCTCACTACTTCTCAATCTGTCAAGAATATCCTCAGAATTGGATACCTTCAGT
>CM070032.1:42834460-42845273 GCA_036250615.1 Ptychadena robeensis | reverse complement strand
CACTAGTTTTGTCATTGATTTGGTATACCAGGCAGATATGTTGTTTTAAATATTTATGGATATTAACTACAGTGAGGGACAAACCCTGAAGACTTTATTAGAGAGGGCATTTGTGTTAAACTGGCCTTAGTTACTGGCATTAGTTACCTCACCATGTTTGTGTATAGCCAGCTTTACTCATGTGATACTCTTAATTGCAGTCTTATCAGTACATTTGCATATTAGACCATAACGACCCATAAACGTAAGCTGTAGCCCGATAGGACCTCCATGGTGTCCTAATCTTGACAAACTGCGAATGCCTGCACTATTTTGTGTGAGCACACTGTCGTTTCCCGAGCTGCCGTGGGCTGAAAGCAGCTCAGAAAACGACAGTGTAAATTTAGTCTAACTGCGGTACTGGGTGAATAAATGGAGGCAATGTGAACCCTGATAAACAGGTATATAATTTGTTTTATGCTGAGGTTTTAATTATGCATACTGAATTCAATGATTGCAGTAGTAGCAAATAACACTGCACAACTGTCTGTAAAGGATCATTTGTGTTAAATAAAAAAAAACTTTATTAGTTTTGAGTCAACTTATTTCACTTTACACAGTTAACTATTGCCATAGACCCCTTCATTTGTCTGCGATCGATTCCCGATTCAATCATTCTCGGTGATCAAGGAATCGGCTATCGATCGTTTTGCAATTGATTGCACACCACCTTGGGAATTTGATTTGAGGTCGATTTTGACAGGAGGCGATTTCCAAAAAGACAGATTCCACTAAATCGATCAAGAAGGCTGCTGCATAGGGAGTTATGGTCAATCTCACAGGAAACGGTCGATTTTCTCCACCAACGTACTTCAATTTACAAACGATTGACCAAAAAAAACAACATGTTGGATCAAGGTTTGATCATATTTTTGGTTGATTTGGACAATCGCTCAGGGTGGGCAATCGACCCGTGTATGGCTACATTTAGTTGATAGTTATCTTAATTTTGGTTTTATTTGTATACTGTTTATATTATTTGTTTTGCATATAACCATTTAAATCACGTTGCACTTTGACAATGAATTCAAAGAACATTATGAGTTTTATTTTTCCAAAGGGAGTATGGCATAAACTGTTTCCTTTTAGACTTTCTTTTTCTATAACCCCCAACAAAGCAGCAGCCAGACAGGCAACGGGATGAACATTTATTTGTTTGTGTAAATTTTTACTTTAATAATAGGCATTTTTAACATGTAATATTTAGTCCTGATTCCAAGAAGAAAACGTGGGCAAAACCAAAACAGCATCCTTCCATGGCCATCCTTGACAGTGCAACACTAGAGGTCTTCCTCTAATGAGACTGGTCACCTCTTCACCCCATCATGAATGGCGCTGCTAGACTCATTTACTCCTCTAACCTCTCCTCCTTTGCTGCTCCTCTCTACAAATCTCTTCACTGGCTTCCAACTGTCCAGAGAATCAAATTCAAAGTTCTGTGCCTTGCTTTTAAATCACTCCATATCTCCTGTCCCACTTACATCTCCAACCTGGTACACAAATACACCCCTAGCCGCCCCCCTCCTCTGCTCCAGTGACCTACTAATGACATCCACATTCATAACCTCATCACATGCATGACTACAGGACTTCTCTAGGGCCGCTCCTACTCTCTGGAACTCTTTCCCTCGCCCCAATAGACTCTTCTTACTCCTAACATCACCACCATGCCAGTCCCTTTCCCCCACCTATTGGATTGTAAGCCCGATTGGGCAGGGTCTCCAAACTCCTCCTGTGTCATAACATGTACCTGTGTGTACTATCCTGTGCTGTATCTCCACTCTAATGTACTGTACAGCGCTGCATAATATGAAAATAATAATAAGGAAAGCTTGTTGCAGTCTGATTTGGGTGGGGGAGGGGCATATTTATTTGCAGTTTCTACTTTTGTTTTACCAAAACTGTAAATGTTGTTCAACAGCTTCATGTCCTGTTTGTTTGTTTTTTAAATTTCAAATTGCACCAAAGATTTTCAATAGGTGACCTAGCCTGCGGGCTAGTTTAGATCCTGGGCTTTTTTTTTTTTTTACTACATAACCTGTTTGCTGTAATTTAGACCTATATTTTACAATATTTTGCTAAAAGCAGTAAGGACTTCCTTGATAAAGATAACGTTTGAATGTATTTATGGTAACTGGCAAGCTGCTGCAAGCTACCTATGCCATGCGGACTGTGTGTTCTAAAAGCAAGCCATCCTATAAGTTAGATAAAGCAGTGGCCATGATACTCAATTATAATTTAAAACTATGCTTCCTCAGACTGTAGGACAGTGCTCTCCTTATAGTTTCTTGTGATGACAACTGCTAAACCCTGGAAGCTAAATTGCCACATATCACAGGAGGCACAGTTTAAAGCCAGAAATGTCAAATAGAAAACTCTTTGTAATATCCATACACAGTTCAAAGTCATCTTGTGGCATAACAGGTATTGCAGGAAGACTTTTTTCCCAACTGTAAAACTGGACACTGCAAGTAGCTGAATATACAGCTTGAAATGATCATGCATACAATACTACATAAATATATATTTATAAGACCCCTATTTCCGTTTTAATTAAAGTGTATTCATTATTTATTATGGTTGTTGTTGCTGCTGCTACTGGTAGGGTGAAATTTGGAGGGTAGGAATTTTCAGAGGATGTTACTAACCCCCAAACATTCAGGATTGTATTACTGTGTTGAACATCTGGGGGCTAAAAATGGAAACCTATGTACCTTGTGTTGACACTAGCTGAGCTGTGGTACTATTCCATACCACAATGCAGCAAGTGTGAACAAGCCTTTTTGCTATGTTGTACCACAGATGACAAAAATCTCCACATTCTTTACATTTGTATGAAACTTTATCCCTTCTGACAGCACCTTCTCTTCTTCCCTCATTCTGTTCCTTTTTCCCATGTATTTCCTGTTACCTGTTACCCCAACTGCCTCTGTCCTTTCTATGAGCAATCAGTCATGATTCTTATTAGAATCCTTTATGACCACACAACAAATTAAGATTACGGATGCCATACCGATCATGTTATGCTGTTCTATTAACTGATTACATTTTTATTATTTTCCTGTTCTCTCATGTATTGCAAATGTGACTTTTTGTTCATTATCCCCCTTGTATATCCCCTTTCTATTATGTTATTGTGTTAATTAAGAATATATGTTTTATTAGAATATTATTAAAGAATTCTAAAACATTTTACAGCCTGGCCTGTTGCCAGTTATCCAAATTAGTCTTGAGATGTTCCATGAGGTATTTATAATATAAGGCATTATACAACCTTTTTAACACTTTTTTCACATGTTAAGCTAGCCATACACAGTCGGATTCCATGGCCGATCGATCACCCATCCGATCGATTCCGGCGATCTCAGCGGGAATCGGAGGTCCGATCGATCGGCCAATTAAGTGTGTCCGATCGCTACATACCACCTTGTCCCACGGATTCCTGGACGATTTCGTGTCCGATCGCTTACTCCACAAATGGCAACTCCCCCTGATGTGTGCAGAATCGGATCAGAAAGACCAACATGTTGGTTCTCTGTCCGATCCGATTCTGGGCCCCCGAACGATCGGACGTGATCGGACGGACAAGGTGGGCTTCACGCGATTCCGGGACGATCGTTTCGCGTGCACGTGCCCGGAATCGATTGTCCCGGAATCCGATGGGAAACGGACCCGTGTATGGGGGCCTTTAGTATCTGTTTAGCCTCCCATACATGCTCTGATTTTTCATATGAAAAGAGATTAATCGATCGGGAGATTAATCGGATGCGGAATTATATACCCGACCGATCCAGATTTCTCAAAATCGGCTGAAAAATCGGTCTGGACCGATTCGGACCTGTCCGTAAATTTTGGTCGATCTGCTGTTAATAAATAGTGTCAGGCCGATCGATTGGTGATAATTCGAATTCCGAATTTTCGGGCCAGCCGACCGACCGACCATAAATTTTAGGTGGTGACACGATTGGACGAAAAATCGGTCGGGAGAAAAATTGGAACATGTATGGGGGGCTTTAAGCTGGGAATAGACGGGACGGTTTCCCGTCGACTACCGACCCGATTTCGGCACTAGGGGCTGGCGCCACGCCCGCCCGCTAGTGCCCAGAATCTGACTTTGTGTGCCGCTCATTAATTCGGCTGCCGCCCTCAGCCGAACTAATGGGATCAGAGCAAAATTATCCGTCATGTTGGATCAATGTGTGATCTGACATGACGGCTGATTTTAGCCCAATCCTGCTAGTTGCGGCACCCGATTTCTGCACGACCCGATCCTAAGCGGATGTGGGAGCGCGCACGGCATCCGATCGGCGGTTGGGTCGTGCTGGAATCGGCACGTCTTTGCCCAGCTTTAAACATGAGCATATATTTTTGTTTTCAAAAAGACAATGATATTCTCTTTCATTTCTTCATTTACCTGTTTTTATTTACTATATATATTCGAGAATAAGCTAACCCGAGAATAAGCCAAGGTATCTAATTTTATCTTTAAAAATGAAAAACTTACTGATTTGAGTATAAGCTTAGGGGGACAATGCAGCAGATACTTGCAAAGTCAGAGAGTGGAGTTGTAATATGAAATTCCAGCATGTCCAGTAAAAAATAACAATATGGCCACAAGATGGACTTGCAGCCCAAGTTTACATTTCACCAGCGGAGTCCCAGGAATACAGCAGATAGGATAATGAATATAGAACAAAGAACAGGGATGCCTGGTCCCCTTGTGGCTATGGACCCCATAGTGGGCACACTGATTTCCTGCACTGTAAACCGGCATCTGCAGCAAAAGAATGAGGCTGCAGGCTTGGAGGAAAAGATTAGTCATTGGACCACCAGCAGAGGCTGACAGCACCCGCCCAAACACCCGGACAGGTAAGTGGGACCCTAACTCCGGACTCTGACACGAGTAAACCTGGAGGGGGGCTTTTTTTAACCCATTTTTGGCTTAAAATCTCTGCTTATACTCGAGTATATATGGTTCATTTTAGAGAGCTTTTAGAATTTCAACAATGTTGCTATAGTTATTAGTATAAGCCTTATTTATGTAACAAAAACTTTTGTTGTGTTTGTGCTTTTTAACACAATTTTATTTATTTTTTATTGATATATTTATTTATTATTTATTGATACATTTGTCTATCTGCACAAAATATATAAATACACTATACAGGCAACTGGACAAAATAAATAAAGTTAAAATGATATATTGTATTTCAATTAATGTTAAATAAGAAAAACATTATTTAAATTTAATATTAAAAGTTGTTAATTGTGCTGCCCATCCTAACTCAAACTCTGGCTTATGGGTCATACCCTCTTTCCCCGAAAGTAAGACCTACCCAGAAAGACCTAGCTGCTATCCCCCCCCCCCCCCCCCTGTGCTTCTAAAATAAGCCCTTCCTCGAAAATAAAACCTACCATGTCCCAGAGAAAGCTTCCATATTTAGAAAAGACATGGCAAGAAGCGTTTTGTCCCCTCTTCTAAACCCAGAAATAAGCCCTAGTGCATTTTTTGCACCTAAAATTTAAATAAGACAGTGTCTTATATTCGGGGAAACAGGGTGTATAGCCTGTAGTGTAATTATGTATGGCTTGTGAGATTGTTTTGTGGAATTTTATCTCAGTAAAGCTGGGCATAGACAGGTCATTTCCCATCGACTGCTCAGCATACCAACTGGCCGTGATGACGTTATCATGCACGGCCGCTAGTGCTGAGAATCATCGGGGCACCCTTTGTGTGTCAGCCATTACTTCACATGGGGACTGCCGTTCCCATCCAAACTAATTGGATTGGCCGGGAATTTACCAGCATGTCCGATCACCATGCAATCTGACATGAGGGAGATTCCTTGTCAATCTGACTAGGTGGGCGCACCCGATTTTTGGGCAGAAGAATCGGGCAGGAATCTGCCCGTCTATGCCCAGCTTAATGAATGCCACAGATGTGTCTTTTATTTGACATTTGATGTATTGCTTGTTTCAGATTCAATGTTTTGCAAAACTTAAGTTTGTTTCCGCATTAAAAAGGTTCATCAATATATTTGATGAGAAGAAAAAACATCCTCAAATGTAGACATTTTTTAATAAGTATTAAGGTTGGTCTGTGACTTTGTTATAGTTTTAAAATTTGACCCACTATGCTAACTCATGACCCTATCCTGTGCTGACCAAATTGGGTTTGGATTTACTATAAGCGCAGGCCATGACACCTTCACACATAAATATAAAAGGGAGCAACAGCACCACCATGAGATAAATTAGAGAAACTGCGAATTAGGGTGTAGCTTATATTTTCCTATCATAGAGCTTCAATTATATTTCAATAAGAACGCACTCAGGCACTTTACATCACAAGGGCTGCTAGCATTAAGACAGTTGAAGATTTTTTTTAACAGAAAAAGCACAAAAATATATTTACCAAAAAGCTTGTTTGCAGCTTCAGCTTTTCTTTTTGTGCACCCTTGCCCTTTACCAATCCCTTAATGTGCAAAGAATATTCCTGATATTCCTAATTCGAAACTATTTCAGGTAATATTGATAAAAAAAGTTAGCCCAGTAAGATCATCTTCTTGTGAGATTCTGACTGCTTTGTATTCACCAGAATCTTTCTGGAAAGAATGTTTGATAACATTTTATTATGTATCTAAGATCATTTGAAATAAAGGTGAAAAAAGTGAGGTTTGCTTTGACTTGTAAGGGTATACAAAACCTAAACCTATTCTAAACAAAAGCAACTCTACACTGGCTCTACACAGCTCAATATTACTTTGTAATGGACATACCTAAAAAAAAAAAATATCCGGACTATAAGTTGTTCCCCGGTATAGGAGGCACCATATATAGTAGAGGGTCTTATGCCAGTAAAAGTACCAGGAACTGGCGCTCTGCTGGTCATAGCTCCTTGTATCAACCGGCACAATGGGAATTAACAGAGGCGAGGAAACTGATAGAGGCTTCCCCACCTCCTGTTCCTTCTCTGCAGTTGTGTATGTGACCTGGCTGAAGCTGCCAGGAACAGAGCAGAAACAGAAGGAGAGATGATCTGCCGGCAGGGGTATTTTTCCCTGCGTAGAGATTTGGGAAAAATTTGAATATCGTCCAAAAGTTCCTGTATTTCAGTTATTCAAAATAAATGGGCAAACTACTATAGGAAATAGACTGATTACATGCAAAGCAAGATATTGGTGACCCCAGCAGCCCTGTGGACAATTTCAAGGTTGAATTCCTACAGCCCCAACCAGGGCCGTTTCTAGCCATTTTGGTGCCCTAAGCAGGTTTTCTTGGTGGTGGCCCCCCCCCCCCGAGCACGCAGGAGACTGCCAGGCGGGCGTAGGCGTAGGTACCTAAAACACATTATAATAAAAACTAGAGGTGCACGATTGCAAATTTCTTCTTGGCCGATTCCGATTTCCGATTTAACAGTAAGTGTGACCATGCGATTCTGATTTTTGCGATTTTGATTTTTTTTGTAAGAAACTGTATATAAGCATATGACATTTATTTAGCAGAGTGGTGCTTTATGGGGGAAGAATTTGTTAGCGGTCTTTTTTAGTAGGAAGAGTGGTGTTCAGGGACCTAAAATTTTGCATGGATGTATTCCTCAAAATGTCCAGGTTGTAACACTGTAGGGTTTCAGAGATTGGTGTTCTAAAGTAGGTGAGTGAGGGATGCAGATACAAGGTAGTGATGAGGGGATCAGATACAAGGTGGAGTGAGGATGCAGATACAAGGTAGGTGAGTGAGGGGATGCAGATACAAGGTAGGTGAGTGAGGGATGCAGATACAAGGTAGGTGAGTGAGGGGATGCAGATACAAGGTAGTGGTGAGGGGATGCAGATACAAGGACAGTGCTTGTGGCCATAAGGAAGCGTTATTTGATCGCTGTACATTCAGCTGACAATTTGCTGAATGTACATGGGGTTACATGGGTTATGCCCTTCAAGCTCGATTGAAAGGAGCTGGAGACACTACTCTGTGTCATCCAGCTCAGCCGATGTTTGCATGGGAACCCATGGTCCCCATCAAAGCAATGTAGCATTGACCGTTCAGTCTGATAACCCTGCACAGCACTCAAAGCGACGGTTTATCTAGCCCATATCTATGCGTGTCTGGCACTTTTAGTGTGTAGCTAGAGGGGTAAAACTCGGGGTGTAAGAAGTAGTAGGGGTGCATTACTAACTCTTACGTTACCTATGAAGGTTTTTTTTATATGAATGTTTTAAAATATGACGTGTTTAAAGGTAGACAGACATGGCCAGTTTTTGCGCCAATCAGCCGCATTCCAGCTTCCGCCATCACCCGGCTAAAATGCGGGTGTGCCCACCTGGTGAGATCGTCCATGAATCTGCTGAATGTTGGATCCGCGCGGTGATCCGACAGCTGGTAAATTCCTGGCCGGATCTTATTACTTTGATGGGGATGGCAGCCCCTATTCAAGTAATGCGGAACACACGGCGTTTATTCCCACTTAGGCGATCAGTCGCTGGTCGGACGCGATTTCATTGCACTCTGTGATTGTGGCTGTACGCTTCCACTTCGTTGAATGAGCTTGTCCCCATTTCAACTTAAGTTTCCGATTTTTCATCACGCTGATCGTGGCCATAGACATGAATGGACGCGATTGGACGTGCACGGTTAAATCCGCCCTGGCTGATCGTCTTAGTGGGAACTACCAAAGGGTGCCCACCGATGAGCTGTCTGCAGTCGATCCCTATCTATGGCTAACCTTTTATTTTGATTCCTACAGCCTTTGTTGTCACAGTGCACGGACAGAGGGGGAGGGAGTGGTGAACAGCGGTTTAGAAGAAATTGGTCAGCATCAGGTGATTATGTGATATGTAGTCATGGAAGGTCTCTAACCCTCCAACGAAATGATCTTCTTGGAAGAAAGATTAGATTTCTCTCCTTCAATCCATTTTGTCTCATCACTGTAAGGTGTCCGATCTTTCATAAGCTTCAGCATAAGGCCAGATCGTACCATTATGTGAAAGAGGAAGGGTGGCAGTGAGTGGTATACTGGCCGGTACATGCACAGATGAACATGATTGCGCTTGCATTTTATCTGCTCCTTGTCTGTCAAGCAACATGTGTCATAGAGGATAGTGTCCGCTCTGTGCACTGTACCAACACTGACTGCCCCCTGTCCTTTTTCACATACTGGTACAATCCCGCTGTGTGTGCGGACAGGAAATATATATCAGCAGCTGTAAACCTGGCTGACCGGCCAGTTACCGATATGACCAATAACACAAAACATAGCCCGATTCTGGTCACTGCCGGTCAGAATGGTGCACTGCTAGTAAAAACAAATCAAAATTTTTTTTTTTTAAATCTATCTAAAAAAATGAACAGCTGTAATGGCTGTAATGGCGCCCCCTTTAGGGTGGCGCCCTAAGCAATTGCTTCAACTGCCTATCAGTAAAAACGGCCCTGGCCACAACCAGGGGTATATTCACCTAAGCTAATTGTCCACCAATCCAATACTAGGTGGCATAACGTGGTTCGGAATTTTGTGAATTGCATATTTTCTATTGTTAAATTGTGTGTTTTATTTGTTTATTTATTTGTGTGTAGGGGTAATGGCTTCTAATTTGCGTGAGGGGTTTTTGATGTTGTAAATAATTTGATTTTGACATATAACTAGTGATGGCTGAACTTCGGCCAGGTCTGTTCGCGAACAGACAAATTGGACTTTTAAAAAAGTCCAACATCCGCCTGTTCGCGGGGAGACTCAAATTTCCTGTCTGTTCGTGGGGAATTTGAATCAGAAAAATGCATAGTTCCTGGTTCCGATTACTGGACCTGATGTCACTTCCGGTTTTCAGAGCCAATTTTTCACTAGAGACCAGGTTCTCAACAAATGAACAACAAAAGAATTCTGACTGAAAAGTTGAAAAGTATGACTTAACAATTCAATTGAAAAATTTTCCCACTAGACTTTTTTGGTCTTTTGCTTATTACATTGCTAGAAATTGTAGCATTTATCTTCTATATGAAGCTGGTAGAGTCTAAAATGTAGGTTTTATAAAAAAAAAATTGCAATTGTCTAAGATTACCTTGAATGTTTTTCACAGGAATCTTTCACAATCATGACAAATGTAATATTTTTTGGAAATTGCCCTATAACACTTCCCAAGCTGATGGCAGTGAAAATATGTGTATTCACACAACTGAATGCTCTAGGCCAGCAAACTGCTAAAACCTTTGCTTTTAGGGCTTTTTTACACATCTGGCCGTTACCAACCGCCCATTGATCTCCCGATTAGAGCACCCACCCATGGAACACAACATGAGGCATTCCCCAGGGGGCTTTTAGGTAGCTTACCCCATAGGGTTAAATTGGGGGCACCGAGACATGTAAACCAGTGACTGTAAATTCACCCTTATGGTTTATAAACTTATTACGTTAGATTAGCAGGACCTGGCTGTTGTTGACCCTCTTTATTCCTATGGGAATGATAAAAAGTACCTAATTTAATGATGATAATGTATAATGTTCTGTAAAGAAACATAAAAAAGAAAACATACATAGTAAATAAATCATTGTCAAGGTTCACATTGGCAATAGCTTATTTGTTCTGGCCTTTACCATAAACAACATATGTGCATAGAGTTGTAGCGCAGAAAGTCTCTTTCCTTATAAAGACTTATGGTAGAATCTCTAACATAAGTAGCCACTAGATGGAAGTGTTGTCTTGTCAAGACATTTGGAACTCAGCGTAATGTCTTTTCCACAGTGAAAACTGTAAGAATTTCATTCTCCACTGTCCCAAAACGC
>CM070032.1:42784663-42797482 GCA_036250615.1 Ptychadena robeensis | reverse complement strand
GGTGCTGAGGGCCGCACTTGTGGCCCTCCATATCAACTCAGTTGGGCACCACTGGCATAGACGTTTCGGCAGATCAACCATGCATGATGATGTCATTCAGAGAATCAGTTGCACACCCCTTGTGTGCCGGCATTTACTTTGGATGGGGATGCTGGTGGCTGGTGTTGGTATCTTTATTCTTGTGTTTTCTATACTAATCTTTTTGTCATAGGTTTTGATAACCCTAGAGGACAACCTGGTATCGCTGTAGTTCTTCAGAATTCTAAGCAGTGTCATGCCATAGAGTTGGCAGTTCCTTACATCTACTGAAACTGGATGCCAAATGGCTTTCCTTCCTGAAGAACCTCCTTTTGGCTGGCTATAATATAAGAATTTATTTAAGACTCCCTTTCTTTTAGACATTAGGGAAATTATGTGACATTATGTGAAATTATGCAAACTTTTGCCCCAATCCAACCATTTATGGTTATGTAAAATCATGACTCCAAGTCCCCTGAGGCCTGAAGTCTTCTTAAGAGCAAATTCATCAAGATGCAATAGATTTCACCTAGTTATTAAGCCAGGGACATCAGGGTGCTCCCCATCACTATTGTTGAGTAGCGTTGAGCTCGAATATTCGAATTGCAAATATATTCGGCGAATATCGGCTATTCAAAAATTTCACAAATATGGTGGCTGGAATAATCGAATTGCGAATATATTTGATGAATATTGGCTATTTGAAAATTCCCAAATTTTGCGAATATGGTGGCGGATATTCGCAATCTCGAATATTCGCGATATTATGCAGTGGGGAGCTTTACAGCCATGCATTGTGAATATATATTTGGACCGCGAAAATAAATATAGCATGTTGCCATTCATTTAGAAGGCAATGGCAATGTGAATGCCTTGCAAATATTTGTGATTATATATTCGCAAATATTCGAAATTGCAAATAACGAATATAAGTAGAATTATTCGCAAAACCTCACAAATTCGAATATTGCCTATGCCACTCATCACCACCCATTACTCCCTAGGCCCCAGGTGCCCAACCTGCGGCCTATTGTGCATTCTTTGGTGGCCCCCCTTAGTCCTCCACCTGTGGCCCCTGAAACCTAACTGTTAATGCATGGGGCATAGGAACTCACCTATCCACCGATCCCCCGCTGACAGGTCCTCGTCCGGGATCTTCTCAGAGTGGGAGGATGAGGAGAGAAACTTACGTGATAAGTGTACGTACATGCCAATTAGCGGCCCTCACCTCTTCTTCTCTAGTGTTGGAGGGGGAGTAGCAGACAGACAAGTGTCTATGCTCCCACTATTCCACCAATGGGGGTGATTGTATAATATATAATACAAAACCTTTGGCAATGTATATGACACATAATGGTCATTACCGCACTACAGTGTTCCCTAATGCTTGCAATATCATTTAAATTAAGTTTTGTTATTTAAAAATGAAAAATAATGTCTTCTAGCTACGCCTGCTGTCATTTATTCATTATAAATTGCTTATACAAGTCAGTAAAAAAAAAAATGTTATGTGCGGCCCTTTAGTGATGCTGAGGGCCACACTTGTGGCCCTCCATATTAACTCAGTTGGTCACCATTGCCCTAAGCAAACATGTTCATTGAAAAGACTGTTAACAGTTGTTAAACACTGAAGCCTGAACGTTTAGTTGCATTGTAAATTGTAACAACATTTGAAGACAAATTTTAATCTGGTGTGTTTTGTAAATATATATACATATATACAAATTTTTTAATCGATTATACTCTTAGATTTGCATTTCAACTGAAATTTACAATACGAGATGCCATGACAACTGAAAACTCGCTATGAATCCCACTGCAGTTATGTTTGACTTGTTACATTTTTTTTACCTTTTGACTTGAGTACTGCTTTGGAATGACAAGGAGCAGTGGTTTCAGAGGAGTTCATTTTGTTACAGAGAGGTTATAGAAATTATACTACAAAAGTGTTTAAATTAGTTGTGCCTGGAGAAGTTTATAAAGTTATGTCCCTATCGATCTTTCATTTCTTGCAGAAAGCAGAGCAGGAAAAACCTAATAATGACATTGTTGGGTAGTTACAGAACAGAAAAACAATTTTGCACTTGTGATCTATTCAAAGAGATGCAAGAACATCCTGAAAATTGATATGTTTTCCAGTGATAGTTGTTGCCTTTACAAATAGCAATCTGTCCAATTTCTGACTTCTATTGTAATCCAGAATGAATAGAGATGTAGAAATGGATGGTTATCTGACGCTGCATTTGATCTTTTCTTTAACACTGTGTGGGCACGAGCTTGCCCTTATCATGACATCAACCAGATTTCCCTCCAATTACATCAACTGTATTCATTATTAAATGCCTTGGCTATTGAACCAAAAGCTTTTGTATTCTTGATACCTTTTGTAATCACTTTGCTCTTGGTCTTTTACCTTTTGAAATTCTTCTAGCAAGCCAGCATTTTTTTCCCTTTGTTAAAGAGAAATGAATCATAATTCTTAGCTGTCATGCAGACTTCCACAATAAATATAGATGAATGAATTTAAGAATGTTTTAGACTAATCAAATTTCGTAAACCCTAACCCTGAAAGCAGATAAACCACACATGATGACGTCATCACGCATAGCTGGTCGTTCTGAGAATCGTCCGCGCACCCTTTGTGTGCCGGCATTTACAAAAATTAATCATAATTCTTAACTGTTCACAGACTTGCACAATTAATATAGATGATCATTGACCCACAACAATCAACTTGCTAATTCTTGGGCATGTGTGCACCAACCTGAATAAAGTTTTTATATTTATGTATGTACTACAACTACACAGTGTGTGTGTTTATATATTATCAAATACTGTATGTAAAATGTTTGTATAAAATATTACAATTACCACTGATTTGTAGTGTAGAGAAATCCATTTCTGGCTGTATATAGAAATTTGTATAGTCAGACTATGATATATCGGTTCATACTGTAAATTTTTGTATACAGCATAGCTTTAAGAAATGTATAATTTTCTGTACAGCAGCTGCCAGGGATCTGTTTTCCTGCTGTTTTGCTAATGGTCTCTGCCTGAATACTGGCTAATGCTCTCCTCCATACAGATGTTATATATATAACTAGTTGCTCTTTCCCCGGCTCTTTTTGCCTGGGCTGTTGCCCACTCCAGAGCTGGAGCTCTATGCTCCCCTCTTGCAGCAGTTCTCCTGCACCTTGCCAGAGAACTACAAAGTCCAGCAGCCTCCTGAAGAGTTCCCAGCCAGGGTCTGGGTAAGGAATCCTCAAGCACCGCATGTAACCTCTTGCAAGAACTGCCATCTCTTTCTGAGTAAGAGCTATTATTTGAATCCCCTGAGCAGCTGGTTAGTATGTTGGTTGGATTGTAGCCCCTGACTGTATATACTACTCTCTTAGTTAAAACCATGAATCCCCCTAACCAGCTGCAGGTTGGGGGCTAAGGAAGGAACTAGAAGAGTTCTCCGTTCTGCTCTCTCTTGGTCTGATGGAAAGGAAGAGAGTCGGTGAGATTTCCCATGTACAGTAGCTCTTTACTATCAAGATCCCCATTTGCCAGATGTTGGCTCTTTAAATTCAAATGGTTGCCAACTGCTGGTCTAAATGGTCAACCCACTCAAACTTATTTTAACTCAACATGTAAGGCCAGAAACATTTTTACCTTTATAAAAAGTTTAGGCAGTTCAGACTACATGGATGCCATGTTTATTCTTCTTTCTTTTCTCAGTGAGCTATTGAACTGAAGGGATTAGAGGATGGATGCTCTAATGTTTCCAGACACTATATACAGAAACTATATAGCATAGACTACGCCCATCCAAGCATTGTTCCTAACACGATTTAGGGACGATTCTTAGATGGATGTAGTCTATGCACTGGTTTTTGTATGTATGTATATATATATATATATATATATATATATATATATATATATATAGTATTTAAGATGTTACCACTTTAAATATGAGTAGGGTAAGTAAGTATGGACGCATCTACTGATGTATGTTAATGCACATCTGAATGTTTCACACCAGCACACTGCCAAAGCTTATAATTTTATTATTCATTTTTATAATATGTATAATATGCAGCAAAGGGAACCCCAGCGGCATCCTACTTCCGGTAGCTGGAACGCAAGTGTGAGCCAGACTACCGGAAATGACAATATACATATTTATCTAACCAGTGGTTAATCAAGTGCAAAATCACCATGTAATGGTTTTCAATGGAACAAAAGTATTTTAGTAGTTTTCAATACACAAAGTAGGGTTTCCTCTCCACCACAGAGCTGCCTCATCACAGAAAAGAAGAAGTGAGGGCAACAAGGGATATTCAGTGTTCCGATAACACCAAGTACAAAAGTGGCTGATATGTTCGATTTAAGTATGTTTTTACACAACTGTCTAGAGTTCAGTTTAGTTTTAGTCAGATTAATAATTTGGTTCATTGGTAATAACTCAAAACGCAAATGTTTATTTCAGATGAGTACAGCCGTTACATCTCAAGCAGCCTCTATGTTAATATCTTTGCTAAACTTGCATGCGGTATAACTTTGTATTTTATAGCTTAAGTGATGCAGAAAGTTGGGGAGAAGGTCATATTTCGAAGACAAAAATAATGAATCAAAATATTAATTCTGAACGACTAGACAGTGCAGTGTTCTTAGTGCCTCTTAGAGATGTATGCTGTTTATGGCATGCTTGATCATATTCACTATGTACTTTACCTTTGGAGAACACTCAGAGGAAAAGAGAAAGCTTCATGTTGCCTTCAAAACCCCAGTGTCTCTTTTTAAGTTAAAACCCAGTAAATATGGACAAAATCCAGAGAAAATATCATAAAAAGCAGACATTTAATTCTTTATCCACAACATCTAAGATTATATATTTAGTTCAGATATTTATTGGCCACAACAATAAAATGATAACACGCGCTGTTTGTGTAATCAGTTCATTCTGATCCGGCGCCGCTAATAAAATACATTGCCAGGGCTGGCATCAGATAGAAATTGCAGAGTATTTAAAAGGCTAAATGACTTACTTTGATACTGGTGAAGTATAATTTACACACTGTAAATGGGACGGGGCCAAAGTGTTATTGTGCATTAGTTCCTCGGATTCCATCCCTCAAATTCTACAGCTGTCACTGCCGCTCTCATAATAAGGAAATATTGTCTTCCTGCTAACAGATGGCTGATTACAATGTTAAGGAGCTGAGCAGTCGCACGGCAAAACAATCCTCTTCAGTATTTCTTTCTATGACAGACTTTTTTTTCTTATTTAGACATTCTTCATACAGCTGTTTTTAGAGCTGACCTATACTCAAATGTCAGGTTAAAGACCAAGTCCATGATGCCTTCAAAAGTTTAACCATCCAATTTTTTCTCTTCAGTGCATAATGAGAGTTATGACTTCTGTAAACATGTCAGAGGGGCACTTTCCAGACTGGTGTCACTCAAGAGCATCTGAAGTGATTGGCCACCCCTGTGGGCGGTGCATGCACAATATGTGCAAGCCTTTGGAAGGTGTTCATAAACACCTCATGGTCAGGGTGCACATAAGTGGTTCTCTGGTACTCAGAAAGAGCCAAAAACTAGCTATGCCTACCTGCATTATTGTTACAAAGCTCATATGCGTACTAACAACTTGAAGTCTGGCTGTCAGCAATAGAGGGGAGAGATCAGCAGCACAATCGGCATCTCTCCAACATTAAATAGCTGTACAAACAACGTCACTTTATCATGACCACGCTACTGTAAAAGTTAAATTTTTTAGATTGGCAAAATTCTTTCAGTTTTTATTGTTAAATATATACAATTTATGTCACTTGGATTACCTCAAAGAAACATTAATAACTATGAATGGTTGCAGTTAGGGGTGTTAAATTGGCAATTTAAATTACTAATCCAAAATAAAAGAGTGGTCTTCTAAGGGTGTTGGAGATCTGGGGTTTGAATGTCACAGTAGGCATATGTATGGGTAAAATCTGACAAGAGAAAAGCACTGTGTGACAGTTGGAACATGACTATGAAAGGTTGGCATTTGGACTGCAGGTCTCAGGGGTTAGTTACTAACACAGAAAATCTTGGGGTTGCACTACTAATGTATGAGATCTGAGGGTTCAAATGGTGTTGTACTGTGAGAGTTATATTTGACCCAAAGCCAGCTGTTGACTTGTGGATGGAGACAGCTAATCAGAGGCTCAATCAGGAACAGGAAGGTCCATCTGCAGCAGAATCTGCCAAGCAGCAGGCAGAGGACAGTGAGGGAGACAGTGAGGAAGACGACACTACATATGGGATGAGTAGCAGAACATTTGGGAACTGCACTCTCTACTAAAATGAATGGGTGGTTCTAGCACAATGTACTTTACAACAACTGCACAACTGCACCAATTACAATTTTCTTTTTATGCAAAACTACAAAAACCTTTCCACTTTTAAGTAAAAAATATCTAATTATTTTTAATGTAACCTATACCTCCAATAGTGGCACCTTATGACAGGCGTACCTGGTACACTATAAAGGAACTTTAATTGGTCAAAAGAGTATTATCCGTTATGGACAAACAAGTAAATATAACAAGTAAATGCTCCTACCTCTGGTTTAAATTGTTTCTAATAATTATGACACCATTTAAGACATACAAATGCATATACACCAGCCTTTTTACCCTGTGAAAGGTAAAAGGTCTCCTTGACAGTGGCAGTGACAAATCGACCCCCCACCTAGTTGACTATGCCTTTCCTGACTGTCACTGGGCTTCTTGATATCGGGTATCCTCCTCCACTGTGAGGGGTATTAAATACAAAAGTTGAGCATAGGTCTGCTGTAGCTCCATTTGGTTTAAAAGCTTGAACTTTGATAGTTTTCTGATTATTTCACTAGAGAAAGCTGCAGCCTTGACTAGCAACAACTTTGCTACAATTTTTAGCTTCTGCAATGTCTGCCATGCAACACTTTCATCCATCCATGGACATTTCTGTATCTCTGTCATGCCAGTTTGATGCCGCCATAGACATATTACAATACATACACTGTATGGCTGAGGAAGAGCAAGAATAATCAGATTTAATTAGGACAGAAGATGACAGGAATATGTGTGTGCACTGGTGTGTAAACGTCAAATAGGTACCTGTCACACTTGTCACTTACTTTCTGTCTGATGAGGAGTTTCAACTTATTTTATACACTTATGGGAATACATCTGTCATTGTCTGCTTCCTGAAGAAAATGATCAGCATTTCAGAAAACAATAGCTACTTTCAAAATTGCAAGTAAATGAAGACCAATAATTGTGAGAAACAAACCATCCTATTTTAACAAAAAATATACCACAATTGAAACATAACAGATTACATAAAAGAGACATTGGATATGATGACAAGATCTATGGCAATAGGTGTAAAGAGAACAGAGTGATAGTGAGTAGTGATGAGCGGCATAGGCAATATTTGAATTCACGGTATTTTATGAACAATTCAAATATTCGATATTCGTAAATTCAAATATTCGTGTTATGACCATGTATTGAGAAAATCATATTCGCATATTTTCAAAATGAATGGTCACATGATATGTTTATTGTCGCAATGCAAATATGATCTTCGCAATACATGGCCATACCGAGAATATTCGAAATCGCGATTATCCACCGACATATTCAAGATAGACAAGATATTAGCGAACTCTCGAATTGCCGATATTTGCGAAAAAAATTCAACATTCGAATATTTAAGCTCAACACTAATAGTGAGATGCTTCTTGATAGTGTACTGCTTCTCGGTTTTCTGCCCAGTAAGGGTAAGGGTCAGGTCCAGGATGACCTGGGCTCGGAGGGTTGGGTTGTATGATGCAGGCCATCAGACTAAAGACCTCTAGTGGAGGAAAGTAGTGTAAGTTTATCTTTTTTCAACAAACATTTTCATTTTCATGACAGACCAAATATAATGAAATGTAAGTCAAATGTATTCTCATCTCATATTGGAGTCATGTACCTACCATTCCTTGATCCAACCATTATCTTTACTGTACTCCTGCTGCCTATTCCTATTGGCTTCCTGGTTCCATCTGTTCTTGTTAGTTGTAACTGTGGATTACTCATAATGTCACTAAGGGCCATTTCACACCATATTCGTTGCGGTGCGTTTTAAAAAAGCGAGCTTTTTTTACTGCGCGCGTTTTTACATAGACAACCAATGTTACCATTCACACTGTATGGGATGCGTTGCGTTTTTAAAAACGCAGCGTTTCCAAGTTTAAAAACTCTCTGCTGTATGCATTTTTTATTTATTTTTTTACACTCATTTGGTCAAAAACACAAATGCAAAACGCAAACGCATATGAAATGTTAAAAAACGCATATATGAGGAAACCCATGCCTATAAAAAATGCGTGCCTTTAAAAAACGCATAAAGTGTAATGGGCCCTTAGTGTTGTGAATGACTCAAACAGCTATACGGTTACTTCAAGCATGAACTTATTATTTATTACACTGGATATAGTCATAGTGAAATCAAAAAAAAAGTAAGCATAGGAGAGAAGATACATGCATGCAGTGGCTGGCGTCGAGGATTTGTACTTCATCTACCCCATAATGTAAACCAAGACTCCTCAGCTTCTGCAGGGATTAATCGTTTTCTCGGTTTTTTATTTAGGTTTAGTTTTAGCTTAGGTTTAGTTGTTTTTTATTTTTTTAAACTGAGGACCTGTAATTGGCTTCTATTGATAATACACCTTCTGTTACACCCAATGACATCACCATTAACGGAATAGTTCCCATGCCCACTGTTGTGCCAACAGCTCCTGGATTAGCACAGGGGCACCAGGGACAGGGAATCTAAGCCACCTGGGTCTTCTCCCAGAGCCCGCCCTAATGGGAGTTGGCAGGGATCCTTGAGGACCTGTGGGATTTTTCCGCACCAGGTGGCCAGTCGCTGTTCCCAGTGAACCCCCAGGAGACTGCAAACCGAAACCAGAGGGTGGACCCCTTCAGGGGAAGTATCAGCGACCAACAGTTAGCTTGGACGAGTAACGTATGGTACCCAGAGGGAGGGTCGAGGCAGGCGCAGGCAATGAGAAGAGTCAGGAACACGCAAGGGTCGGGAGCCAGAATCAGAGAAAGGTGGGTACGAAGCAGGGCAAAGCGGGTAATCAATCCATACAACTCCAAAACACCATCGTACCTGAGGAACGGTATTCCAACAGCACTGGTGCATGGGCTGGGCAGGTTGATATAGGAAGTGTGCTCGCAGGGTCCCGCCCAGGTAGGAAGGAGGAACTCTAAACCACCCCCAAGCAGCCCTTATCCGGTGAGCCTGCCGGCGGGCACGCGACGGCGCGCGCCCGGCGCACGGGGGCGCGCACGCGCACGGCGGCCGACGGCGGCTCAACATGGCGCGGGGGAGAAACCCCAGCAACACCCTTGAGACCAGGAGCCCAGCCACAGGTAAGGGGGAGCCACAGCAGGTGGCGTGGGGTGCCCGAGCCCGGACGGCCCGGGGTCCTGACACCCACATGTGATGCTAGGCCTCCATGACTGGAAAGTCCACTGAATTAAAAGAAAAGGTTTACATCCACCTGTAATTGGCAGGGTCTTGTTCTTTAAACTGAATCAAAGGGGTAAGCCAAGGACAATAGGGTGGGGGAGTTAAGGGATACATGATGCTGGGTGTACTGGGTGTTCAGATAAAAAACGCAGAAGTTTCTGTCTGGCTGCAACTGCTAATATATACTATGGGAAACTCCGAATGAGACATTTCAATGCAGAGAGGTGCCTGTACAACTGTGCATGAATGAGGATAATGTTGGATCTCAAAATACTCTGTGATTCGAATATTTATAAATTGCTGGAATATCTACATTTACATCTACAGATGGTCAGTTTAGAAGTACCAGAACTGATGTACCTATGTCCTGGTTGGAGATGCAACTAGGCAAATCAAATCTTTTATTGTCTCTCTTAAGGCAGCCACACATGCACCAAGCAGTGGCCGATTTTGCCGCCGATCAATGTGCGTGCTCTTAGTTGGTCAGTGTGTTCAGAGAATGGGCGCTAATAGTGCTAATGCAGATACAATCTCTTCTTAGCAGTGGCATTTTCTCTTGGCTAGAGGGAATGTAACAAATTTCTGCCTCCGGGAATGCATCACTATTTATCCCAGGATGGTTGGGACTTTACATATCCGGATCATAAGACGCAGGGACACTTTCCCACTGATTTTAATGGTATAAAAGTGTGTCTTATAGTCCGAATAATACAGTAATTTAGAATGATATAGACTGAATTCTGTGATTAGTACTTAGGAAAAATGCAGATGACTTGCAGGAATCAGTTTTGTCACAAATTCCTGAGATGTTTTCGAACGAGGAAGGATATCATATCTGGCAAGATAAAGCTCCCATTGTCAAATGGGGACACTTAGATATATTGGGTACACAGCAAAATGATAAAGTTTTAACACATCTATCTTGGTTTAATTTAAAGTATAACTTTTAGGATTAACCTTAAATTACAATAAATAAATAACTGTTTAAAAATAAGCCATACACTGTATACTGTACTAACAGCATATATACTGTATATACTCATGTATAAGCCTATTTTTCAGCACCCAAAATGTGTAGAGAAAATGAAATTCTGTTTATACAATAGATGTAAATTAAGAAAAGTAATGTTCTCAAAACCCTTCTCTACATCTTCAGCAATTAATTCACATATCATCTAGTTGAAATAACGACACCCCCCCCCCCCCCCCCCCAAAAAAAAACATTTGCCATGTGTTTCTGTGCCTTAGCTGCATTTCTCATTCTAGGTTACACACAAGTTTATAATTTTTTCCATGTATCTGGAAAATTAGGTGCCTTGGCTTATATTCAAGTTGGCTTATACTATAGTGTATACAGTGTGTGTGTGTGTGTGTGTGTGCAGTGGTGCCGGCGCTATGGGCCCCCCATGGCCCTGAGTCACCTGCCCGTGCCTACTAGCTGCTGGAACTCTGATGCTGGCCCTGTGTGTGTGTGTATATATATATATATATATAACAGTATACACACATTGTATATATAAAAGGGACTTTCACTTTTAGAATTAGAATTAAATCCTGTTATAAATTTTCCACTGCTGTCGGTTATATATAAAATGTTCAGTATGTGAAGAGTAGCACTATGCGGCAGCTTCATTATTTAAAGCTAAATCAGCAGATGTAAGTTTGACTCACATAAAATTATAGTTTTAGAAGGATAATTGTCTGAGTAGATTTGGGTCATGACTTTTAATCAGGCTTTCACCGCAATAATATTTCCATTATGTGATTTACGCTAATTTGTTATTACTGTGTAGAACTGTGCCATCTGATGTGTGCTGCAGAAATAAAATATGGCTTAAGCAGTAACCTTCACAGCTGCTACTGCAAATGATTTTTTGGTGAGGTGCTAGATTTAATGATGCTAAAGTAATTAAGGATTCCTAGACCTATGGCCTACTTATCAGAGAAGCCTAGAGGTAAAAATGAGCCAGAGGCCTACCCCCTTTCGAACCCTGATATTACCCAGTAGTTAGGACGCTCAAACTTTGTCAAACATATACACATAAAGGCCATAGATGCCATCTTGATGCCGGGCCGTTGTTCCAAGAATCGACTGCATACCCTTTGCGTGATTTATAAATTGCTGGAATATTTACTTGGGATGGGGATGTTGGTAATGAGATCAATCTAAAATTTGTCGATTTATGGGCCAATTTCTGGCCCAAGTTAAGGTGGGCACATTCGATTTGCGTCCAATTTCACGGTAGCACGCATGGCTACTGTGTGCTGTGATAGAAGTTGCAAGATGGTGGAGTGAGAGTCTTCCAGTCTCGTGCCCTCCACCAATCTGCATCTACATCCGGCAATGCTCTGCCCCCCAGGGTGCTGGGTGGAGGGTGAGTTAATAGATAATAGAAAGTGAAAAAGCGGCATGATATAAGGGTTTACTTCTCTGATGGAAATCTTCTGTGGACCCTAAGACAAAATAGTAACCTCTCTAAACCTGCTTACTTCTTTACATAATGCATCTCAATATTTGAGCATTACAATTTTCTGATTGCTGCAATTTGTGAACAGTGCTATACTTTACAATGCCATGTTCATTTCACTCTGTTCATAATGGTACTGAACAATAGAACAACACATGATACGGTATGCTTTGGACAATAAGCTGTTTTATACCTTGTCCATACTTTATTCTTGCCATCATTCAGGTAAAAGTTGTTCTTGGTTTCATCTATACAAAAAAATGTGTTGTGTGTTATATGGTAGACTTGTATATCAATAGGCCTACTCCTAGTGATTTTTGTAAAGGGGTTTTGCTTTACCATGGAAGTGATTGTGCGGTTATCTACCACTGTTGTCTTCCTTGGATGTCCATGATGTCCTTTTTGTGTTGCTGAGTTCACCAGGGCATTCTTTCTCAGAATGTACCAAACTGTAGGTTTTGCCACTCTTACTATTGTAGCTATTTTTTTTGAATGGCTTATTTCACCTGCAAGGAGCGCTCTGCATATTGTCCGTTCACAGAAAAGTATTTTAGAAAAGTGAGATGTCCTCCTGTTTGCAGGAATTTGATTTTGAAAAAACTTCAGTGACTTCCGGTATCTGGAAAGTACAGTTCCTTATTTCGATTACAGGACGTGACATCACAGACATCACTTCGGGTTTTAAGCCGATTATTTTTCACTAGAGAATGGGCTCTCTACCCGGTCTCTAGTGAATAGTGATGAGCAGCATAGGCAACATTCGTATTCGCGGCATGCCGCGAATTTTATG
>CM070032.1:42697625-42741890 GCA_036250615.1 Ptychadena robeensis | reverse complement strand
TCGATCGAATTGATGATCGATTTGATGTCAATTGAACCATGTATGGCTAGCTTTAGTATGTCAGGCCCATCTAACCATGGTGTATTTATATCCGAATTTTACTGCTATTCTGTGGGTGAGCAACCAGAAACGGGACTTGTTTCCAGAATATGGTCATCAGTTGATACTAGTGATGCACGGCATAGAAAATATTCGAATTCGCGATATTTCGTGAATAATTCTACTAATATTCAAGCGCATCGCAAAAATATATTTGCAATTATAATAGCCTCGCGATTACCTTCAAAATTAATGGTCACATTTATTTTCATGTTGAGAATATATATTCGCAATCCATGACCATAAGCATCCCAATGCAGAATATCGCGAATATTTGAAATTGCGAATATCCGCCGCCAAATTTGGGAATTCTCAAAAAGCCAATATTCGCTAAAAATATTCGCAATTCGAATATTCAAGCTCAACGCTAGCTCATAGTACTCACAAGATTTTTTAGAAATACTAAAGGTGGCCATACACAGGACAATTTTGCAATTGATTTCCGAACACTCGACTGGCATACACATATGCAGTGTTTATTCGCAAATTGAACGCGGACACCTTTTCTTTGAGGGAGATCAATCCCGTTTGAAGAAAGCTTGATCAAACAGGGAACCAACATGCTGTTACTGCTGGACCCATCCAAAGTATCAAATGGGAATCGTGCAAATCGATTCGCTGTCCAACCGACGACCGCTCAAATGCAGTGTGGTGACATTATTACACTACACTTGAACACAATCATCGAGCGAGTGGGTGTCGACCCGTGTATGGTGACCCTAACACATCAAATTTGGTAGCAAATTTTTGTAACCAGTCTCCACATGATCAGTAAACTAAGGCTATGTTTCCACATCCGGAGCACATCGACCATGGAGTATGTCTAAACAGAGCAGGTAAGTAATTGTGCTCCATCTGGACCTCCCGCCAAGCAATACACTCAGTGGAGGGGGTCCCGACACATGTGGAACCCCCCCCCCCAAGCCTCGTGTGCCAGGTTTATTTTTGGGTCTCAGCTTGGTGACTTTTTTTTATATTCTTGAATTTAAAAGTACCCCTGGTCCAGAGAGAGATACACTAGTTCACCACGAATCCCACCGCATCAGTTACTCCTATTATCATGGTAGCTAGCATGTAGCTATTGCTGTTTCCTCTTAAGGTAGACCTTCAGAAGACTTATTACAGCTTGGTGACGTCACCACGCTGTGAGCAGTCTGCTAAATGTCGGACAGGAATCCTGTGTGTTCCACTAACACACAGGACTCCTGTCAGACTCTAGCCAATTAACTCGGAGGGGGAGGAGACTCCCCCTCCGAGTTAACAGCCTGGAGCGCAGTCGGGCAGAAAAAGAACCGGCATGTTGGAGCCGTGTGCGATCCGACCTGCCGGCTTTTTTTCTACAAAAGTCAAGATGGGCTCCCTCATAGTTGCGGCAGACAAACCTTGATGTGCTCGGCTCAGTGAGCACGCAGGTTGGTCTGCTATAGCTATGGCCGGGAGTCTGCCCGTCTATGGAGGGCTTTGTAGTGAGGAGTTTTACAAAAAGTTTCAGTTTAAACTTGTCATACACGCACTGCAATGTACTTTAGCCTCTAGGCATACGGGCTATTATAATGGTTTACATACATTACTGTTATATGGTTTATTGGGACTCTCACAAGTTGGGAATCCCTTTCATTTATGTTGACGATTAAGCAACCAGAGACTAGTGATGGCGCGAACCCGGATTTTGCCGTTCGCGAACGGCGAACGCGAACTACCGCAAAAGTTCGCGAACCCGCCATGACTTCAATGGGAGGCGAATTTTAAAAAACAAAGGGACACTTTCGACCACAATAGTGATGGGAAAGTGATTTCAAGGGGTCAAACACCTGGACAATGACATGACAGAGGGGGATCCATGGCAAAAACTCCCCCAAAAAACAATTTTTCACAAATAAATGACCCCACCAAGGAATTCTACAATGATAGTCAATGGGATTGAGCTGGAGAAGAAGCCAGTGCCCGTGTTCACCTGCCCATTCACCTTTGCCCAGTGTCACCTTTGCCCGTTTTGTCACCTTGCCAGTGTCACCTTTGCCGTGTCACCTTTCCGTGGCACCTTCCCGTGTCACTTGCCGTTTCACTTGCCCGTGTACCTTTGCAGTGTCACCTTTGCCGTGTCACCTTTGCAATCACAAAGTAATGTGTGGCAGTCCCCATCCACAATGCAATGTGTGGCAGTCTGTGATGGGGATGCCACACATAACTTGGGTGGGGACTGTCCACATTACTTTGGCTGGGGGACTGCCACCCATTACTTTGGATGGGACGTCACACATTTTTGGATGGGGACCCGTCCACACATTACTTTGGATGGGGACTGCCACACATTAGCTTTGGGATGGGGACGGACTGTCAACATTGCTTTGGATGGGGGACTGTCACACATTACTTGGATGGGGACTTGCCACCCAACTTGGACTGGTGGTGGATGGTCAGCGTGGAGGACCTGGTGGTGATGGCAGTGTGGAGACATGGTGTTGTGGTTCAATATCGGGACCACTGGTGGTGATGGTCAGTATGCAGACACTGGTGGTGATGGTTCAGTGTGGAGGACACTGGTGGTGATGGTCAAATGGAGGACATGGTGGTGACGGTGCATTATGGCAGGACACTTGGTTGGTGATGGTCAGTTTATGGGCGACATTGGGTGTTTGGGGTTCAGTGTGGTGAGGGACACTGGTTGGTGATGTCAGTGTGGAGGGGACCCACTGGGTGGTGATGGTTCATATCGAGGACCACTGGTGTTGATGGTCAGTATGGCATGGACTGGTGGTTGTGTATGGTCAGTTTTATGGAGGACCCACGGGTGGTTGATGGTCAATTGGAGGGGGGACCATGGGGGTGACTGGTCAGTATGGCAGGGACATGGTTTGGGTGTGGCGTATGGCCGCACTGGTGGTGGATGGTCTAGTGTGGAGGGACACTGGTTGGTGATGGTCAGTTTGGAGGACACTGGTGGGGGTGGTCGTTTGGGCACTGGTGGTTGATGGTCCGGTGTGAGGACCACTGGTGGTGTGATGGTCAGTGTGGAGGGACACTGGTGGTGATGTTCCTGTGTGGAGGGACACGGTTTGGTGATGGTCGTGGTGGAGGGGACACTGGTGGTGATGTTCAGTGTGTTGGTGAGGGGATCTGGTGGTTGATGGTCAGTGGTTGGAGGGGACACTGGTTGTGGATGGATAGTCCCATGGATGGATGGATGGGTATTTATTTTTTTGTCGTTTCAGTGAAGACTGCAGTGACACCTGAACACTTGCCCTAGGCTAATGGTTCCTATTGCAGCAAGCAGCTCTGTTTAACTCTCTCCCTTCTCCAGGCAGCCATGTGAAATGGCGTTTCTTTCCTTTGCTCTTGTATAGGGGTTTGGGGTTGGGATGGTCCGTTGAGTGAGATGGGGGGTTGTTGATTGGCTGGATTATGTCTGCTGACTGACTCCACAGGGGGTTCACCAATGTTAAAAGATAGGGGGCGGGTCGAACTTGCCATATGTTCGCAAACATGCGAAGTTCGCCGCGAACAGTTCTCCGGCGAACAGTTCGGTCCATCACTACCAGAGACTACATTCATCCAGACTTACCTAATTAAACTGAAGCTATTGAATTACAGGGAGGTTACTGTGTATTATGTGTTTTTAGACTGTTTAACATAAAATGTTACACCATAAAAAGCTAATTATCTGGCTGTCATTTTATTCTAATAACCTGAACTGACTTCCACTTGGTCAAAAGGCTTAGCAACTTGTATCTTTGTTGCTGATTATAATGGCAACACTTGTATTTTTTGCAGGAAAGATTTCCTTTGAAATATATTTCTATCATTTTGTGAATTGATAGATAGTCAAGTCAAGGATAACCCCCCCCCCAAAAAAAAAATCACAAAACAAAATTGATGAAACAACTCAGAATGTTATAGCGGGTGCGGCATATTACAGCAAATTGTTAGTGTTTCCTTTTGCACAGTGTTTTTCTTGATAGATAGAGATACAAACACTGCAGGTAACTTTCTAACTCTGGTGCAGGACTGTTCCTTGAGGTCAAACAGAAAGGCAGTGAGAAATGCAGGATTTATGTTCAACATTATGAACAAAGGACTGCACAGTGGATATAGTGGAAGCCCTGACACAATAGAAGTATAGACATAATGTGCAGAATATTAAACCGAAGAAAAAAACACACACAAACAGGCTGCAGACTCAACAACAAAGACCTTGTGCTAGAGGAATTGTTTTAGTAAGCTTTGGTGTAGATTATTTTATTATTTCTATCTAGAAAGATGATTATTGGTAAATATCCCACCTAGTCTAATGATATGCGATATCTGACTTCATGCGAAAACTGAAAATACTCATACAATCACCAATGAGCAATAATAGCAAAAATAAATAAAAATAAATAGGTATCTACATAGAAGGGACTTACCACTACTGCCTTACTTTGGGGAGGGCCACCATCCCAATTCAAATATTTCAAGAAAGGGGGGGATGGTGAGACAGTGGACACCGAAAGTGAATCGGGTCCACGGTCTCTCCTGTTTGTTTCTCCTTGTCCAAAGGGCAGGGACTCCTTGCAAACAGGAGAGACCGTGGACCCGATTCACTTTCGGTGTCCACTGTCTCACCATCCCCCCCTTTCTAAAAATAAATAGGTGTCATACTGAAATGCAGAGTGGGCAAAAATGAAAAACCTGGCCATGGGCCAACCATGATATTTATTGATAAAATGTCTACAATTGAGGAAGTTTTTTCTTCTCATCAGATATAAGGATGAATCTTTTGATATGAAATGAAAAACTGTAAGGGGGCATTTACGCAGGTGCCTGAAAAGTCACGTTTCCAGCACTAGAACTCTTGAAAAGCGATGAAGAAGATGCGTCATTAGGATTTCCCTGGTTGTTTTTCAGGCATCAATCCAATATGGATAACATGGGGATGTTTCTAAACACTCGGAGCAGGCACCTAAACAGAGGCAGGTGTGTGTGTGTGTTTGACTCCTCCCTTAATCTGGAAAAGGGAAACTTAATATTATAAAATATGTGACTTCAAATGTCAAATAAAAGGTACAAGTGTGCTATTTATTCTTTTAAATTAAGCCATATTTAATTATGCAGACTTCAGTTTGACACCCCTGCTTTAACTTCCCAAGCAGTTTGTCCAAGTTAGTTCAGGGTGAGTTTGTTTACAAACAATACTAACTAACATAGGGGCACCTTGAGCTTGTGGAGGCTTTGCAAGCCGCCAACCCCACTGATCCTTCCGGATTCAGCCTCTTCAGAGGGGGGGTGGACCCATTGACCTGCATGTCAGTCTTTGCCACATCGATAATACTGGGATGTGAAGGGGGTGGTGGGAGGAATGGCAGAAAGTTGAAACAGATTACACTGTAATATGTTTCACTTACCCATACTACTCTTTTAGGGGTGTGCATAACACCCAAAGGATTAAATAATACCTTCCTGTCAGTGTCTTTGAAACAAAGGGCCTTCCAGCACAAGATGAACATGGTAAGGTGGGTCATATGTACTTGAGCTATTTTTTGGATCCCTCCTCTCTGAGAAACTACTTTGCACACACAGTGAGGTCTAGACTCCACTGAGCACCCTGGATACATAAGTTATGTGGCCAGGACACCCAGCAGGCCCCACAGACATGATTTGTCCTGGTTTAGGGTGTGTTGTTGACAATAAAACCTAACCTACCAATGGGCTCCCATTGACATGAACTCCCATGAACAAACTATGGCCAGTGTCTTCTCCCTGTAGTCTAAAGGAATCCATACACAGTCCGATTTTGCGGCCGATCAAGCCAACTGCTCAGCGATTGCCCGGCTGCAAATGTAATATGCCTACCTGGACAGTTCGACCAGGAGTGCACTGTAAGTCGGATCACACTCCGACATGCTGGTAAATTACTGGCCGATCATATTACCAGTGTCCCCATCCAAAGTACTGTCCGGCACACAAAGGGTGCCTGCCAATCCTCTGAGTGACCGGCTGCAGCATAATGTATTTAGAAAATACCTCTTTTTATCAAATAAAGGACATTTTTATCACCATTTGGGCGCCTCCAAGAAGCCAATGTTTTTTTTCAAGTGGTTTACCACTAATATACCTATTAGGCTGCAGCATGATGACATCCTCACAGGGCATACATGAGTAGATTCCTGTGCAATCGACTGGCAATCAATCACAGCTTGGTGATGTGGATCCTGCGCCCCCCTCCTTCGCTTCGCTCAGAGACGGCCATTACTTTGATCATGTTAGAAACCCGTTTGGTCGAGTTTCTTCGAGCAGTATCCATTTATCCTGCTCGAAGTAGCCGTGCATGGCTCAAATCTTTTAACAGATTAGAGCAATATCATGTGTGCGCGCACGGTGCCCGATGTTGCTCTAATCTGTTTCTTAATCGAGTCTTGTATGCCCAGCTTAAAGGCCCCCATACACGTCTAGATTTTTCATCCAATCAACTTAATTCAATCAATTTTTTGGGTTGATTGATTGAAAGTCTATGGCAGCCTACATGGTTAGATCAACCTAAACCAATTAAAGTTGGCAAAACAATGTTTTGAAAAAGGATTGAACGTGTTGGTACATTTTAATTGGCTGTATTAAAATGCATTACACTTTCAGTCAATCCCCAAAAAGTTGATCAAATATCTGTTACTACAGTTGGCAAACATACAATCAATCACCAATTTCCCTGACCCCAAATAATTGATCTTTTTAAGTTGATTGAACAGAAAATATGTGATGAAACTTTAAAATCACAAACAAAATACTAGAAAAATATATAATTACCAGCTGTGCCCTCATCTGTGGCAGCTTCCATGTTTAATCCTTCATTCGAGGGTTAATTCATTGCAATACTGTGTATGACCACTGGAGGCCACCAGATTTATGGTTTTCAATGTGGGAAAACATATCCCCATAGGCTTGTAGGACACATCAATACATGACTCATTTAAACTTCCCATCTTTTATCTGACTGCTGTGTTTTCTAAAGAGAGGGGAGGGTGACGAGAGACATTTAGGAATATCTCACTGCAGTTAAGGATCTATATTTTTATTTTGTCCCGATAATAAGATGTTTGCCAGTGAGGGACATACAGTATATTAGGTGAGTTTAGATGTGCTTTAATATAATACAACTAGCCATTATTTGTAGAAGACAGTATCCCATAAGTATATAATATTATATTCATGGTTTGGTGAGCAATAGTATTCGTTCTCCGAATAGGTGCCAAGTGTTGGCTAGTAAAATCAGTAGTGACCTAAAGAAATACTTCGTTATCTTAGCAACTATGCTTTTGGATAGTTGTTATAACCTAATTGCCCATTCACCTCCCCTTACTTACTCACTGTTTTAACTGTCAATGTTCTGATGGGTTTTATTGATTTCGTAGGTTGGAATGATGACAACCACACACATTTAAAGGAAGTTATTATTATCATTATTATCATCATCATTTATTTAGAGCAAACAAATTATGCGGCCCTGTACAATACATTAGAGTGGACATACAACACAGGATAGTACATACAGGTACAGGTTATGACACTGGAGGAGGACCCTGTCCGGACGGGCTTAGAATCTTATAGGTTGGGGAACGAAGTATACAATAGGTGGGGGGAGGGGACTGGCATAGTGGTGATGTTAGGAATGAGAAAATGGGTAGGAGAGAGTCATGAGGTGAGTTTTTAGGGCTTTTTTTTAAAAGTGCCAATGGTAGGAGCAAGTCTAATGGGGAGAGGTAGAGTGTTCCAGAGAGTAGGAGCAGCCCTAGAGAAGTCTTGAAGCCGTGCATGTGATGCATGTCATTAGCAGGTCACCAGAGGGGGTGGCTAGGGGTGTATTTGTGTACCAGGTTGGAGATGTAAGTGGGATAGGAGATGTGAACTGATTTAAATTTGGCAGTTCATTTATTTCCACCCAAACTATGCTGTGAATGGGGGATATTACACACTGGCACACATGGTACATACCTAAATGTCTTCTAATGAGTTCGCTGGTTCTTTCTTGACATATGGACCCATTACATTTTATGAAGGATGGCCCATTCACACTAGCTGCCTTGCAACTGCAGTATATTTATACCTATCAAGTTTTCTGTTACTAAGCTACGTCACTGACATCACTTCAGATACTTGGAACTTACAAACTAGGGGGCGTTATTCTACCTCCTAATTTCTCATCTTTAGGAACCAAGGAGGGAGAGATACACCCCCTCCCTCCTAAATTACCCCGATTTGCTATCAGTATTTGGCCAGGTAAGTCACATGAAAAATGTGAGTTTCCCGGCCAAAACAGAATGCTTGACAAATATGGGTATAGTACTAGAGATGGTCGAATTTTTCGACTTGCTAACTTTGTGAGCTGATTGCAAAGCCCCTGAACATGGTATCATCACCAAACTTGCTGGATATGTAGAGAAGGGTTGTGGGAACATTTGAAAAAAAGAAGTGTTGCTTTAGCACATGTACTTTTTGCATAAATTAAGTTCAAAGTTAAAGTCGAAATTCCGATTTTCGAAATTTTTACTTGACTTTGAACTTAATTTGTGCAAAAACTATTTGTGTTAGAGACATACTTTCTTTTTTGGAGTATACCCCCAACCCTTCTTTACATCTCCAGCAAGTTTGGTGATGATACCATGTTCAGGGGCTTTGCAATTAACTCGAAATCGGCGAAATGGTCGAATTTTTGAAAAAAAATTCGACCATCTCTATATAGTACCACAGTGCAGAGCAGCTAGGGCAGGGATGGGCAAACTTTTTAGCTCGCAGGCCACATTGGCTTCTTAAAATTGATAAAGGGGCCAGACTAAAAGCCTATAATGGCCAACTCGTCATAGGTGTGCCAATTGCAATGAGCAAAGATAATTCCTAGAGACAGCCTGTTGTCACCATGAGGATGCACCCACAGTGTCATGATCACACCACTGCACCGTCCCTAAGGCATCATCCTCATTGCAGAGAACAAGTGGAGGAGACCATCTTTAAAGGTGACAAAGGGCCGTAAAGAAAGCTAAATGGGCCAAATCTGGCCCCCGGGCCTTATGCTGGGCATACACATACCGAGCAGGTCAGACAGACCTACTCCAATGTGTACGTTAGCATCCCGTTGCATTATGGGGCCCCTTCAATCGGCCGGGCACCCTTTGTGTGCCGGCCATAAGCTGCAACGAAGACACCGTCTTCATTGCAGCTTATGGCATCGGCTTCCATCGGCTCGCGCCGGCCAGAGATTATCGGACATGTCCGTTCTCTGGCCGGCCGAGCTGTGGGGCTACAGGGATCTGTCGCCCCATGTGGGCACATGCCGCGAGCGCGCACGCCCGTCGGTCAGATTAAAAATCGGCCGCTTATCGGCATGTGTATGCCTAGCATTAGTTTGCCAACCCCTGAGCTAGGGTCAACGCAAAACCTGTGTACCTTTCTCACTAGACCTGCGCTTGCATTTCTGGTAACGTGTAATGCCACAAGTAACCAAAAACACCCCACAGCATGCATTTTTGCAGGCACACTGCGAACTTATGTTTTTTTGGCCCGGTAACGTGTCCATTATGGGCAAAAACTGCAACTGCATGCACAGTGTGGCTATTGTGAAAGGGCCAATACAGTTTTGAAACATTCTACCATTCATCTACTTTTCAATTAATATTTTCTTATATTTCTTGCAATTACAGTCCTTTTGATTTTACTTGTCATGTTATTCTAATGTGAGAGTATACTGAATACATACATTTTTGATTAGTTAAAATAATTATTTCATTTGTAGAAATGTCTGCTATATATCAAAAAGATTAGAACAAATCCTTGAGAACATACACATTGCATAGAATGACTTGCACTATGTTGCAATAGTACAGGAAACGTAGCCATCAAATACATTGACCTCTTGGGACAGAACTGTATGGAGACTCACACAGCTCTGTGCACATTTACAGAAAAAGATGCTGACAGAAAGAAACATCTACGACAGAGGAGACATCACCGTCTCTTCTGTCTCAAAAAGCCTACCTGTCAGCACTTTTGTTCCCAAAACTTATTTCTAATTACCTATGAACATTGGGTATAGCTGTCTTGGCTCCTCTTATAGAATTTGTTATCCCATAATCTTAAACATTGGAATCTATAAACCATATAACTAAAGTCAAGATGTTCCTTTTACGATTGAAGTGGTGAAGGGTTAGAACAGGGGTGGGTAAACTTAGGCCCGGGGGCCGTATCTGGCCCATCTAGCTTTCTTTTTAACCCCTGGTCACCGTGTTGAAAAGATGGTCCCCTCCCCTTGTTCTCTGCAATATACATAGTTCCTAGAGGTGTCCAAACATTGCCTTGGGGACAATGCAGTGTGGTGATCATGACACTGTGGGCACATCCTCAGGATGACAACAGGCAGTCTCTAGGAATTCTCTCTGCTCATTGCAATGAATGAACATTTTTGCAGGAAATTTTTAAAAGATTACAATGTCCCTGCCACACACTACCTATTATGCATCAAAGCCATTGTAAGGGGATGCCGCAATGCATGGAATTGGCACACCTTTGGTGGGTGGGCCATTAAAAGCCCCTTTATCAAATTAAAGAAATCAATAAAGCCCATGAGTCAATAAGTTTGCCACCCCTTGGGTTAGAACCACTGTTGGGTTTTAGTTTTATGTGTCTACTAGAGAGACTCTTTTTAATTGTCTTGATTATCTAATGCAGTGGTTCCTAAACTGTCCCTGCATGGCACCCCTCTACTAGATAGAATCAGAGAATGGAGAAGAGAACTGATAGTTGGGAGAGCCATTAGGCAGCTGAGTTCTGCCATTGTCTCCCCTCTCTCAAGGTGACAGCGCAATTCTCACCCAGAGCTTAGAGTGGCACCTTAGCTGCTCCCCGAGCTGTGCCCCCCTGGAATACCTCAGTACCCCCACATTAGATAAATGGTTTCCAGCTCTGGAACCCGTGATCTAATGTAAAAAATGGAGGGAAATTAGGGTTAAAGCAAGCCTACCAGATAAACAACTGTTTATCTGAACACATTTGACTTTTAGGGTACGTTTCCACATCTGACGGGACCTCCTACGCTAAGCTCCACTGCGTAACCCCTGCATCGGGAGAACCGCTCAATGCCGTGAGGACACAGCATCCGCCGAGCAGGTAAAAAGTATGGGCTTCGTCTGGACCTCCCGCCCAATGCCCAAAATGCATTTTGTCATTGCAGGCTTTCCAATAAACTTGTTTGTCACTATGACCAGTAAAGCCCTTTTTGGAAGAAGAAGAAAATACCTGGTAATCCTAACAGTTGCTTGGTTTCCATCATTGCTGCTGTCCACACTATACAGGCCGATATTTCTTCTCCAGAGGTCCCACCAGTCTGAGCATTCCTACTCAGATCACAACGGCATGTATGCATTTCCATAAATTAACCAGGATGGCCAAAAAATTCTGAAGTAAAAAAACGAAGTGATGGTAAGATGTTGGTGCCAAAACATTTAAATTGTGACAGGATTTTTAAGATGAATTCAGTTTTGATTTTGTAGGATGTTCTTAATCAGTGGCTTACATCAGTCAGAGGTTTGATATCTCCCAAATGTCTCTCACTGATATTCTATTCATATATGATATTCTATAGTTGTTGGTAGATCTAAAGGTGTATGGGGCGCTTAAGACTTTGTTAGACACGTCTGAAGTGTCCATCTGAAGTGAAATATGCAATAAATTGTTACCCCTGTATGTGGTATTGCTGCTCATCACTACTGAACAGTTGTTGGGGTCACTATAAAAACTATTGAATGATCTAGGCCTGTCTAAAGTGGAGAAGTGCAGGATAATGAAGGATCCATTCTCCAGAGGTCTGGTGAAGTAAATCTTAGGGTATATTTCCATTGTACGTCGGGACCCCCTCCGCTAGATGTAATGCTTGACGGGGATCACGAGCACATAGACTTACCTGCTCGGCAGGTGCTGTGTCTTCACGGCGCCAAGCCATTCCGCCAATGCAAGGCAACGTAGTCGAGTACAGAGCATTCGCCGAGAAGGCAAAGCCTATGTGCTAAGTCGGAATCCCCACCAAGCAATACGCTTAGCGGAGAGGGTCCCAATGTATGTGGAAACAAACCCTAAGGCAAGTGATTCACTGTTTAAACAAGGTGAGGCACTGCATGCCCTAGTCATTTCTTCTGTGTTTGTGCTGGGTGAAAAAAAAGCCCACAAATACACCAAGTGAATCGGGTATCTGTAAAAACAAGCCTGCTGAGTGAACCAGAATGCGTCAAGGGGCTCTCATCTTAGGACACTGGAGTCAATGTCTAGCTCAGATGTGGGCAGACTGTAGCCCGTGGGCCATATCAGGCCCCTTTCCTTTTTTATTTTGACCCTTTGTAAACTTGGTGTCAAGATGCTCTGGCTCTTTTTTACTCATTCCCTGCAACAAGTGGACACAATGCCTAGAAGATGATTGTTATGGTCCCTTTTTAGAGGCCATCGTTTGCCCATGTCTGCACTAGAATGTTTAAGTTTACTATCCAAAGCCTCTATTAATAACCTAGTTTTTTTCAAGCAGTATGCAAAATGTATTAATGAAGTCTTACATTACTTTACATTACATTACGTATTAATGTATTAAAATTTCCTATTCAAGCTAGGAGGACTTGGAAATGGGCAGCACTTACAGGTTCTTTGTCCAGCCCCTTAAATTAAAAGCCCATTGTGGCCCCCAAGCCAAAAAGTTTGCCCACCCCTGATCTAGCTTGTACCATATCCAAATCTATCTTCCATTTATACATTGTAAGTAGAGTTAAAATGGCTGGAACCAAGTGAAATTATTAAAAGGACAATATCTAAGGACTAGTAAGCTTCAGGATATAATATTTGTATTTCTTAAGCTGGTCATAGATGCTGTGGTCTGATTTTGTGGCAGATCGACCACCGCACGCACTCACGGCTGGGCATTGAAGACACCCACCTGGAGCAACCGATCCTTTGCAATTGAACATGTCCATTTTTCTTTGGTTGATTGCAGTACTGTAGATGGGGACCAGCGTCCCCATCTGAAGTATATGCCGACACACAAACGGTGAGCAGCCAAATCTAGGAACAACCAGCCGTGCCCTATGACATCATCACATATTGCATGGTCTATGGCCGGCTTTAGGCTTAGATATACCTTTAACCTTCTATAGATGCTACATTCCCGTAGCGTAGAGCCTTCTACTAGTCCTCCTTCCTCAACAGAACAAAACGGGTAACTCCATAGTAGCCCAAGAACCTGTCTAGAGATCATCATCTGCATGGACCATTAATGATTCGTTCAGGTTTATAAACATTTATCCCCCAATATACTGTGATATACTTTAATGTTTTAGGTTAATATGGCTTAATTCAGGCCAATAGACGTAATCCATTACATCCCACTAACCAACCGCATTAGATTCTACAATGTGTCCACATGATAACCCCAGCACATGGTGCAGACATTTCTGAGAGATGATAAACCAACAGGGTGGGCATGCTCCCTCCAAATTTAAGATGTATACATTCCTGGATAAGGTGTTTTCTCCCCAAATAGAGCATCACTGTATATTAGGTCTATATCCAGTGGTGTAAATGGAGCAGATTATTTAGTTTCTATGCACAGACCTTACATAGATAGCATACATTATACATTAAAATGTACAGAACATGTGTATACATACAGTATGTCCCAGGACAGACTTTAGTGATATATTATTTAGCTCTAAGGTTGTTACAGTTGGAGTAAGATGCTTCTTATTGGATTTTGTTAAACCTTATAACAATTTGTCATCGCTATGTATTGAAAATAATCCATACGCTGTCCTATATTCATATCAATAGCAGTCGAAATAAATGGTTAACATTTAAAGCAACTTTTGGTGCGTGAAGACCCTTTTCTTTATTTCCGGTTTGCCTGGAGCCTTCCTTCATCGTAATGTACACTTTAGGCCAGTAGCCTGATTACTACTGTACTGAAGAAGCATAATGGCCATTTGGGAGCATTTAATCCACAGCATATACCTATTAGCCGCAGTAATGGAGCCGGTGACATAACACGCTCCACGTTCCACAATGTACAGCATGACGCTGCCGACAATGAACCTATTCCCTCGTGCATGTTCACTGGGACTATATCTCTTCATTAGAGAAAGGTATTAATTGCAACTGTCAGCAATGGGTTCAAACTGTCAGAAGACAAAGCACATATGTGAAAATGTTAATTGCTGTTTTATCTCATTTATCTTTTAGTTGGTGATTAATTAATTACAAGACCGCATGAAATAATAACCAAGATAATTTTGCTTAATATATGCGTCAGATATTCAAAATATGAAGAGAAGACGCTGTACACTGTTAATGCTTTGCGTGTAATAAATAGATAAGTACAATGTATTATTGTTATATTATTTGACTGAATGGGAGCACATTATATTTTCATGCTTTCTTTTTATCTCCAGGAAGAAGGGAGGCATGTTTACTAGATCATACACATGCTTTGCCCAGCAACAACAATACCCAGACTGACTTTGCATTCAGAGAAAAGATACTATGTATGCCAAAGTAGAAGCTGATTTGAAGCTGAACTCTAGGCATACATCGGCTGACAGCAGAATTTCCAAGGCGAAGTACAGAGACAGCAGGCAGAGATGTAGTCAGACAAGCAGGCGATAGTAAGGGCAGTTGGGTATAGGGTACTCAAAAGCAGTCCAGGGTTTGGTAACAATACAGCGGATGGATGTAATCCGAGCCTTGGAGACCGAAAGACCTTTTTATTCCGTTTTACTCCCTGTTAGTGTTGAACTCGAATTGCGAATATATTTGGCGAATATTAATATAATTATTCATGAAATATCACAAATTCGAATATTACCTATGCCATGCATCACTACTTTCTTAAATATCTGGTCAGGTGGTCTGATTGGACAGAACTCCAGGTAAGTGATAATGAACACTAACAGGTATCCTCCAGCAGAGGGAGCAGCAGGCACATCATGTGCCACAATCTCTACCACCAGCAGCGGGAGCTGACCTACGAAAGGTCCTGGTCCTCTGAGGTTTGGTAAGTTGCACATCAAAACTGGAAGAGGGCACATCTACAGGTGCAGATTGCTGGGTGTGACTGTGATTTGTGACAGTAAATAGACTATAATCAGCAGTTAAATGGTCTCATCAGGTCTAAGTTTGACATGTTGAAAGGAATCTGCAGGTTGCTGAATGTTTTTAGTTTTGGTTACAGGGTTCTGGACAGGAATGGGAGGGATGGAACTGGGTGGGCCTTTCCATTCCACCCAGGTACACACCATAGTTGTTACCTGATGGCAGTCAACAAGGTAGCTAGGTCTGTAATGGGGTGGCACTTTTGATAAGAATAGGTTACCCTGTAAGAATTGTACCCCCTGGTTTTAATAGGAGGTTTGTTGTACCTTTATTAGTATAAATACTATAAAAAGCCTAATTTCCTTTGTTCTCTTTGTTACTGGGATGCAGAAGCTCTGTCTTGTGGGAGCAGACAGGTTTGTCTGCAGGACTGGAGAAACCAGCAGCAGAATATGAGTTTTAGAGACCCACTTTACCAATCGTGGGGGGAAACCAAAGGCCTATAGAGGAGTGTGGGCAAGCAACACAGCCCCTTGGACAGGGAACAGGCTTTAATGGATTGCGTATTCCTTGAAAGTCATTCCTCAAGTGACTTACCTGCTCCTGGAAAAAGAGAAAGTCTGTAAATAACATCTTATGCAATAAAACTATAGTTATTATTGAAGCTGCAAGTGTTGTTCTGGGCATGGGATTTCCAGTTGGTCAGGATTCCTCAAGAGATTGGAGAAACTGTACCTGGAGCAGCAGACATGGAAACACGAGGAGTGTGTGACCAGGCCTATGACTACTGGGAGGCCAGAAAAATGAATATATTTGTATTGAGGCTTGGTATTTTTGGTGGACTTTGTTTTGTTGCAACTAGTCCCTATAAGAGTAACCCTGTTTGGTGTTTAGTTTTGAAAATATATACAAGCAGGGCCCCTAAAGAGATACAGATCATGTGGATCGACATTTTTGACTCCCCTTTGAGGCTAAACTCCCCACAATAACACTTTTGCAGTCTCAAATGAGGGGAGAAAAAAGCAGCAATTAGCATACTGAAAGTACAAGCAAGCAAAATTATATGGAGATGGGGTCAGGCATCTTCTCCTTTCACTATTTACTCACAGGCTTATATGGCTTGAAAATGTTTTTAAAGTACAAATTAGGCTGTGTCTAAGTTGCAGAGCTGTGTAAATCTTAGGACTGAATATACAAATGTTTAACTTTTTAATGTAACAGACAAAACTCAGCCTTAACGGAGCATTAAATATATTAAATAGCTTTAAAGCAGTGGTTTGGATACAGACACAGTTGCATTCTGGGCACCTTGATTTTACGCTCTTGTTGCTTGTTACAGTACTGGCCAAAGTTTTGTGTACTTTCCTTGGCTCTAATGTTTGCATGCTGTGTGCAGTTCACCTTGACTGTCATCAGAAATGTAACTTTCTGCCAGGGATGGATTGTAACGTCTACAAAGCAGGCTTGTTGGATCCAGCTATATCAACCAGCTTGTAAATTAATTTAATTTCACTTATTTCTTGGAATTGCTTTTTAGTTACATGAAGCTGCAAAATTATATAAAAATAACTAGAAGGGGAATTCAACTGTAGTGTCACATGTAACCTTGAAACCTTCCTGTTTGTTATCATGCAGACCTCCTCTGTCCAGCAGCGTTCCATGTTCTGAAATTACAGGAAAATTACAGGGGTCACTCATCGCCGGGATACTAATTAATCAGTGTTCTGAGAAAGGTTACATCAAGGCTGCAAGGCGCCTCAGGTTCCTGAATAACTATGTGCCAGGAATCAAGACACCCATCCAAATAGAGGATAAACAAACGGAGGGGAACTCTATAAATCAGCAGCCATACAAAGCCTAAACTCATATAAAAAGGTTTACACACATCAACTAACAACAACAAAACAATCTGAATATACAAACATAAACCTTTGTTAATCATATTTTTCTTCTGTATATGTCACCACAGGGATCATCTTTCTGGAAAGGTCATTTAGGGAGTGACATCCCCTCCCAAGTACAGCAAGATTTCAATGTTTAGCCAGAGAAACCAGTTAATTCTGCACCAGTGCTGTTAGAGCTTCAAAAAAATTAAGTTGTCATGTGGGTGAACGGTGAAGATGATGTGGACAGACTGCAGAAGGTAGTACGTTTCTGCAGATGTACTACAGATATTAACAGTCAGTTACATTACATACAAAACGAGGTTGTCAGTAACACTACATACTACAGGAAATCATAAGTTACTATGAACATACTACAGGAGATGGTCCGTCAGTTACTGCAGGCATACTATGGGAGAGAATCAGAGTAAGAAAAGGATCAGGCATTGTGAACATACTACAGGAAAGAGTCAGTTATTGTGAACATACTACAGAAAAGAGTAAGTTATTGTGAACATACTACAGGAAAGAGTCCGTTACTGTGAGTTTACTACAGGAAGTGATCATTACTGTGAACATACTACAGGAAAGAGTCAGTTATTGTAAACATACTACAGGAAAGGGCCAGTTATTGTGAACATACTACAGGAAAGGGTCAGTTACTGTGAACATACTACAGGAAAGGGTCAGTTATTGTGAACATATTATAAAAGAAAATGACATTCTATTGGTTATGGTGGCCGACATCACAATTATTAACTAAAAAATTGCGCAGGAGGAGGAAGTACAGTAGTATTCACACCTCCCAAATTACCACCCTAGGGGACTTTTGAGGCCACACTTTTAGGGCTAAACACAATGTGAAATAAATCATTTAAAATTGTGCATCATATTTAATACATAAAAATTCAAAAAAGGGGTTGTATACAAAACATCACATCAGTTGCTGGTGTTTGGGCATGCAGAGGTGTGCCTGTGCACCAGCAATTACAGCCATACAATGGTTAGAACATTCGTCACACAATAACAGTCAGGTACGCCTATGGATAACGGGCTCTTATCTATAGAGTCCACCCCTATTGTGAACATACTACAGGAAAGGGTCAGTTACTGTGAACCTAAAGAAACTTGTACCCATAGCATAAGGTAAAAACTGCAAGTACAGAATAGTTTTGGGCAGATCATTCTTCAAAATACTTGCCACTACTATTATTGTTAAGCATTCGCCATTCACTTCCATAATACAAATTAAGGCATCTAGGCATGCTGAGACTTAGTAGTCATCTCAGCTGTCAAGTCACATTTTAGCTAAGCTCAGAATTCCTGACCATTCCCCACACCATGGCATATGGAAAAACAGTAAGAAACAGTACCCAACACTATGCACCTTAATACTGAGAGCAGGGGTGGTTTGCACATTTAAGACCGAGCCAGCAAACACAGGCACAACATATAGGAGCATGTAGGACCCTCTATGGGCTGTACAGTCATTTGGGACTGTACCATTTACAGGAGAGAATGGGGGAGGCAAGCCAAGAACTGTACTTTGCTGCACCTGTCACCGTAACCTTGCGTTTCTTGTGGAACCTGGGAGTCTTTGTGCTAAAAATCCTGCAATCTGCACTCCCTGCACTGGGCTAGCAATTCATCTGACTTACGTACACCAAAAATTTGGCATATTCTAAAAAAAAATTACAGGCAACGCTCATTGATCTAAGTTACTATAGAGACTGTATAAAAATCATATTTCTGTTCCCAGTCTTGATCCCCTGCTAGCCTTCACATTTATATAAGCAGGGGGTGTTTCCAAGCTGTTGGAAACTAAATCAAATTTGATTTCAAGCTGTGTCTTATGAACTTTGAGAACATATTACTTTACAGCAATAGCAGCTAGAGAGGTGAGAGCTTGTTGTACAGATATTTTGTAAAAAGGGCATGAGGCAACTATTTGTTTACAAAGTAAACATTAAGCAATATTCTTCAATCTATTGTTTGGTGTCTTTGTACTCACATGGCGGTACAGTAGTAGTAGCAGCTGAATTTCACACTCCCCCTCCGCTTGTGTTGCTTGATATCACAAGAAAAGAACTGTCACCTAAATACAATATATTATCATAAAAATATAACATACAGAGTCTCAGGTGGTTATCTCACTAGTGATTCACATATCATGCCCAAGAGCAGAATACATTTTTCACAGAACTTATTTATCTACATATTCTCCTATGGGAAGCACTCTACATGATTATATAAAGCATCTTCAGCTTAAGGTATCACCAGTGTTGTGAGATAAATACACGTGGGCTTGTAGAAAATACAATGTTTATGAATTCATGATTTGGCCACAATCTAAGAAAACAACATCTTACAGTACATACAGTACAGTACAGGGAATGCAATCAAACTTTGAGGATATTGGAGGTAAAAAGAGATTTTCTCCTGATGGTATTGATTGTATACAAATCATTTATTAAATTCACTACAAATACTTATTATTATGTAATTGAAACTTTAACAAAGACAATAAAAGTGCTTTTGCTTCTTATACAATATTTAGCTAGACAAAATCATTTTTTTACATGTATTTTCTCTGAAAAACAGTAAATACATTTTTAAGTTAAGTCTTAAGCCTAAAAGCCAAATAAATCAATGAAATATGTTTGGACAGGAGTTTAAAGTAAATTAGTTATTTAAAGTAAAATACACTTAAAATGGTTAATGAAAAGTTATATATATAAATGTCAGCTTTAATGTACCTCTGAGCCAACACAATGGGAGTATAATGCTCCACTGAAGTCACATGAGAGATTCTACAAAGACCTACTGGTCTGAGGGTCAATAAAGTGCAATATCGGAGTGGACACTGGTGGAGCAATATAAAGGTTTTCAAATAGTGTATTCTTCTATACAGAACATGATCTGCTGCGTCATCAGAGAGAAGTATAGAGGGGGGACCACAAGGGCCATTCTAGATTTAAGCTAGGCATACACGGCTTGATTTAAGCGCTCGATCAACCTAAAACGATCAAAGTTTACATCGATCCAATTTAAATCGTATACTGCACACATGGTTCGAACGGCGAAAATTCTCCGATACCGATCAAAACATCAATCGAAATATGGTCGGACATGTTGGAAAATTGTACAATGATGGAACTAAAATCATAGCATTGTGTTTGTTGGTTGGTCGATTGTATAATTAGATAAACACATTTATATATGACTCTTTCCTGTGTTGATATAAACTAATAGCGGTGATTTTGGTCGTATTACCATAGTATAACGCACGGACCTTCCATGTGGTACTACTTTGGATACAATTTTAATCAGTGTCCGATGAAAAGATCTAAAATTGAATCGAAAATGGATCGTTCTAAAATCGAACTGTGTATGCCTAGCTTAAGAGGGACATAAAGTGCAAAAGGTGAGTATAGGTGTGCTTTATCATGAATGTGCATCTGTGCTCAGTACAACTAAAGCTGGCCATAAACGTCTCCATTTCCCAGAGATCGATTTTTAAACGATCATGGCATGCGATTGAGTCTTTTATCATACAAGTCATACATCGATCGAAAAGTGCACCATTTTCGCTATCAGTTAATCACCGCTAATCGATCAGTGACGTAACGAATATCAACTACACAAAAAAATGTGATTGGAAATTAAGCAAATGGGATCAGGCCTGCATGGGTCGATCGCAAGTCTCTAACAATGTCCTTAATTGGCAATTAATCTACTAAAATTTTCAGACATGTCTGATCACTGCACGATCAAAGTTTTAGGCGACTTCTCGCCTTTTGGATCGATTGCTCACTTATGCTTGCATCGATTTGTGAACGATTGATTGCGCTGATTGGTCGCATCGGTGGATCTCTCAGAAAATGTCTACGGCCAGCTAAAGTAATATACATCCTACAGTATGTACTGGGTAAAGAAACAATAACAAGCAATATATCATATAGCACAAAGGACAACATATTATTTAGCAGATGCAATCCTACAGAAAGGTGTTGGGTATTGCAGATTTGCAACAAAGCTGGACCAACACATATGTTCCACACCAAAATATAGTAATGATTTCAATTCTATATTTAAAAGACTAAATGCAAGCAAATTAGACATGTTCATTGTTAGTGTTCCATAGACTTCTGATGCCGGAGTACTGCATTATCCAGCTGCTATAAGCTGCTAGAAAGGTTCTCCAGCACTTTAGGACGAGTGAACTCACATACACGTGCGTACAGTTCCTCGCTGAGTGATGGGCAGAAGCCAACAGCCTCATGTACAGTTCCCAGCTTGATACATCGTTAGAGCTGTAGGGAAGAAGAGAAACGCTGACGAGTGGGTTTCAAACAGAGAAGTTGGAAGTTCAGGGATATGTGCGAGGGATAATTCTACTTCTGAAAGTCAGTTTAACTTCTGCTCTTTTAGCACAGTGACATTTGACATGGATACACCCAAAAGTAAAGACTGTTATTTCAGGGCACTTCTATGAGTAACCAAAATCATGAAAGCTATTCCCCTGCTGTACTGGCTGGGTCATGTCTAGTACAGCAAAGAGGACCATATCCCAGAGATGCCTCATGTCTGTGTCTTCTTTCTTCTACTATGGTCACTGAGGGACATATGTATATGGTTAGTAAACCACTAAATATTTTCTGTAGATTCATTAATGAGTGTTATTTAACACATATTAATCTGCAAGATTTATCTTGAATAAGGGGTTGGTGAAACCGAAATCTGATTCTCTGCTTTATAAATATGCCCCATAGGGTCGAATAGCAACTTTGTGTTGTGGCAATGTGCAGTAAACACATATAGAAGTGTAGTGTGATACGCCGCAATTTAATGTAACATTTCACGTTGAATTCAGCTCTTGTTCCATCCTTAGTTGAACTATATACAGACTTATTAGGCAGAATTGTAACTGCATTTTCCGACCTCATCTAACTGGCCAAAAAAAAGACCTATACTCATCTATTGTGTTCCATGTTTACATTACTTACTACTAGTGAATCTTGTGCTTCTTCCCTCAAGCATAGACACTTGGGAAGGGAGACATGACTTAAGCTGGGTATAGATGTTTAGATTTGCGGCAGATCGGCGGCAAAATTGCCCGCAAATCTAAACGTCTATACCCAGCTTAAGTCATGTCTCCCTTCCCAAGTGTCTCTGCTCCCAAACGAGTTAGCAGTGATGCAATATTGGCCAGTTAGATGAGGCTGGAAAATGCAGTTACAATTCTGCCCAATAAGTCCCAATAAGTGTATATAGTTCAACTAAGGATGAAACAAGTGCTAAATTCAGTGCGGTATGTTAAATTGAATCGCAGAGTATCACATTACACTTCTATTTGTGTTAACTGCACATTGCCACAACACAAGATTGCTATTTGACCCTATGGGGTATATTTATAAAGCAGAGAATCTGACAGGCCCTCACAGCAAAATCGGCCGCAAATCTAATGCCTAAATGCAAAATTTGCCATGATTCCATCGGAAAGTCGATCTTAGAATTTACATACATGTCTGTAAATTTTAGACCGATCCTTTTCCTAAGTGCCAGCACACAAAGGGTGCCTGGCCGATTCTCTGCACAACCGCCCGTGCCCAGCTTTAATCATACTCCCTTTACAAGCCTCTGAAGATACATTTTCAGTGTTAAAAGCAAAAAATCTAACAACATTTAGTGGACATTTGTGGTACTACAGTTGGAGAGGATAATATTTTCATCTCAGGAGCACTTACTTCTCCATCATTGAGCTGGCTCAGAGGTAAGTAAAAAAGTAATCTTATATGGTTGTTTTTCTATATAGATCTGCTTTAAATTTTCCTTGCCTTCTGCTCACCTTTAGCTGAACTCACATGATGATTCAGTCACGAATTGTCTTTCACTTTCTTTTTTGCAAACCTTATTTGAATGTTTACATGATTGTCTGCTTGATGTGAACACTTCCTATTGGCTGTTCAGCAATGGTGACTATTAGCATCCGGGAGGAATGCAGACAATGTGAGCACAGATTCTGTCCTGAAGTTAAGAATAATCCTCTACAAAATAGGATAAGCTAAACTATATATTTTCACTATATAATTTCTGTTCCATATTAACTGGCACAATATACATACAATAGATCCTGCCACCTGCATTCAAAACCTGTTGAAAAACTCATGTGGATCTCCGATGTTACAGTTGTGAATGAATAAATGCAGACTGTGTTAAGTGTTCTACTGAACTGTTTTTCTCCAAAACATGTTAAAGGCAATAGCGTTGTCTGGGGTCACCCTGGAGTCACCAAACTTTCATGGTATAAGCAATGAAGAGGGAGGGATAGATGAACTGCCATCTACCCCTCCCTCCGTGTCGGTGGAAACTCTACACTCTACAGCTTCCATGGACACAGGCACAGCCAGAGAGGGAGACGAGACTCTGCAGCCGCCCCCCGCGCCACCCTCTTCCCGATCAGTGTGGAGAATAATGTGATAGAAAGCTGTGTTAGTACTGCTGCTAGTGACATCTAGTGGTTGAATTTGATATTGCATTAATTTAATTCATTGCATTAACCCAATTGATGTGAAAACTTATATATTCAATTTTTTTCTGGTTTTCCTGCTGTAGAAACTTATGGTCCGGTGCGTCTTATAGTCTGAAAAATATGGTAGTTAGCATCTAGAAATTGCACCACAATCGCATCGGCTTCAGTGTTATAGGGCCCTAAAGCATTTAAACCAACCTTCCATAAAAAACCTGCCAGTCCCCATTGCCCAACCAAAACATCATTACCTTCTACGATATCCGGGCAGTAGAATTCCCACAAAAATTTGCCCAAAGGAAGAGTCCTTGTAGGCCTTCCATTGGCATAAACAGTATGGTGAAGCTCTTTAATCTATAGTATAGTATATATATTAATAACACGTTTTGTTAATGACAAATGATTGTAAAAGATTGGGTAGTGCTATGAAAAAATTCTCAAAAAATAAAAAACCAAGAAAATGAACAGCTGTTGTTCTAATACGCATTAGTCATTGCAGTACTGTTTTTCTGCCACTAGATGTCCTCTGCAATCATCATTTAACCCACCTCCTCTCAGCCCAGGTTGTCCTGGGTCAGTGCCAGCGTATACTAGATACATCTCTCTCTCAATCAACATGCTCATTTTAATAAAGTTATTAGAAGAACCAAAAGATTACCACTCTGGGGACAGTGGAGCCGGCATCCCAAATTACATACACAAACAATAAATACCGGGGAGGTAGGCAAAGGCCCGCCCACCCAGCTTTAGGATTCCCCCCAAATGAACAGGGGCCAGGGGACTTTAAAGGCTCCAACAAGGGCGTTGGGAAAACGTAGGGAGGTATGTGAATACAATTTCATTTATTACAAACAAGGCATGGTCATAGGTACAATCAAACCAAGCAAAACAAAGCACAGCAATCCTGAGTTTGACGTATGGCTACAAATCAGCAGCAAGATCCAAGGCTGAGTAGCGGTTCAAGGAGTTAGTGGATGGTATAAAACTCCCAACCCGACGTACGTTTCATTTCAGAGGAAACTTCATCAGGGGTACATAAAGGGAGAAATTCAATCCAAAGAACCACATTCTGTTATAGGAGTAAGGCAGAAATGGAGGGCAGTCAGTTTGAGCGGTAATCATTTAAAGCTCAACGTTTGAGTAAACAAGCAATATTAACTCACCAGCTCCAAGGAGCCGTTGTACAAATGACCAATAAAAACAGAGCTGGTCCATGCCGAGGAACGGGGGAGCCAAGAGAAACCTCACATCACTGGATGTGAGGGTTCTCTTGGCTCCCCCGTTCCCCGGCATGTTGGAGCTTTTAAAGTCCCCTGGCCCCTGTTCATTCGGGGGGAATCCTAAAGCTGGGTGGGCGGGCTTTTGCCTACCTCCCCGGTATTTATTGTTTGTGTTAATAAAGTTATTAAAACTATTTTCTGCTGCTTCTTCCTTCACACTCCAGCCCCGCTTAGCAAGAACTGCAAATGGGCTGTCAGCAGGTCTAATTGCTGAACTTACAGTGCTTTCATAATATAAATAATAATAAAAACATTGTCATTTTGATGTATTACTGATTACAGACCTTTAATAATATGTGGTAGCATTGCCAGGCGTACTTTGGCAGGGCAACTAGGTTCTTTTCGATAACTCTGTCACATGGCTTGCTCACAAATAAATAAGTCCACATAGTAAGGAGGTATTTACAGTTTACTACAGGAGGAGTATATACAGGAGGAGGCTAGAGTCCAGCAAACTAACCAGCTGCTCAAGGATGCTGATGGCTCGCTTTTCCAGTCTTTACAGAAAGACAGCCCATGAAAGAGGTTACACTGGTAGAGAAGGGGAGGCTTCCTCACCCAGACCCTCAGCTGGGAAGGATACAGAACAAAAGATATAATTTTCCTAATGGTACATTACACATTCTTTTAACCATGTCATGGCCTGGTACATGCAATATACAATTTATTCCACTACATTACAATGTTGCTTTTGGATGGGCATAGTATTCAGCCGTAATCTACTGCTAGACTTAAATTCACATTTTAGGTCTATGGGGTGTATATTCATTTTATTTACCTCATCCATTGTTTTTTCAGTGGCCTTCACTGTAAGAACAAAAAACACTTCAGGTTGCAGGCAGACCTCATACATTTCCTGTACAATGCAGAGCTTTTGGTCATGCATTGTCAATAGTTATAGTAGTCCTGTGCCAATAGGCCAAACAGAAGAGAAGCCTGCTGGGGGTGCGGTAGATGTTCTCTGAGGAAACAGTGAGAGAAATCACCATGAGTGGTGGAGAGGATTACATATCATGCTCAGAGTACTTAATGCAGTGGTGACAATCATATCATGGCTTATGTCACTAGCAACATGCCTATTAAATTATGAAAATGTGTAAAAAACATAATGGGGTATGAACAGCACCCTTTAAATTGTATGCACATCATAATCAGTGTTGTTCAACACCAGCTGCTGAGGGCTACATACCCGCCAGACTTACTATCTTACTATCTGACACTTTGCAAATCACACCTTACTTACATTACATTAACTGCCACCCAGGGAAATAATAATGGTGGTTAATGTGGCTTGGATGTGATCCTTCAGGGCTGGAGTTGGACAAATCTGCAATACAGAATGCTATTGGATAGGATCATAGTTTTGGGAGCTTATTTACAAGTTGCCTTTTCCATCTCACAGCATTAAGCATAGCAGCATTACAAAAAAAGATGTGATGTGTGTTGCTGTGTAGGACGGAGCACTACAGAACAAATGTAAAATGTTGTTGCCCATCTGGGATCATCTTGGGTGAAAATTAAGGGTGGCTATACACTCAATGTTCAATATTTTAGTGCATCAACTTAAAACGATTGATTATTAAGTTGCTCGATCGTAAATAGTTTCCTGCATACCTGGTCCAATCAAAACTAATAAAAACAACTGTAAAATCTTAATAGTATCTGACTTTTCTAGAAATTTTGATTGATTAGAATGTGATTGTGTTACGGAGCATACACACCATAGTATGATAGCGAATTAATCATGTTTAAAATTACACTGTGTGATGGTACGATCAATCAATGTTCGACTTGCAAAGAAATTGATCCTTGTATGGCAAGCTTTAGTGTCTGCTCTGCTGTCAATGTGAACTGCTGCGGGTAAACAATAAACGACCCCCTACTAATGACCAATATACATTCCTATAGGGGAGCACATAGCACGGAGCCTGCTGCTCTTTTTTGTCTGTAAAGCTCACTGGAATACTCAGCCTATGCTATTTTTTTAAGATTTAGTATTCTAGGTATTGATTGTTAAGGTGTTTGATTAAGCAATAAAATTGATCCCTTAATTGGAATGGATATACATGTTGTTTTTCTAAATTAGACTGACCAAAGGTGATTTGATGCTTAATCATAAGAGGGTTAATTAGTCATGTCGGAAACAGATCACAGTGTTGCGCGCATGCAGACTAGAGATGGACCGAACTGTTCGCCGGCGAACATCGCATGTTCGCGTTCGCCACGTGTTCGCGAACATACGGCGAGTTCGACCCGCCCCATATCTTTTGTCATTGAACAAACTTTGACCCTGTGAGTCACAGTCAGCAGGCACAATACAGCCAATCAGCACCCGCCACCTCACAGACCATCCCACCCCCTATAGCACAGCAAGGAGAGACGCTATTTCACATCTTGCTGCAGAAGGAGAGAGTTAGTTGAGATAGCTGCTGCTGCCTGCATAGGGAACGATTAGCTAGTCAGTTGTCATCTGCAGTGCTATGCTCCTTCTACAGTGATTCTCAGGTCTGACTGTCAGGACGGAGAGTCCTGAAAAGACCCCAAAAGAGCTGTTTTAGGGAGTATGTTTTCGCTACCACCTGTTGCCTGTGGGGGATGCTGGCGGGATTGGTTCAATGCCCTCATATCACCCACAGTGCCTACTGGCCAGTGCTCAATATTTTGTGGCACTTTGTTCCCCCAGGGGTTTTTTCACCCTTATTTTAAGGGCTATTGCAGTGTTTTTCACCACTACATCCTTGTGCAAACTGTGTGATGCGCCCACAGTCTGCAGTGCCAACCCATGAGTTATCTGTTGCCGCACGTTGGTAACCCCAAGGGGATTTTTTCACCATATTTTAAGGGCTATTGCACTGCTGTTTCACACTTACGCGCTTGGTGCCAACTGTGTGTGCCCCCAAACCCCCACAAATGGTCCAGGTGCCACCCATAGGTGATCTGGTGGCACTTGTGTAAAACCCCAGAGGGTTTTTTCACCCGTATGTTGAAGGGCTTATTGCACTGATTGTTCACCACTAAACAGCCTTGTGCCACTGTGTGGTGCGCATCACACTGCCCAGTGACCACCCATTAGTTATCTGGTGGCACTTTGTTACCCCAGGGGAATTTTTGGGGTTTTTTCACCTATTGTAGGGTATATTAATAAAGTATTGCAGGGCTTTTCCGTCCCATTAAAGGCCTTGTGTGCCCAAACTGTGGTGTGCCCACGCCACAGTTATATGGTGGAAGGGTAATAACCCAAAGCAATTTTTTTCACCCTATCATAAAGGGTATTACTAAAAAGTGAACGGCTGTTCCGTCCCTTAAGCCTTGTGCCCCAACTGTGTGTGCACCAGTGCCCAGCACCAGTTATCTGGTGGAATGGGTTAATACCAAGCAATTTTTTTTCACCCCTTCCATAAAGGGTATGTACTAAAAGTGCACAGCTTTCCGTCCAGTTACAGCATTGTGCCAATGTATGTGTGCCCAGTGCCCAGCCACAAGTTATCCTGGAGGAAGGGTAATACAAGCAATTTTTTTTCACCATCTCATAAAGGGTGATTACTAAAAAAGGAACGATGTTTCAAGTCAATTACAGCCTTGTGCCAACTGTCCCAGTTGCCCACCCGAGTTATATGCCTGCAACAGGGCCTTGTACGCAAAAAACATAAATTTCTCTTTGGCCCTAGAATAATGGCCAGTTGTTCAGAGGCCACTTACCGTCAACACAAGAAATGCGGTGGGGACTTAGTTGACTGGTTTACACAGCGAGGACACCCAATCTTCCACATCACCACTCTGACCTGGACACACCATCCTCCGCATGCTCGGCTGCTGACACCTTCAAGTTGCCACTCACCTTGCCCGCCACCAATACTAGCACCACAGCCGCTATTTGGACATGAGCGGAGTGTTCTAACATCCTTTTGAAGAGGAGAATGAGTCGATGCGCACATTATTCGCAGAGCATGTAGATGACATGGGACATGCCTTCTGACAGGTTAGCATTACACACATGGATAGGTGCGGTGTTCTGTTGTGATGACGGTGATGTTGTACCCGCTGCTGCTTCCTTTGCTGACCCCTGGTGTCAGATACAAGTGAATGAAGCGGTTTGATGATTGACTGACGATGTGTGTCCGTGGATGTTCACGGTGGGTGCCCACACCAAGAGAGGAAGACAGGGGGAAAGTTAAGATGGAGAGACAGAGAGGAGGAGGAGACGAGTTGTAAGCAGGGGCAGGTCATCGCAAGGAGCTAGTGAGACAGTAAGGCAGTATGTATTCGGCACCTGGGGTCAGCCAACGACAGGCACGCGCACGCAATCAACCACTGATGTTGCCACCACCAGTATGTTGACCGTTCAGTGCAAGCTCAGCAGGTGTGGCAATTGTTTTTTTGTGGGTGTCTGCCGATGATAGCAGCGATTGCTATTTGCAACGTGTGCAATAAGATACTGAGTCGTGGGAAGTGCCAAAAACCCACCTCGTGTAATAACTGCTTGTGAGAAGGGCACATGATGTCGCCATCACCAAATTGCCTTTGTGGATCAACACATGGCTACAAGCTAGGAACACATCTCGAAGCCACCCTCCTCTCCTGTCACAGCATTCTTTAGCCACTCGAACCCTGCTGCTCTACATTGCCACCTCTCTCAACCACCAGACCACTTAGGCCTCTCGCTTTTGAGCAGTCCCAGCTTAATCTGGCCCGGTCACGTGTGCAGTTGAAGGACATGTTTTAGCGGAAAAAAAAAAAAAACAATTGTCACAGGGAGTCTACCCCCTTGCCCGTGCGTTCTGACAGCTGGCTTCTTGATCGGAGCCCTCTTAGCTGTTCAACTTTTTACCATACAGCTGGTGGGTTGAGGCCTTTCAAAAAATTTGTGGATTATTGGGGGAACACCGAAGTGGAAGGTTACCCGGCCCGTTAATTTTTTTTCCCAACGCCAATCCCAATCTTTATTCCACTTGTGGAAAAAGAACGTCATGGCATCTCTGGAAGTACAGGTGTTGGGGCCAGTGGTCCATCTGAACCACCGATACCTGGTCTGCAAAAGCCACGTTCAGGGCAGGTACATTCACGTCAAAACTGCGCATTGGGTAAACTGCTGACAGCTGCGAGCATGGAATGCTTGTGGCGTCTGCAGTCGAGTTGGGTTGACACCGCCAAGCTTGCAGGCAGGCCTTGCTGCCCCTCTTCTACTCCTCCTATCCATCCTCCTCGGCTGAGTCTCTTCTCTTTGATGCGTCTTGGCTCCACATCATGCTGCCATCCCTGCAGCTCCCCGGGGCTATTCCACATCCGAACAGCCGACTTACGACAGTGTCACGATTGTCTGGTGGGCTTGACTTGCCTGAAAAGCAGAGACGCCACACTGGACCAGCACTCCTGTCCGCCCTTTTTAATGCACAGGTGGAACTTCATGTGGCTCTGACCCCGAGCACCAAACTGGGGATTGGCAAAGTGGTGTGTGACAACGGGGGAAGCAATCTGTTGGCGGCATTTGAATTTGGGGCAAAGTGGTGTCAATGTGCGTGCATGGCACATGTCTTAAATCTCATTGTTGCAACGCTGTTGTGGCACAGTACAAGGATTACAGGATGTCCTCAAAGCAGGATAGGAAGGTGTGTGCCCATTTCAGGCGCTTCCTACACGTAGGTATGGCGAAGTTTTCAGAAATTCAGCGGCGACAAGAACATGCCAGTGCGGCGGCTTGATTTGCGACAGGGGTCCGGACGCATTGGAATTCAAACATCTCCAATGTTTGGGGACCGCCTGCTCAAACAAGGAGGAGGAAAGCGGTCCAATGAGTATTTGTAGTCACCAGGGTGCTAGGACAGCCTCCCTGCGGTGAGCTGGGGTATTTTTTTGCCATCTTACTGGACGCTCATGCGCAATTGCCTGTGGCTCATGCGGTCATTTTTTGAAGAGGTGACAAACCTTGTCAGTCGCAGGCAAGGCCACAATCAGCGACCTCATCCCATTTGCCTTCTTCAATGGAGCGTTGCACACTGCGAAGAGGTGCTGGTAAGGATGTGATGGAGCGTGAATGAAGTGAGAGGAAAGAGTTACTGGTCCACATAAGCACCAGAACCAAGCCGTTAGCAGCTGCGCTTGCCGGACCTGCGGCACGCTGGAAGAGGGAGTCTGAGGAGTCTCTGAGGAGGAAGGTGGCTTTCAGGAAGGAGGGAAGACCCAAATCTGACTATGACACCGCTTTTTTTAAGGGTTGATGTCCACAAGCAAGCAAACGTGACTCTCTATGGGGAAGAGGTGGACACTAATCTTCATGATACCAACGACCGCGCCGGCAAGGACAGGGACGTTCACAGAACGGTGTGTTGATGGCGGACATGCGGAGGATTTTTAAGTCCTACGCATCGCCACAGGCCCTTCGAGGATCCACCATGAGAGAACGGACTCGACCTGGACGATGCGCAGCTTACCTCGCGCTTACTTAATGCAGATATTGGACACGCTGAGAAGCGATTGGGAACCCCTTGACTAATGGGTGTGCAGACTTGACCTGTGGCCAGGGCTTATTCCCAGTTGTGCTCTTGAACTTTTGCTTCCTTGTCCTGTTCTAGTGTCCTGTCAGAGAAGGGACTTCAGTGTTACAGGCGCGCCCATATGGACATGAGAAGAAGCGAAGTCGCCTCGGTTCAAAAGTGTGGATCACCTCACTGTCTGAAGATGATAAGAGGCCATGGATTCCGAAGGGACTGACAGTGGGGGATACGTTTGCCATAGCAAAAGGCCTGTTACATGCCTGGCATAAAAATGGTCCCCACGCGCATACTGGATGACTTGCAATGAATCCTCCGCCACCAACTAGGTTCAAGCCGAAATGTTTTCTCTTCCATATCTGGCCTGGAAAAACCTACATTGTTTCTGGCCGCTGCTAAAAAGTGGCTTCTAACATACATAATTTTTATGGCAAGTGGACTTGCCTTAATTTTTTTCTGGCCTCGGAGCTGTGGCTGAATAATAAAAGGCACATCATTGCCACTTCCCTTTCGTGATTGATACTTTGTCGTGGGTGAAGGGGCTGGCGGTATCACAATGAAGCGATCACCTCAATGAGTGTGTGGCCATGTTGGCCCCAAACACCCCGATGAGAGGCGATGCGTTCATAGTGATCCAGACCAAAAGCGATCGGTTAGATAATTTGTCGTATTGAAAAACTTTATTTATTTTTTTGGATACCCAAACTACGGTTGCCCCCAGGAGGCTTTACGCACAAGGTACCTCACCTGAGAACTGAGGACAAAGTCCAGGTTTGTGCGCAGGGGTCATACAAGGGATAGGTCCATCAAACATCGAGGTCTGGTAATCCACTCATTGCACTTATTTCATGACTATAATTGCAGAAATCCTGGTGCGGATTGATAGTGTGAAAAAAAAATTTCTTGGAGTTTTGCCATGGATTTCCATTGGTAATGTCATTGTCCAGGGTTGTTTGAGGCCCTTGTTGAAACAACTTTCCAACATAGTTGTGGCAAGAAAGGGGTCCAGTTGTTTTTAAATTCGCCACTCCATTGAAGTCAATGGCGGGTTCGCGTGTTAGCCGGGTTCGCAAACTTTGCGTTAGTTCGCGTTCGCCCGTTGCGAAAGGCAAATCCGGAGTTCGCGGACCATCACTACCTGTCAAGAGATAACCTAAACATTTCTATATCCCCTCTCTGGCTCCACTACATCATGACCTCTCCCGAACGGCAAAAATCCGGTGCGCGGCATCATATGCGACATCTTTGAATTTCAGAGAATCAAGTATAAAAAATAGTCTTACCCAATTTATTGCTAGTGCAATGGATTACAGCGTCTAAAGTCACCACACTCCTTTCAATCTGTACAATCTGTAGATTTCAAAACTATTTAGTGTAAGCCCCCCATATGCACCGTGAGATCACTCCATACAATGTCCTTTAGAACTGAATGAAACCATCTGCTTAAATTTGTTCTTGATGGACAAGGTTGTTACATGTATGGCTAGCTTATGTGGAGGATATGGACGGAATAAGATAAGGTGGAGAGGAGACCCTGGAGGTTTGGGATATCAGTGATTCTGAGAGAGAGACAAAGAGAGATAGCGATATGTATAGACATATAGGTGATGAATAGATATAACATGTATAGATAGATAGGTATGTAATAGATATATAGGTGATAGATAGATAGGTATAGATAGGTAGATTGTTATGTCTATATATAGATCGGTATGGTAAAGGGAGTGAAGATATTATTAGGCAATGAGTATCATCCTCTTTATGCATGTTGTTTTGTTACTCCAAGCTGTATAGGCTCGTAAGCCTACTACCAATTAAGGACATATTAGGCGATATGGGCATCATCTGTAAATGAGAAGGGGTTTTTGTGGTCTACTGACATCAACACCTTATATTAGGAGTGTGCAGAACTTAGGCACACTTCCTTCCTTGGCAAAATGGGTCAAAAGAGGACTGACAGCCTTAGAAAAGTCAAAAATAGTGCAGGATATCTTGCAGAGGGATGCAGCACTCTTAAATGGCAAAGCTTCTGAAGCGTTGATCTTTCTAGTATCTCCCCTCCCTCTTAGGGCGGCCTCCCCCCTTTTCTCGAATCAATCAAGCGTTTCATTCAAAATAGTCATACAGGTCGCAAAGAAGCGTGTGGGAACAACAAAGGCACAAAATAACTGCCCATGTGAACTGAGAAAAGTCAAGCGGCGCTGCCAAGATGCCACTTGCCACCAGTTTGGCAATATCTCAGAGCTGCAACACACGGCGTGCCCAAACAAGCACAAGGCTGTGCAATACTCAGAGACAGAAAGGCCGAAAGACGAACCACCATGAACAAGACATACAGCTAAACGTCAAGAGGGCCAAGAAATTCTCAGATGATTTTTCTAAGGTTTTAGGACTGATGATAAGGCCAGGGCTTAATGGGGCCACCAGATGATGGCATGTGGCCAGGACGCCAGCAGGTGAGGTGGAGTACTGGTTGAGATGGTATCATCAAAAGATGAGCTTGTGGGGGCCTTTTCGGATTGAGGATGGAGTCAAGCTCAACTCCCAGTCTCCTAATGCCCAGTTTCTGGAAGACACCTTCCTTCAAGCAGTGTACAGGAAGAAGTCTTTCCTTCAGAAAAACATGATTTTCATGCAGGACAATGCTCCATCACACGCGTCAAGTACTCCACAGCGTGGCTGGCAAAGAAAGGGGTATTATAAAAGAAGAAAACTAATGTGACGTGGCATCTTGTTCACTGTCTGAACCCCATTGAGACCTTGTGGTCCATCATCAATGTGTGAGGTGGATTTACAAGGAGGGTCCTTGCAAAGAAAGGTGGCTTATATTGGTCACTGATTTGTTTTTGTTTTGTTTTTGAATGTCAGAAAGTATATTGTGAATGGGAGATGTTATATTGGTTGCACGGTAAAAATAAATAATTGAAATGGGTAAAAGTAGTTTTTGTTAAGTTGGCCTAATAATTATGCACTAGTAATAGTTACCGGCACACACAGATATCCCCCTAAAATAGCTAAACTAAAAAACAAACTAAAAAATACTTCCAAAAATATTCCTTGATATTAATGAGTTTTTGGGTTCATTGAGAAACATGGTTGTGTCAATAAATGATTCCTCAAAAATACCACTTGCCTAATAATTCTGCACTCCCTGTATATATGTATAAATAGATAGATATGTATAGAGAGATATATAGGTGTATAGGTAGGTAGATATATATGTATAGATAGATAGGTAGATAGATTTATAGGTGTATAGATGTGTATAGATAGATAGGTATGTATAGAGTATAGATATATATATGTATAAATAGATATGTATAGATAGATAGGTATGTATAGATATGTAGGTGTATAATATATATAGATAGGTATATATATGTATGTTTATATATATATATATATATATGTATAGATAGATTGGTATGTATAGATATATATATGTATAAATAGATAGATATGTATAGAGATATATATAGGTGTATAGATAGATATATATGTATAGATAGATAGGTAGATAGATTTATAGATGTGTATAGATAGATAGGTATGTATAGAGTATAGATATATATATGTATAAATAGATATGTATAGATAGATAGGTATGTATAGATATATAGGTGTATAGATATATATAGATAGGTATATATATATGTATGTTTATATATATATATATATGTATAGATAGATTGATATGTATAGATATATATATGTATAAATAGATAGATATGTATAGAGAGATATATAGGTGTATTGGTAGATATATATGTATAGATAGATAGGTAGATATGCATGTATAAATAGATAAGTAGATAGATATATAGATGTGTGGATTTATAGATGTATATAGATAGATCGGTATGTATAGATATATATATATATATATATATATATATATATATATATATATCGATAGATATGTATAGATAGATAGGCAGATATGTATGCATCAATAGATAAGTAGATATGTATAGATATATAGATGTATAGATGTGTATAGCTTGTTCTGGAGCTGCACAGAGACAAGTCATGGTAGGATAGTGAGCAGCAGCGCACTAAGCTGGGCATTGGCAGGCTCCCCTCTCACAATGCCAGTCCTGTGCCCACCTTGTCAGAGTGGTGGCAGAGACACCAGTCCCAGGTAACGCGCTCCTCTCCAGCTGCCATAGTGGGGGGGCGAGGGTGACGTCACATGTCGGGGCGTGAGCACACAGTGCCGGTGGGGAGGGCTCGTCTCCGCCAAGTGAAGGAGGGAACCTGCTGCTGCTGCTGCCTCTGGTGCTGCTGATCGGAGGACCAATCTCCTAGGAGCCAGCATCTCTCTCCAAGGATCCTCATCTGCCGGGGTCACATCACTTGTCACGTTTTATCTCCTCCACCAGCCCCCTGATTTTCTCTTTTTTTGGGGGGCTGCTGTTGTTTGAAGCCAGCCGGATCGGGGATATTTGTGTGTTCCAGAGACATGCGTTCTATAAGAAAGAGATGGACCATATGTACAATAAGCATCCTCCTGATCTTCTATAAAACCAAAGAGATCGCAAGGACCGACGAGCACCACGACTCACAACTCAATGGGTAAATGTAAAGTATTGTGGATACAAAGGGGAAGGTGCACAGCTGGGCATGGATGTGTCTGTGTGTATGATGAATCCCAGGCTGGTATTACTCTATATTATTCAATGGCAGGCTGGTGATTGAGAGCTCCAGACGAGGGGGATCGGAGTCATGGGCACAGACAACTTAGTATACTTGGATTACTCCACACATCTTGTAATGCTTTCAGTTTTTCCCCTCTTTGTGATGTTGTGTCAGCTGTCTGCTAAGGATTTCCTCTGTAGGTTTGGCAATCCTCTTAGCAGAAGTTGTCATTGTGCTCAGCTTCTGAGTAAATAGTTAAAGTAACCATGGCTTTGTAGTAGGTAAACATGGAAGACATGAACTGACCATTTGGGCTGCTTAGTTCTTAACTGCTGTCATCAACTCTGTTATTTCCTGATTATTACACACAGGAAACTTTGTTTATAAACTTTATTTCATGTCTATGAAGTCATTTACTCAGGATATTAGTGTCCATTGTCATCACAATTTACAAACCAATGGAAATCATTTCTCATTGTCTTGATCGGTATAAAAGTATGAAAAGTTTTCACTTTCTATTGAGGATTATTAACTCTTACATCTCTAAATAACATTTGGGTAATGAATACAACCAATATGTTTAATTCACCTATAAACATGACAAGCTAGAGCACTCCAAGCAGCCAATCACATTCCATTTCTAGCGTTTAAACTTTCCTTTTGATGTGCTCTGATTTGCTGGTCTTGCAGATTAGTGAATTGTTGTTGCTGTGTATTTGGATATTTCCTTTTTTGTTGTGGTGTCATATATTTAGAAAAGTTCCATAATATGTTGGCTGATCAGTGAGTTATTTGTATAGAATAGTGGATGGCTGTGTATGTATATGTAGCTGTGTTGGCAGATACAGAGGTGAATCTCCTGCTCGATGGAGCAGGACTAAAATAAGTACATTAGTAGCTAAGTGCTGCAATTTTCTTTTGAACTTCAGTGTAATATTGGTACAAACTGCGAACGTGAAGTTGAACCTTTCAAAGAACAAGAAAAATTCACAAGTCTCTTGTTTGCGGGAGAGAAAAAAAAAGCGTGCTATGCTAAACTAGTCACACACAGAAGTAAAATATAGATGAGTATAAAAGAAGGTCACAGGAGTCAAGAGGCTAAGAAACAGGGAGCTGGCATATAAAAGACCGGCACTCACTGAATGGTTTGAAGGCAGACAAGAGAAATGGAGAAGCACAAAGCAGAGGGATCCTGACATGTAGACACAGACAAAGAAACATGCATAGGGAATGAGAGAAACAAAGACAGACAAAGAATCCAGCTACAAGGTGCCTACATATAAAAGCAGCAATCCTTGGACATCTGTGTTCCCTGCCATGTAAGGGCACACACTATTCCATGGGGGGCATATGCCACAGAGCAGGAGAGTGAATCCCCCAACAGATTGGAACAAAAAAGTGAACCCCTGCGACTAGACTAGAACAGAACACACATGTGAGGATGTAAGCAGATGCATGCTGTGAAACCAAAAGAATCAATGCTATTGAAAGGGAAAGCCAAATAGGTGTAAGACATGACACTCAATGTTATACAGTCAACCGTCATACATGGAATTGGTTATTGACCATATTTTAAAGGAAGACAGATCAATGGCCTGGTGCTGAGAACAAGCTGTGACAGCGACATGATCAGTAGCCAGTACCGTGTACATGTCTGTCACCCGCACAAAGAGGGGGCTGGCATATCATGGGCTGAGCCATATTCGTGAGCATGTAGCTGATCAATTATTAAGAAACCTCATGAAAGAGCTTGATAGGAGAGTTGGTCACTGAAACCCAATAAAATCTCAGTTCAGCTTAGAAAATGAAGGGAGGACAAAGGTGATTGTTGGTGTTGGTCAAATCCCAGACAACACACCCAAAAGTTACCCTCTTAGTACAACCAAGGTACTGTCATTGTGTATATACTAGTGACTGTGGTTTGCGCATGAATTGATGCCAATAAAAGAACTGCTACGGCGGGAGTTGGTTCACTTGTAGGAAGAGGACTATTGAGCAGAAGGAGTGTAGGTGAGGACAATTTCAATAAAGAAGAACGTAGCGCCTTGGGACTGTGACCACCAAAAGTAGACCATTGTTTGCAGCGGTCCTTGATTCTTTGTCTCTCATCCAGCTCTGCAGTCCAGGAAATGTATAGGCAGACTATTCTACCATTGCGTGATTGGGTGTCATTTGTGCAACTGATTAGAATGTACACAACAATATTCATAGTATATCTTTATATATTCACCTAGAAAGCAATCCTATGCTATTTAAAATATGTAAAACCAATATCCAGCACTCCCTTTAAATGTCTCCCAAGTAGTAGTTCTTAATTCATGTATCATGCTAGAGCCCTGTAATAGGAGCTACAAGAAACCTGAAAAGCTAACAATTAAAAATCGAGATGACATGTGCCAATAATCTTAATTTTAGATTGTTTGTTCATAAATGTATAGAAATTTTGAAGATACGCTAATGTTGGTGGCCTCTGTATACTGATGAGGGGGGTGAGGGGGGTCCATTAATGAGGTCTTTTTTCAAGCCTCACCGTTGCCATATAATGTTTAACTATTCTATCGATAACCACATATAGTATTTACTGAACCTATTTCCAATTACCCATTCCATCATTTCAAGTTGGATCAGTGGCTCATTCGTAAAAATGTACTGTGTTCAGTTGCACTTTATATCACCCCATACACCTTACAACTTTACCATACAATTTCTGTACAATCCACATTTGTTTTTCCAAAACCATGTAATATGAGGACCTTTCTAATCCTTCCAATCACTATGTATGGCGATTGTATAGGTGTATGGGCGGCTTTAGTCCTTTTTTGTACATTTTGGGGGGTATTTTACCAATAGCAAAACAGAGATGAACATTATTTTCTTCAGAGGAATAGGTTGTAACATTTTCATTTTCTGTGTTGCAGATTTAATTTCACTTCCTGTTCAGTGAAACCTCTGAACAGGAAGTGAGGTTAGACCTATTGGAGCCCTGGGTTGCAGTAAACAACAGGCAGTTATTTCACCACACCTATGTAAGAGATAAATGCTTGTTCAGGAGAGGCGAATAACTTACCTGATCCTGTCACCCTCTGCACTTTCTTTTCTCTACCCCCCCCCATCCCCCTCAGCCTTGTTTGGCTGTCCTGAGGGAACTACCAAACATTTGACATCATCCATGATGCTAAGTTTATGGCTGTTTGTATATTCAGTTGGTTTTGTGCCCGATGGATCGCCGCACATGTTTGCGTCGATCAATCGCCCAGGAATCCGATCAAACCTTCATCTGACATGTTGTTGTTTTTGGGTCACTTGTTTGTCAATCGAAGTACGTTGGTGGAGACCCTCGATCACTTCCTGTGCGATTGACCCGTAGCTCCCTGTGCTGCAGCCATTTTGATCAATCGATTTTGAGGAATAGACTTTTTTGGTGATCGGCTCCTGTCGAAATCAACCCCAAATTGCTTTCCCAAGGTGGTGTGCTCATCGATTGCAAAACGATCAATCGCCGATTCCTTGATAGGCAGAAATGATCAAATCGAGAATCGATTTGAGATTGAGAAATTTAGGCGTCTATGGATACCTTAAGAAGGACACTAAATCCCTCCATACACGGATTGATTTACCTTTCGATCGATAATTGATCACTCAACATTAGTGAGGGCCAGGTGAACAGTACGGGTGTTCGACCCTCCATATTCGCCGGTGACAAGAAGATTATTATTCTTCCTCTGGATCAGGGGCAGAAACATCCGGCCAGAGGAAGAATTCCTTCACTAGAGACCCGGTAGAGAACCCAGTCTTCCCATGGACAAAAAAACGGCTTTAAAACCGGAAGTGACGTCAGTGACATCACATCAGGTAATCGGAATAAGGAACTTTGTGTTCCAGATACCAGAAGTAACTCACTGATGTCACTTCCATTTTGTCCGATTCAAATTCGAATTTCTCTACGAAGAGGCGGACGTAGGACTTTTCTAAAAGTCAGATCCGCCTGTTCGTGAATGGATGTGGCCGATGTTCGGCCATCACTACTCGCCATGCTCATTCATTGATCCTTCGGGAATCAAACAAAAAATAACCTTTCTTGGAGCGGGATCAATGAATCCTGCTTGGAGAAGATCGAGCGGGTGTTTACCTGCGTATGGGCACCTTTAGGGACAAAGGTTAGCTCGCAGCAGGATCAGGTGAGTGAATCTTTTAGCCTGGGCCCCCTAAACATTAAAAAGCATTTAACCCTTGCAGTAGTGTAAATTACTTACTACAAAGTCTAATAAAACTTTAAATCAGAATTTCATTGAAAATAATTTTCAATTTGCAGTATGGTGGCCCCTAAATTTGCCTATGCAAAGGGGGCTGACACTCTACCCCCAGTTTCAGAAAGGGTTTTGTTCCTCTAATCATGGGTGAGCACACAGATCAGCCAGCAGCCCCCATTATGATTTGACTTCAGCTATTACAAAGCTGTGGGTTGAACAGATTGGTTTTAAGTCTAAAGCTGCCTGGTGTTGTTCTTATTATTCATTTAGCAATAGTCACCGCTAAAGACCACAAATGCTCCAGCAATAAACATATACTACCTCGGAGGGACATTAGTGTATTTTATATAAAGACTTCCACACTAAGCACATTTTATTTCGCCGTTCTTGGAGTACAAAGTTTGGATGTCATCCAGGTTACTTGAGATATAATAATGCACATTTTACACAGCCAGATTGAGAATATGGTAATTAGCACAACACTTCTGCCTTCTACAAAAGTAATTGGGGCCGTATTATGCAACTATGTAGCATGCATATTTATGCCTTTTTTTCAGAGGAAACATTATGTGATGTGTTTGTTTGTCCTGCACTAGAAAAGCACATCTGTGTCCTGCTGTAGGAAGTCTGCTCGACGAGCATCGTCTTTCCTTTGCTGACTAATAAATGTTTGATAGTTACAGAAAAAAAGACGTCTCCCAAAACTTGGCGGACAAATAACGGATAAAGTATTGCCATCTAAAATGTAATATGAGAATTGTATTGTTACCGGTCGGATAATGCAGAATACTCATTATTTATACAACTTCCTGCCAACAAGAATGTGGAACTAATTAACGTTATTGTTTTAGGACGTGGAAGTTGGTTTTCCAATAATTCCACCTTGGCTCCGCGCTGTAGTCGATATATATATGAGTAAAGCTGTAGTTTTAATGTACAGAAATGGCGTGTGCATCTCAGCAGTATTTAAAGCCTTTTAAGCTTAAACATTAATGAGGATGATATTTAACTACAAATATGTCTGGGACCATTAGGTAATGTTGTAATGGTCTAACACAAGGCGTATTAGGGTAGGCAGTTTAACTCTACACGGTATTTCCACTATTAAGCTATAGCATTGGGCCTGGTTTTGGTTTGGAAGGGGGATGCAGATTTGGGGATCAGGTATTGCCCGGAGTCTTGGGCCCACTTGTTTATCACCACCCCTTACCAGACATTGTCAGGTTCTGTGCTTGTCCCCCCCCCCCCAACCCCCTAATATGCCAAAGAAGATCTCTGGTTGTGAAATAAGGTCCTATTTCAGCGATGGCCAAACCACTCCCATAACCCCCAGTGAGCCAGAATCCAGTACTGGCCGCAGTTTTGGCACGGGTTTTGCGGGGAAACCGGACAGAAAAACACATGCTTTCCGCATGTGTTTTTCTGTCCTCCCGTAGTGGAGCCTTACCCTAAGTAAAGATAACACCAAGAGGATCATTGTGTGGATTGTTTCCTAGAAGCCATATTTTGCCTGCAATAGAATGTTTAATCTTCTCTATCAAAAGCTTTTCTTTTTTTAATATCACGTCTTAGGTACGAGGACTTGGAAGACCCCTATGCCGGGCACCCCTTGCAGGATCTTGGTCTGGCCCCTTTGTCACATTTAAAAACCCATTGTTGCCCACAAGTCAAAAAGTTTCCCACCCCTGCCATAGGCTTGTGGGCTTGTTGTGCTGGTTCTGCCTCCCCTCTCCTCTTTAGGAACCTGGTGCGGTTGTGATTAGTGCAGAAAGACTCATGTAGCCATTAAAAAGTTCTTAGTAGTTCTTACTGTTCCTCACAGAATTCGCTGCCTAAAGTGAGTAATAATCTGCAGTACTAAGACAAAAAAGGTCATGAAAACCTAACCTGGCCTAGTGCCCTTCCCAGTTAAAACACATTTAAACATTTTGGTCTCCTGCTCAGTTCAGTCAATGTTAAGCGTTTTATTTAGCTGCAAATTGACTTACAACATGATACAGATGTATGTCTATGTTTCATATAAACAGACCTACAAAACACTACACTAAAGAGTTAAAAATGAAAGCCTTTCAGTCCATTTTGGAGATGTAAAACATGTGTGGTGCTCTGGTGATGGGACTTGGCAGGAAAAAGCTTATGGGAACACTCAAAGACTGTTTTTCACACAGAAAAACTAAGGTTGGAAGTTAACTTGTATGTGCAATACTGGCCAATGTCCAAACTGAGGCGGGAATTGTAGTAAATAGTAAAGAAAGTATTTGAATATAAATTGTGGTATATAAGGGTCCATTTACAGTAGGCTTGGAGTTATGTAACTCCAGGGTGAACTTTTAATGCTTGAACCACTGTTTGTATAGGTCAAGGGCGGGCAAACTTTGTGACTCGTGGGCCATTGGCTTCTTAAATTTGAGGGGCCGGACCCGGAGCCTGTAATGGCCGACCCGCCATAGGTGTGCCAATTCCATGCATCGCCGGCATCACTAATGATGTAACAGGCGACATGTAACAGGGACTTTGTTACCATCTTAAATTTTCTGCTATCATGTGCACTCATTGCAGAGAACGAATATAGAGGAGCACCTTTTCAGCAAGGTGACAAAGGGCCGCAACGTAAACCAAAGGGGCCGCATCAGGCCTCCGGGTCTTAGTTTGCCCACGTCTGGTCAAGGGTTCTTATTCAAACCTGTGTTCCCAGTGACATCCCCTCTGTAAAGGGGATGCATCCTCTGCTTCTTCCCTTCACAGCCAGCATAGAGCCATAGGCTTTATATTGTTGGTCGATGACCCCATCAGTATGTGTATTCGGGAAGAGGCTGGAGAATGGTCTAGGAAAGAGTAGCTCAGGGGGCACAGGTTTAGGTTGACTTTTTTAAGCCATCTGAAATGAGCAGGTAACACTTTCAGAGGAATTGGGGACAAACTTCCAAAGAACAATATTGTTCCATCTGGAGTTCAGTTCTAAAATGAATCTCTAAAAGCTTTGTAGGCAGTAAGAGAGGGCAGATCAGACCAATACATGTGATAGCACTATATACCTAGCAGACGTTTAAAACCTCCCTTAGTATATAGAAAGCTTAAACTAAAAATTAGCAAGTCCAGAACATCGGCTGTGCTGTGCTTCTTTGGGATCTGTAGCGATCCGTCTTAATTTGTAGAGTTTTCCCCAGGACAAGGGCATAGTACGATACAAGTGTTAGGCAGCTGCATAAACATATGGATTACCTATCGAGTCATTAAATAATTTGAAATGCGACAGCACTTAGATTTCCATTCCTTCTGTTATAACAGTGGGTACAAAGAAGCCATTTTGCAGTTTTTGTAACATAATTCTGGCTATGTGTAAAGCCCCCCACAGACGTTTTGAATAACTGCCCATCTCCCTGCACCTGTCGAGAATTGGTCGCCCAGCCAACCGACTGGCTGTGATGACGTCATTACGCACGACTGCTAGTGCTGAGAATCGGCACTACCTCCCCCAGGAATTTACTGGCATGTCGGATCACTGTGGGATCCAACATGCGGCAGATTCCTGGTCAATCTGACCAGGTGGGCACACCCAATCCTCTGCCGATGCGGGAACGTGCACAGCGGTCGATCGGCTGTCGAAACGGGCAGGAATCTGCCCTTCTATGCCCAGCTTTAGATAAATTTGGCGGGCGATTTCTGGACGAACTACAACTTTAAGCTTTAGATAAGTGGCCAATGTCACGCCAAATCAAGCGCCAAGAGCGCACACAGCCGCCGATCTGCGGCAAAATCGTCTGCTAATCCAAATGTGTATGGCCAACTTAATTCACTTTTTTTGGGTTAACATGAAAACATCCTTTTCAATTTTTTTGATTGGTTAAGTCTTTCTGTACAGGTGCTTGTACTTGTAGGTTATTTGCTTTTCTATATAGAAAATATAGATTTTAAGATGTTTACTCTATAAACTAAAAATTCTGTATACAGGGAGTTCAGAATTATTAGGCAAGTGGTATTTTTGAGGAATAACTTTATTATTGAACAACAACCATG
>CM070032.1:42671500-42697525 GCA_036250615.1 Ptychadena robeensis | reverse complement strand
AGAGGATGATGTGGTCAAAATACTAATTTGCCTAATAATTCTGCACTCCCTGTATGTTCTACCACCTCCCTTATTCATTTATTCTCCGCACAGTGTGGACCCACTGCCTGGATCATTTCTTTGCACTGTTTATATCTATATATCCTTTGGGGGAATAGTCTGCAGTGACCAGGAGTAAGAATATGTTGTGTTTAGGTCTGTGAACAAAACCGAGCAACAAAACTTTTTGGAGTTTCAGTTTTACAGGATTTGCTAGACAGGTCACTAGATAAGGCTTTCCCCATCCACATGAAACAAAGTGTCATATGTTTACATTTCAAATGATAATGCAAAGATGCTAAAACTACAGTTTAAGCTGGGAATACATGGTTCAATTCGAACAACTTTAAAAACGATTACATTAAATAGATTGTTTGAAAATGGTTTTCTTTCTTTGGATCCAAATCGAATAAGATCCGAAAATGTTATTGAAATTTTGCATAAAATCGATAAAGCATTGGACATGTTGGTAAATTTCAGTTGATCGTTCAAGTATCTGACAGGTTGCCTGGTAATATGGATTGATTTTGTATCCGATTGTACTATGTATGCATGCGCACAGGGCTAAGGAAAGCAATCAATCTGTTTTAAATCGATCACATTATATGGTGGTAAAAACAATCCAAATATAATATGATCTGATTTATTGCGATGAAAACCATGTACGCCCAGCTTTAATTTACTGGGTCCCATTAGGAAACATAAGGAAAGGTAAGACTTTGCAGCTAACTCCTTTTAATCCCATGAAACTGGCTGCATGCAAAGTGTATGCACCCCATAGGGCACAACAGCTGTGGGGGACACAATCTGATGCCCAGGGGAGACAGCGGGTCTTGTGGTTTATATTTTGATATTGTGATTCAGTATAAAAAAATGGTCCATTTACACCTATACTTTCCCATTACAATGCTTTCCCATTACATTGCTTTTCCATATTTGAATGTTCCCTAAATTGTTGCTGCTACATTTGCAAGACAAAGCCCTTTGGGTTGCATGGAGGTTTGCATGAATTGGTTATAAAATGTGCTCTGATCTTCATCTAAATCACACCAATAGAAAAACACAGTTTTTAAATAATACTACACAAACAGCTTTTTAAAACCAGTAAACTCCAAACTGATGTGTGTTGTTAAAGGACAGGAAAGCTTTCAGCAACACATCCAATATTGGACTCAAGGTTAGCTCCCTCCTGGCTCCAATTAGCTCTTGGAAAAGTAATTAGGCTAGGGGTTCACATACTTTTTTCACCCTGCACTGTGAATGTTTACATGTTATGTTCAATAAAAACATGAAAACACATAATGTTTGTGTAGTATTATTGATCAGAACACATTTTATGACCAATTCATGCAAAACTCCACGTAATCCCAAATGGTTCACATAGTTTTTTTTGCAACTGTATATCAAAATGTTAATGTCAGGTAATAATACAAATAACATTAATTTATAAATGTTTTTGACCATTAAATTTTTTTAGCCAACTTTTAATCATACAATCCAATTTGAAAAATGTGTGAATCCTAAAAGTTATGTAAATGCAAACAGGTCCTTGAGTGTTGTTCAATGTTCATATAGGTTGTTTAGATTTTATTAAGGAACCCAGCAATGTACTTATGACCAGGGTGGTGACATAGGGCCGTCCTTTGCTATTTCAGAAAGCCAGGAGGTACAGTCTATTAGTCTTACATCTATAAGTGAAGGCTCCCAGCATGTCGTGTACATTCATGTTTCCTAATGCAGTTATAAGGTAATCTAATTACTGATGTTTGCTTGTACCACAATTTACAGAAGTCAGTGTATTCCATTTAAAAGCTACCAGTTTAGCCTGTTACTTTTCCCCATTTCTGACAAGAAAATTGCAGAGAGGTTTCAATTATGCGCTTTTTATTGGTTCACTCCAGTACACATTAGTAATTTATGTTCACATATTGAATCATGCTTTATGTGAATATTATGCACCTCTAATAAATTACAGCTGCTGATTAAGTAGCTTTTTTCAGTAATAGTAAGAGGGCAAATTGGATGGATTGCACTTGCAAATGCATTTAGTGTACTCAGTGCATGTTTTGAACGTACCCCCACTTAAGAATATTTGTCTCTTTAGTATAGTGCTTTATCAGAAAACACAAGGATTGCAGTCTGTGCGCCAGAAGCATACTTTCTAATTAGGGACCAAATGAATCATATTATACATTTGCACTTCATTACTTTATACAACAAGTCTCTTCTGCATAAGTCCCAGGAGTCAGTTTTAGAAATATTTTTGAGTCATGTTTGTCAGAAAGATTTAGTTGATCCATACTTGGTATTATGGCAAAAAGACACTTTAAGAAGGGAACACGAGTGTATATATGGGCCAGATCGATGGCCGCTTTAAGCGCCGTGTTTCCTGTTCTCAGTAAATTACCTTTTATATATACAGTGCCATGCAAAAGTATAGACCATAGGCTTTTTTTTTAACCTGTAATTTAAATGTTTTTTAATCCTATTCTGTGTAATGGATATGCAAAAAATCCTGTAATGCTGGGCATACACAGGCTGTGCAATGAGGAGCCAGCGTGAGCAGTGGGCTTCCTCAATATCAACTCGCAACATTTCTGCATCATCGATCCCAGACAATACTTTGGATGATGAAAGAAATGGAAATCGAACAGGGTTTACCACCATGTTGGTTCCCTGTTCGATCAAGCTTACTTCGAGCGAGCGATTGATCCCGCTTGAAGAAAGGCTGGATAACTCCAATTTTTAATAGAATCAAACACAATCCCCCTGAGCTACAGATGGTGCCCCCATAGCTGTAAAAAAAATCAAGCCATGTATGCCTAGCTGAAGGTGGTGAAGTGAAACGCTAACATAATCTGTAATCAGCATGCCTTTTCTGAAAGCCCCCAGAAGCTTAAAGTCCACTAAGCATGAGGCGTACAAGGAGCTCTCCTAGTAGTAGTCCGTAGTTGAGTACGAGTTAGGGTTGGGTATAAAAAAAAAAATCCAAATCTTTGGTGATCACCCGGAGCACCATGAAATTCATTATCTTTAAATGGAAAGAACATGGTACCACATCATACCTACCATATGAGGGCCACACACAAAAACTTACATATGGGGAAGGAGGGCATTAATCAGAGAAGAAGCACAGAGGCCAAATTTAACTTAGCCATAACAACACAGAGCTGGGCTTTATGGAAGAAGGTCTAGTAAAAAACAAATACTTAATGTTAAAAATAAGGACACAAGTTTTAGGGCATGTGGGCAACTGCCAAATTTATGGATGAAGGTACTCTGGTCACATTGAACTTTTCAGCCACCAAGCACACTGCTATGTTAGGTGCAAACCCAACACATCACATCACCCCAAGAAGTCTAGGGCTACGTTTACACTGTCGTCACGTTTAAAGCTTCCTTGACGCTCTGCAGTGGCAGAAAGGCTTTAAAGACGCTTTAAAGCAAAGACCTTTTTACAAAATGTACTTTAGCTTTAAACACTGAAAAACGTCCAGGGGGAAGGGGGTGGGCTTCAAGCAGCCACAGGAGGTCACCTGACCCTGCAGGGTGCCTGGAAAGAAGGGATTGCCACTCACAGGTCGTTTTTTTAAAGACTGAAAAAAGTTCTGCAAACTTGCTGTAGTCGCTTTCAGAGCTTTACCAGTGAAGTCAATGGGGTAGTTTAACGACCAAACGACCCTCTGAACGCGACAGAAGGCGTTCAAAAAATGAAAAGAAAACGTACTGCTTGATTAACGACAGTACATTTTCGACCTTACAAGAGACAGTGTAAACTTAGGCTAAACCTCATTCCAATTGATAATCTGTGGTCAGACTTCAAGTTCACATGTGAAAATCATCCAACATTAAGTAGTTGGAGCAGAAATGGGCAAATATCCCAGGGGCAATATGTGACAAACTAAAAGAAACTTATCCAAAGCTACTTGCAGCTGTAATTGCTGCAAACGGGGTGAACTGCGGGGTTGAAGACTTTTTTGAAGACTTTTTCTGTTTTTTTTTGTCCTATTTGTTGTTTGGTTCACAATAAAAAAATTACTGGTAATAAATTTGCCCTTATGGGTTGGTTCCAGTGACAGAACATCTTATTTGGGCTCTGTTCTCAGTTGAGTGACCCCAGTGTGAAACTTTACACTTGTGTTACTCAATTAACCCTAAATAAAGCAGGTGGGAGGAAATGCAACCCTGTAACTGTCAATTTTTCATGCATTATGTTTTGCATACATTACGGTAAAAATATTATACTGACATCACCATCGCTATTTATAATGACACTAAAAGTAGAACTCCTTACTATACCATTATGAATGGTGTATGAATGTTTCAGAAAAAAGCTTTCCTTGTGTATTTTATGGCAAAAAAATACAGTGCATAGGTGATCACTTTCTTGACATTTTGTTATGTTACAGCCTTATTCCAAATTTAATGGATTAAATTCATTTTTTTGGCCTCGGAATTCTACACACAGCACCCCATAATGACAATGTGAAAAAGTTTACTTGAAGTTTTCTGGGGAAGGTTACAGAAAAGTTTCTACTCATTTGAAGGCCCCAAAGACCACAGTGGCCTCCATTATCCATAAGTGGAAGAAGTTCAAAACCACCAGGACTCTTTCTAGAGCTGGTCGGCCATCTAAATTGAGCAATCGGGGGAGAACAGCCTTATTTAGACAAATGATCAAAGCTCTGATGGTCACTCAGTCAGAGCTCCAGAGGTCCTCTGTGGAGAACCTTCCAACCATCTCTGCAGCAATCCACCAATCAGGCCTGTATGGTAGAGTGGCCAGGTGGAAGGCATATGCCTAGTAAAAGGCACATGGCAGCTTGCCTGGAATTTGCCAAAAGGCACCTAAAGGTCTCTCAGACCATGAGAAATAAAATTCTGTGTGGATGATTTCTAGCAGCAGGAACTGGGAGACTAGTCAGGAATAAGGGACTGCAGCAAAGTACAGAGACATCCTGGATGAAAATCTGCTCCAGAGCGCTCTTGAGCCCTGACTGGAGTCACAGATTCATCTTTCAGGAGGACAATGACCCTAAGCACACAGCCAAAATATCAAAGGAGTTGCTTCAGGACAACTCTGTGAATGTCCTTGAGTGGCCCAGCCAGAGCCCAGACTTGAGAGGTCCTGCAAAGAGGAATAGTCAAAACTGTCCAATGATAGTTGTGCCAAGCTTGTAGCCCAGTATTGAGCAAAGGCAGTGAATGCTTGTGTACATGTGATTTCTTAAATTTTTTTAATTCTTAATACATTTTCCAAACTTTTTTTACATTGTCAGAGTTGTATAGTTGCATTGTTATATGTAACTGTGATATTGCATGTAACCCATAGATCAGGGTTCATTATTATAATGTTAAGAGAGTAAGTAAATATATTAGCTTTATTTGAATACAATATACAGAAAACTTCCATATGAGTCAATGGCATCTGAGGTTGTAAACAATTACCTAACTTGAAGAAAATAGATTAAAAAATGAAAAAATATCACAACGCACTTTTCTCTAGAAGTGAATACTCAGCCTACAAGTTCTCTGCACAACCTTTGGATACGTGTAATAAACCTCATTAAACAGGACAAGCATTGCATTTGTGTTCTCTCTATTGGTAAATGGTTTAATTCAAATAACTGCTTGTATAATAGTTCTAACAATATCACAATGCTTTTATCAGACTACTTCCCTAAAGCTCTTAAAATCACCACAGGCATTGAACGTCTTAATTAAGCACTTCAGTACCAACAGAATAAACCTCAAGGTTTACAAGACGTTTTTTTTTGCACAGTTCTACAATGGGTTTGCTTGACTTTGATCATCTAACATCCTATTGTTAGAAAAAGGGTAGACCCATATTGCGGAAGGCCCCAGTGCACAAGGTATATAGTCCAGGCTAGACTATAGACCATAATTGGGTGAGTTTGGTGTGGAAGAACTTGACTAGCCTGTACAGAGCCCTGATTTCAATCTCGCTTTAAACCTTCAGGCCTTGTGTCCATTGGGCGTTATTGACATATCAGCATGACTTGTACATGACACCCAACACCCTGTGTTTTAGGACGCCTTACCACCGCATTGGAGTTGCCCTAGTTAATTAGAATCCCCAAAAACGTGTAAAAAACACTCCCATTGCTTTTTGTGCTCTGTTTTTAAATGTCATGCTTACTCATCCATCGATACCTGTTGGCGTTTAAAACTTAATGGCACGGACGTATTCAAATTAAAGGGGTGGGTTGTGTTCCCTCAGAAAACAACACAGTGGACACTGTTGACCCTTAGAGTAAATTTGAATGGATATAGTGTGTCAGGCCTTCTCATTCAACATCATTTGCTTCTGGATGAAAGGGAGTATATTATCACAAGCACACTTTCAAATCTTTTGCAGAAGAATGGAATAAGACAAATTAAGATTTTTTTCTATTTTTTGTCTTTTAATTAGTAGTAATTTTTTTTAGTGCTGTGCTGTATCACCAGTAGTATTTTGGTCAATCTGACAATGTTGCGATGTATTTGTAATGATTGGCTCAATGGCCTTACAGAAAATTCTGAATTACAGTACATATATAGCTGTCAGACGCACAGGGAAATCCACACCGATGAGTATTCTTTCACCAAAAGGTTATACTACTACTGTAACAGTTCTTATAATCAGATCAAAGAAACATTTTTCAAAAACAGGGCAAAGAACTGATATTTGGAGTTTTTACTCTGTGTCGCAGAGAAAGGTAATTTCTCAACACAACATTTATGAGACGTCTGCTCAGATATCAAATGCCCTATATTTAGCATGTCATTCTTTTATGTCTGGCCATCATTGAAGCTTGTTAGATCTGTTGGACAAGAAATAAATGAAAAATAGACATTTTGAGCAATGTAAAATGTCTACTTAGCTCTGTCATTTCTATTGCTTATGTTGTTTTAGGCTATTCCAAAAAAATATGTTCTAATGCCAGAAATCCACTATACATTAGAATTTCTCTTTTTAGTATATGAAAAAAGACTTTTTGGCTACCAAATAAATTTAATAAGGATGCCTGTACACTTATAGACTCGGTACCACATCCCTACATAAAACAAAAAAAACCAAAGAGTCTCAAGTTGCTCTAACAAACTTGAGTAGGGGGTTTTCCGGTCTGCGGTACTCTTGCACCTTGAAAAACCCCTGGGGTCTGGCCACCCCCTACACAAGTTTGCTAGAGCAACTTGAGACTCTTTAGTTTTTAGACCTATGTTTTGCTTAAACATTGAATCTGAAACAAGTAAAGTGTAATACTATAACACATGTGACGTCGTCAAAATAATCTGGCAGGCCAAGTATAACTAACGTATTTTTCGGCTGATAAGATGCCCTAGCTCCAGCTGGCTGTGCCTGTTGAGGGGATTCCTGCTCAGCTCGGCAGGTTAAGCTCTGTGCTTTAAGCCATCAGCCAAGAGTAGAGGGGTGATGGCCTGCGGGCAGATCTTCCTCTTGAGTTCTCTGCCGCCTCTGCCTCCACAACCAACCGCGGCAGAGGGTGGCACAGAATGCATGACCAACCACTTCCGAATAATCTTTACAATGTTTTGGTGGGGGGGGGGGGTGCATCTTATGAAGCAAAAAATATGATAAAAAGAAGGACAGATTTTGCACCCAGGTCAGAGTTTGACATGGCTCCTCTAAACCATGGCTGCCTTAGATGTTGTTAGAATCAAGTTGCATGATTATACTTTCCATTCAACCCAAAAAAGAATCATTTTCTCACTGACCACAAGATAATTTATAGTATTATTAGTAGAGGGTAGAGATGGTCGAATTTTTGGACTAGCTGACTTTGTGAGCTGATTGCAAAGCTCCTGAGCATGGTATCATCACCACATTGCTGGAGATATAGAGAAGAGTTGTGGGAATATTGGAAAAAACAATGGTTTGCACTAGCACATGTAGTTTTTGCATAAATTACGTTCAAAGTCAGATTTTAGATTTAGATTTTTTACATTTTGACTTGACTTTGAACATAATTTATGCAGAAACTATTTGTGATAGAGCCATTCTTTTTTTTTTTTGTAGTATATCCTCAACCCTTCTCTTCATCTCCAGCAAGTTTGGTGATGATACCATGCTCAGGGGTTATGCAATTAACTAGAAATTGTCAAAATGGTTGAATTTTGACTATATTTGTTTAGCGGTCCGTGGTATTGGTTACCAAAATAGTTTAGTCCTCTACTAATCCTTGTTGGCAGTTATCACCCTTTTCGCATATTAAATCAGAGGCGACTATAATACTGGGGTGGTGTGACTGTAGTTGAAGAGTACAGTGAAGTTTAGGGAGATTGATGTCTGGGCTGAATCAGGTCCTACAGCCATATGACATTTAGTTTCCATCTCTGCAGAAAGGTAGCGATTTATGCCTTCATGCACTTGCTCTATCATTTTACATGGTCTTTCACTTCGGGGCTGAGTTGCTGTTGTACCCTATTGTACCCACTTTGATACAATACTAACACAGTTGACCATGGAAGTATCACAAATAGACTAATTGCACAGGGGCCATCTTGTGATATTGAACTTATGGAAGCTACCTATCCCTTGATAAATGATTGAATTAAGAATTAAGCTGCATGTCTTGGTGATGATTATATACACTTGTGGTTACTAAATCATTGGAACTGAATTAAATGATTTGGGGAGGAGTCTTCATACTTTTGCCAATATAGTGTATCTTTCTACTTATGCTTGAGGAAAAATTTTACCGTGTATGGCTACCCAAACTCAAAGCAACTATTCTGTATTTGGTAGACCTGTGTTTGGCTCTTATAGTGTGTTATTTATTGTCGTCTGGTTCATCTTCCTCTGCCTGAGTCACTGACATGTGCTTCATTATCTGCCCGGGATGGTTAGATGAATATAGCTTTATCTGATTTAAGATTTATCTAAAGAGACAAAACTGATGAAACGTTCTAACCCTTGACCGCTTTTACAACATAAAGTACTTCTATTGCTAGTCTATCTATTCTCACAAAGGAAACCCCATCCTCTTCCTGTCCAACTGACCAAAGAAAAGGTGATGTAAAATATTCTCACCAATAAAAACTCAATTTAATCTAATCATAAGCTTTCCCAACTGAAAGCAACTTCCTGTAAGACAGTTGTGTAGTTATGTTCTATTGCATGCATTTAGTAAATAATTTAAGTATTAATCATTTGGAGAAAACAAAGACAGCGTAGTTATAAATCATCTCAGTATATGTGTTATCATATATTTGAAATTATTCTAATTATTCTATTAATAAAACTATAACTGTACTTCTTAGCCAATAGACTCAGGACATCTGACCACATTTCTGCTTGACCCTCCCTTAGTATATTTACTATGAATAATCACTAACTGTATTTGTTTAGCAGTGGTTAGTATTGGTTACCACCTTGGCCAAATTGTTGGGGGTCCTAGTCCTCTACCTTTCCTTGTTGGCAGTTATCACCCTTTGTGCGTATAAGATCAGGAGGCAACTGAGAACTGGGGTGGTACAACTATAATACTGGGGTATTAAAATCACCAATTAAAAACTAAATGTATTATGAGCATTCCCAACTTAAAGCAACTTCCTGTAAGACAGTTATTATTATCATTATTATCATTTATTTATATAGCTCCAACATATAACGCAGCGCTGTACAATACATTAGAGTGGAGATACAACACAAGATAACACACAGGTACAGGTTATGGCACAGGGGGAGTAGAGGACCCTGCCCGGACAGACTTACAGTCTAATAGATTGGGCAGTAGAGTATACAATAGGTGGGGGGTGGGGGGGCATGAATGTAATGTTAGGGGTGATTAGATTTGGGTATGGTCAGCATATAAATGGTATTGCAGACCAAAGGATGAGATGAGTTTGCCAAGGGAGCAGGTGTAAATGGAGAATAGGGCTGGGCCAAGGACTGAGCCTTGTGGGACGCCAACAGGGAGGGGGGTGTGAGAAGAAGAGGAGCCATTGAAAGAGGTTTGGTCAGTCAGGTAGGAAGAGAACCAGGAGAGAGCAGAGTCACAGTTGTCTAGCTATGTTCTATTGCATGCATTTAGGAAACAATTTAAGTATTAATCATTCTGAGAAAACAAAATCATCTCAGTTTATGTGTTATCATATATTTGAAATATTTTAATTATTCTATTAATAAAACTAAAACTGTACTTTTTAGCCAATAGACTCAGGGCATCTCAGGGCATTAGTAAAAATCTCTGTAGACAAACAGCTAAACAAAACCGACTGGTAATAAATTTAAGTTTGAAAATCAGGCGAATTACACATTCTGCTCCTCCTGAGAATATGAAGATTTGTCCAGTGTGCAGAGAATCACACTGTTCATTAATCACGACTCCATGGATTCCTAATTTGTGCCACTCAAGTGTTCAGCATGGGGAAAATTGTCATTCCCCACTTCACATGCAGAGTTTATGAGCAATGTCCCATTGGGATTTCTAGCCCTGAGATATGGGAAAGACTGAATGAGTATGAAAGTTATTACCCATATGCTAATTTTAGTCAAATATTGCTGCTATATAAAAGCGGATCACCTGCTTTTTTGACTTGAATGGTCAAGTGGCAATAACAGGGCAGAATGCAGCTTAAAAAAAATGGACCTGTAATGAGTAAACTGTGAATTTCTATCATCAGCCTCCTCTCTCCTTCTCTGAGCTGCGGCACAGAAGACCCCCCTTATCTCTAAAGCTACCCACACACGTATGGATTCCAATGCGTTTCACCAGCGAACCCTGCTGCTTTCGGCCATCCACCGAGCATGCAAGAATCATGATGTGTGTAAAGGTAGCCATACACAGGTCGATCTTCCACTAGATTTTTGACCGATCGATCACTGTGCACGTTCACGAGATCGATCTGCGATCAATCGCGTTCTGCCCACCCTGAACGATTGACCAAACAAAAATTGGATCGGACATTGAATCAACATGTGGGGTTTTTTTTGGTCGATCACCACAGCCCTATGCAGCAGTCTTCCAGATCGATGGATTTTGTGAAATCGGCCATTTTGGAGATCGGCTCATGTCCAAATCGACCACAAATTGGAATTCCTAAGGTGGTGTTGCATCGATTCCTGATCCGATCAATTGCTGATTCCTGATTGCCTGGAAAGATCAGATCGGCAATCAATCTGCAATTGATCGCGACCTGTGCTACCTTTAAACACTATTCTCTTTCAAAGTATAGTGATCGACCAGAAAAGAACCGTCAAGGCGGATCGCTGTGCAACTGACTTGCGGTGCTATTCTGGTCAATCCCTCCAGGTGGGCGTCTCCATTTTGCCGAAATCAACCCACAAACGCGCACCGATACTTGTATGGGGGTCTTTAGGTTGGATTTTCATGAGCACTTTCTTGGCTGCTGTCAGACCACAGCAACCATGAAAAGAGACTGGGCGCTCCTGTGTGTAAGTGTCTGCAAACTTGTGCAGGCACTTTGGGGGAAGGGGGCAGGGCATTTAGATAATATCTCTACGACAAATCTATCATGCGAAAGTTTAAAAACCACCCAGGGAATGCATTCACCCATGTAAACGAGCCCTAAAGCTAGGCATACACGGTTCGATTGTAGTACTATCAATTTCCAATTCTATTTTAGACCTTGATCTTCCCATCGGACACCGATCATAAGTGAATCCAAAGTAGATCCACATGGAGGGTTCGATCGTAATACGGTTGTAATATGACCAAAGTTGCAGATTTTAGTTTCGATCACAAAACACAGGAAAGAGTCATATATAAACATGTTCATTGAATACAATGGACCCGACCGACCAATTTTCCGACCGATGTTTTGATTGGTAGAAGACAATTTTTGCAGATCAAACCATGTGTGCACTATACGATTCAAATCCGATCGATCTAAACTTTAATAGCTTTAGGTCGATCGAACGCTAAAATTTAACCGTGTATGCCTAGCTTTAGAGCTGTGTAGTGATAACTATACATACAAGTCTTCACCATTGTTAACCATTATATGGCGCCCCCAGCGGCCACTCAGGGTACAAACATGAATTAATCCCCGAAAAATCCTGGCAACTAAATAAGTATATGATTCCAGAGAACCAGAGGAGGGTATGATTTTTTTCAGGATTGTGGAGTGCTACACCACCTTCTTGCCACCTTATAGGTAAAATGGTTAAATATATATATATTATAAATCTGCTTTAAAATAAAAACCTGGTGAAAAGAAAAAATTATTTGCATTTTTGTGCCCACTACGTCTTTTTCCCGGCTGCGAAAGATCAATGGAGGTGTCTCCAAGACGTAGGAAAACAGCGCCTGCATCTGTTTGGGTGCTGATTTTCTGCGTCTTTCCCTCGCTGCATGAATAGATGGGAGCACGCCCAAAGCCACGGGCAAACTGCCTGCGAGCAGCAGGGGATGTACGTCCAGTGCAGGGAATCAGAAGTGGACACAAGCCCTAAATATTACTATAAACCAGAATCTGTACAACCGGTTTATAAGCTTTTTGAAACATCAGAGATATACTGAATTTTATAAAATGAACATCAATGTTTACAGTAGAACCAACCAGTGAAGTCAGTGTGTTGTTCCTTAAGGCCCCCATACACAATCTTACCATACAATTTCTGTACAATCAACCTTTCTTCTACCAAACCATATGAGGACCTTTCTAAACCCTCCAATCACTATTGGATTCTATCAGGGAGGACCCGACACTATATATTTGTTGGTAGATCTAATGGAAATTGTATGGAGTGATCTAAAGGTGTATGGGGGGGGCTTTACATCTCTGCTTAAAATATAAATAAATGTGTTCTTCTGTGTGCGTTTCTCCCTATGTGAATAATTAATGCATCTGTATGATTGTAGTTTGTGTGTGTCTCATGTAAATGATAAATATTTATTTTGGTGTGTGGATATATGATGCATGTATCTGCTTGATTGGCGTGAAAACCAAATTAAATTGTAGAAGTTGTATTTCAAATAAAGTTTGAGGGACATTTTACACTAGTACTAGTACACGATACTGCAATGTAAACATGGCTAGTGTGAAATGGCCCTGAAACTGGGTAGTTTGAATGGGGGTGGGTGGGCTCGAAAATGTTCCTATCTGTAAAAGGGGGGGGGGGCTGCAGGGAAAGTTTAGGAACCACTGGTCTATAGAAAAACAAAAACCAGAACTGTTCCCTCTTTCAGTAAAGGGAACCAGGATTTCCTTCCATTGCAGTCCTTGCTCAACCCCAAAAGCAGATCCTGTGGATTTCTTTGCCCTTTTAGTTCTGACTTGAGTTGGTTGTAAAGTAGGATTTTTTTTCCAGAGAATTTCAATAAAAGCAGAAGCTCTTAGTTTCATTAGCTGACCTGCTTTGCCAAACATGTAACTTTCCTTTTCAGATAGAAGAGTTTATTTTAGAGGACAATTGGGGTTTTAACATTAGTAGTTTCCTTTATTTTTATATAGTGTTTCTTGATATTTCTGTGTTTTCCGTGTGTATGCCTTATTTATATGCTGCCATTTTTAACTTTTATTTTTTCCACTTACTGTGAACACTGTGAGGTTAATAATGGACCTTTTTCAGTAAAAATAAAAGTGTGCATTAATAGAAAGGAGCTTGTGTTACCTCCAGCAGATATTTAAAGCTTTCTACCCTCAAAAACAACAAGAAAACGATCTTAATGTTGGCTTCCACTTTGACTTCCCAGAACATTTAAAATGTCCAAAATGTTATAAAAAATCTCCAGATCTACATAGACTTTTCCAGGGCTGTGAAGTCGGTCGATAAATTTCCTGACTCCGACTCCTCAGTTTCAGATTCTTCCGACTCCGACTCCTCGACTCCGACTCCTCTGTATTAAATATGCTAATGTATTGTATCCATCCATTGAAGGAAAGGAAGGCAACATACATGAACCACAGAACTACTGGCCAGGAAACCAACACTGGACTGTAATGGCCAATTAAAGCAGAGAAAGGTAGTTAGGCAGAAGATGCTGCTGCTTTTTCCTTAAGCTAGGCACCACGCTGTGATTGATCGGGGATCAATTGAACGGAAATCAATGCGCACCACATGGGCACATTGATTCCTGTTCAATGGGGACCCCTTCTCCCCAGCTTGCAGTGTGTGATTTACAACACGCCACAAGCTTGGGAGAAGCAGCCTGTATCATACAGCTGCCTCACTCACACAGCTTCCGAGTGAGGAGTGGTGGCTCCGCCCCCTTCCCACTGACAGCCGACGGCTGCAGAGGAGGCAGGAGCCGCAGCTGTTTTAATACTTTCCATGAAGACTCATGTCTCCATGCAAAGTATTGGAGATTGAACAGGGTCTTTTCAACATGTTGGAACCCTGTTCACTCAAGTTCCTTTTAGCTGGCTCTATTGATCCCGCCCGAAGGAAGGCACACATGGGTAGGTTTGTAAACAGATTAGAGTACAATCAATCACCGTGAGTGCGCAAGTTAATTGATTGTACTCAAATCTTTTTACAGATCTACGCGTGTGTGCCAAGCTTTAGTGCTCTGATCTTCTGCTGAAGATAGGGCAGTGGAAGGCTCCAAGAAGAGGCAGAATGAAGGGGCACTTCAAACATGATTCATGATTTCCCTTGAACCCCATAGTCATGTGTAAAGTTGAAGCTAACAATCTAAGTATTTGTTGCCTCAGCTGAATTACAGTGGTTTTCCAAATGCTTTACAGCTTCAGTCTTGAACTATTGGCGATCCATTCCCTTCACTTACACAAGCGTCTTTAGTCCGGCAAAAAGCATTTACTTCATGATCAGCGAGAGTTAAGGCTGCCATACACGCACCAAGCAGCGGCCGATTTTGCCATCGACCTATGGGCGTGCACACTCGCCGATCAGGGGAGCACACATGGGGTGACAGATCGCTAACGCCCCACAGCTCAGACGGCCAGAGAACGGACATGTCTGATAATCACTGGCCGATGCCGTTAGTGTCAGTGGAGAGCGGCGTCTTCATTGAAGCTAACGGGCAGCACACAAAGGGTGCCCGCCGATGCTGTCAGCTCTGGAGAGCAGAGTGATGACATCATCACGCTGCAGTCTGGAGGCTCAGGTGAGCTGATCTGTCGGCCCCCACTCTGAATGTGTGTGGGGGCCTTTAGGCGAGGGTCACAGTGGGCACTGTAATGTTATGCACTGTATGCATTTATTCTTATAGCATAGAAGTCGTTCATTATGACTGTTTGTTAATTGGGGCATTTGAAGTAAAAAAAATTATATATTTTTTTTTAAAAAAATTTAAAATTAAAAAATTTAAATTCCCATTCCCAGTCTCCGACTCCGACTCCTCGACTCCGACTCCACAGCCCTGGACTTTTCAGGGTAATGTAAACTCTCTTACCTATGCAGCCAGAAATGGAAAAGCTGATAAGGGGGATGATTTCTGTAATAGGGTTCCCATGTATGCATAACACACTAAGTGTAACATGTTACATTAACCTTCTGAGCGTTCTGCCCGAGTTAACTCGGGCTGAGTTTCATGCATCATGAAACTCAGCCCCAGTTAACTAGAGCCATGCTCTAGGTCTCGCCGTCTTCTTACGGCGGTCGGGAGCATCAGCATGTATGCTGATGCTTCCGGGTCCGCCCCCGATCGCGTCACCGGTGACGCGAAGGGGGTGGGGGTAAGCGGCGCCATAGACCTCAGTCTAACTGGAGGGGCGTCGCTTTTCTTCAGCGTAAGTCCCGCGTGCTCCGCCGCGATTGACCGTGGTGTGGTTATGAAAAAAACGTGCCATGGGCGAAACGCTCAGAGGGTTAAAGGCTCTATGACTTTATGACAAAGAAAAGTTTGAAAGTGCTGATGTCTTCCCTTGAAAAAACACAGGTTAGTGTAGTGTAATGGGATGTGTGTATATTATATTAAGCACATTTCTATGTATATATCTATCTATGTATATAGCTCTTTAAATCTTGTGTGTAGATTCTAGAATGTGCTGGAAGTTGAGGTGTTGAGTAATTTACCTTTTGGAGCTCTAGTAAAGCTAGGCATACATGGTTCAAGTTTAGTACGATCAAATTCTGATTTAGATTTTCGATCTTGATCTTTTCATGGGACACCGATCGTAAGCGAATTCAAAGTAGATCCACATGGAAGGTTTGATCATAATACGATCATAATATGACCAAAATCGCAGATTTTAGTTTTGATTAAAAAAAACACAGGAAAGAGTCATATATAAACGCGTTAATTGAATGCAATCGACCTGACCAACAAACAAAATGCTATGATTTTAGTTTGAACATTTTCCAACATGTCCGATCATTTTCTGATCTATGTTTTAATCGGTATCGAACACTAAAATCGAACTGTGTATGCCAAGCTTAAGAGAAGCAGGAGAAGGTGCAGGTCACCCTAGAGTCTAGTGTAGATATGATTCATGGAAGGTGCTAAGTGTCATGTCTAGAATTGCAGTTTTGCCTTAATAATGCTTCAGGAGCTGGAAGACCTTATTTCAAAACATCTCTGTGGGAGCAGGCCTATTCTGCTTGTCTGGAAGCTACCGGTTCCAGCAGTCACCATGTGTGTGTATTCCCTGGGAGGGCAAAGGGTTTAGAAAGGGGGACTCCCCCTTTATCATGGCCAGCTACACTAAGGACTGTCTGCCTCCCTACTATCTGCCTGGGTTAAAACCTTAAAACCAGCCGCTGGTTTGTTTGGACAGTTTGCAACTTCTTGCTTTTGTGATTTCAGAGATGGTGAGCTTACCCTAAGCAGACTGATCGTAAACAGCTCGGAGAAAATCTTACGGAAAGAAGTCTTTCCTCATTCTGGAGCAGGCTGGAAGATCAATTCTTCACTGGCTCTGGAGATACGGTGAGTACCCCAATCTTCAATCTTACCTTTATTGTTCATTTATGCAACCATCCCCTGTAATGTAAAGAAAACAAATAACATACAGTTACTCTTTGGTACAAGAAAATACTGTAATATATCCAAATTCTACAGAACAGTTTCTGTTGTATCTATTGATATGACATGATACAGTATAAATGCAAAGACTTTGATGACCATTTTGTACGGGGAACAAAATAAATCTGGGGAACATATGATATGTAATCAATGTCATTCAAAAAAAACATTGGCCAATGTGTCAATAATTAATCACTTTCTTATGAAATTTTAATGTTTTTCTGTTCTTATAAACGACTTATAAATATAGTTTGTCAGGAGTTAATCAACTCCTTTTACCTGAATTGAGCAACCAAAAGGGATCGAAAACAAACCTGAAATGTAAAGCAGTGATTGGTCATGTTGGAAATTTTTCAGTTGATTGTATTTGGGGAGATTTGTATCAGATGGTACTATGGAGCGTGTACGCAGGTTTTTAAACAGAATCGATTGGTTTGTATCAGTCACACTGTGTGCTGGTACCATTGATCAATGACAGACTGTCAATATTTAAATTGCACAAGACAATCTAATCAAATATTGATTTAGAAAAAGTGTGTGTACTGCCACCTTTACTTTGCTCAGCCCTGAAAAGAACTGTAAATGCCCTGCTAAAGGGATGCTGAGGATGCACGGATATGTGTAACCAGGGATCCAAGGTAGGTGCTACAGGAACAGGTAGGGAAGACATGACCAAGAGAGAGAAAAGTTTCATGGAGAGTGCTATGGATATCTCTATCACATGGAGGTGAGAAGCACCCTGAGCCTGACCACCACCAGTAAACAGCATGTACATATGACGGGAAGCAGAGGGTGCAGAAATTTATAACCAGTGGCTAGCTAGAAAAAAAGAATATGGTGGGAACATAAGTGGCAGGTCACCCTATCAGGATGTAATGGGGGTCACCCTGTAAGCTGCACAATGACACAACCCCAGTGATGCCTCTGAATGAAGCTATCTGGTCTACCTATCTATCTGGTCTACCTATCTGCTATCTGTACCTAGGACAGCCCCTTTTGTTATGTGGCTTTCATGGCATAATACCAGTTTCAATAAATCCTGGATTTTTCCTGGGATTTTGAAAATGGGCTAACATAGGAGGGAGGGGGCGTTAATCTCCTTCCTAAGTTCCCACCCCACTTGTGCAGATGATGTGCAGGGACTAGGGAGAGTAACACCCTCTCTCTCCTAAGTTAAGCTCCCCATACAATTTACAATGTTTCCAATTTCTTAATATGAGGACCTTTCTAATACTTCCAATCACTATGTATTCTATCAGGGAGGCCACTATACTACACAGTTGTTGGTAGATCTAATGAAGATTATATGGATCGATCTTAAGGTGTATGGAGGGCTTTACAGAGGAAATTACTTTGCTGTCAGTGAAACTGTTTTAGCTTTTTCTCTGTTTAAAGACATTAAGTGATAACTTAATACCTACCATGCCTACTTAGGGGTGTTTTACACATGCATACCCATCAACTTAGGCGGCCCAGAATAAGGGATGTGATGCCACTTCAGGTATTTTGAACCAGCTCTTCCATGTTCCATGACATGCCTAAAGCCCCCCATACACCTTAAGATCGATTCATACAATCTCCATAAGATCTACCAACAACTGTGTAGTATAGTGGCCTCCCTGATAGAATACAAAGTGACTGGAAGGTTTAGAAAGGTCCTCATATTACATGGTTTTGGTAGAACAAAATTTGATTGTACAGAAATTGAATGGAAAGATTGTAAGGTGATTGTAAGGTGTATGGGGGGGGCTTCAAGCAGTGCCAGTAGTACAACTCATAAGAACTAGTACAACCCCCCCCCCCCCCCCCCCCCCCCCCCCCCCCCCCCCCCCCCCCATGCTGATGAAATCCCATTTTGCAGCTGCATGAAACCACCTGCAATCTGTCTTGGTTGTGTTCCTAATGCCAATGAACAATGAGAATTTTGCAAATTCATCTATAAACCGGATGTAGTGTCTAGATTAGGACTGACTGCATTTCAATAAAATACACACTTGTCAAACATTATGTCTGCTGCTTATGTCTGGAGTCAAAAACTCCAATTTACTTAACAAGAGGTGATGAATGAAACAGATTCATAACTAAAAGTTGATGTAATAGGACAGGTCCAAATTAGATGGCAGATGTTAAACATTTACATGTGCCCATTATGAGTTTGATAGGTGTTTAATACTTTATAGTCTAATGATGAGTAAGGTTGATAGAATAAAGAATATAATTAGACTGTTATAGCTGCTGGGAAAGCGATATGACACGATTTATGGCAATGTCCCAGGGTCCCTATGTACGCATAACACACTACGTGTAAGATGTTACATTAAAGACTTTATTAGTGCATTGGCAAGTGGTGAAAAGTATCTCTTAGTATTCTGGAAACATCTTATCAAGCTTTAATAAGTGGTTTATGCTGAAATAACTGATTCAAGTGCAGGAAAATCAATTCAAAACTAAATGTATTAGGACAGGTTCAAAGAAGGCTACCAGATAATTATATGTGATGTGATGTCTTGAAGTACACACACTCAGTGGCAGTTTTAGGCGTGGACAATATATGCAGAGGTCGTGGGGGGGGGGGCATTAAAAAAATGCTGCCATCCCCGAAATAAAAAAAATCTTTCTCATAGAATAAATATAGGCGTCACATGACCATAATAACAGCTTAAATTAAGTATTTCTGCTGCTCAGAATTTAGAGATTCAGGAGGAATGGCAAGGAGGCAGATGGGTTTTCTTGGAGATGGGTTTTTCCTGGAAATGGCCTTTTTTTTTTTACTGATCACTACGTTGTGATCCTGGTTACATTATTGTCCAGGAAGGTCGAGTATTCGGGTGTTGATGAACTTAAAAATATCAGTTGGTCTCAGATAACGATTTAGTTGCCGCCCATGTGAAGCCGTTCAGCCGTCTCGGAACTGTACTTTCAGTAGGGAGTTTCAGTCATTGTCTTAGAGTGTTATTAAGAACAATAGTGTAAGAGTCTGTAAAATATTCCACACTTCCCTTTTCGTCTCTTGTGAAAACAAAGTTGTTTGCAACCAGAAAAAGTCCCTAATGTTAAGGGAAGTTGGCCCAATTGGCACGTATGGAATCTCTCACAGCAAAACTTAAACACTACTGGGACCCTTGGCACACATTTATGAACACCCAGACCTTCAGGGACCTCTTAAAAAAATTTAGCTCATAAACTGAAACTCAGCCAAAATAAGCATCCTCAAGCCAACTTTGTCTGCTCATGGGGCCCTATCGCCACTTCACAACTATCCCTTACTATCTTTTACTAAACCTACTTTTCCCCCCTTTTTCTGTTTGATAGCCCTACGATACAGGACGCGGAGTATCTATAGGCTTGCCCTTGGCAAGCATAGATATTGAAGAGTACTAAGCGTGTTAATGAGATCTTGATTTTCCGCTAATCTATCCCCCTGAAATTTGAGGTATCACTACTGTACCTGTATGTATTCCACTGTTGTCAAATCTCTTTTTCTTTTTCTTCAATAAAAAGTTTAAAAACCAAAAAAAAAAAGAAAAAAGAAAAATAGAAAAAGGAATGCTTTTGTTGACTGTAAACTCTGGCCAATAATATACATTTTACTGTATTATCCTTAATACATTCCTCATCATTGGCTGTAAATTTAGTGTTTATGTGACACTTACTCTTCTGCCAACATCCACTTCACCAACTCTTATGGGTGTATTATGTTTTCTAGGGGGTATCCTTTTATGTTTTGTCAAATGTCCAGTTTTTATTTCATCTTCTGTAGCAGGGACTTCTCTTTGTAAACCTTTGTTTAAGTGTAACTTAAATAAAAAAGTAGATGTTATTGCACTATACCAGTCCTTGTGATTAGAGATGGTCTGAAATTTTGACTAGCTGACTTGCAATGGCTCTGAATGTGTTTTTGCAGTGTGATGGAATATAAATAAAACAGTTAACAATATTTCCAGTACAGGGGCAGTGATTTACCTCAGAAAGGTGTATAAATATTATACAATAGAGGGGCCAAGAGTATTTTGTCTGCTGCTCGCTTGATGCTCTCTCTGAGCCCTCTCTTCTGACTACAAGGAAGCCCCCATGGGATGGGCCTTGTCACAGGCCTGGGGGACTGGTGAGGCAACGTGACCCTGTGGACTGTACTGTACCCACCACAGCCACAGAGCCACTGGGGATGCTTAACAGTTCTGCTGGAAAAGGTCCCCAAACAAGAGCAGGGAGACATGCCTAGGCCTTGCTGCTTGCTGTGTAGGATCCCCTGAGACTGATGAGGATGATGTGGGATCGACTTAACAATTGCCCTATTAGTGGATTAGAGATGGGGGAGGGCAGAGCACTTATTTCATAATATGTCTGGGTTCTAGGGAAAATAAAATACCCCTTTTTTCAAATTACTATTATTTAAACCGTTAGTCCAAAGGGAAAATGAAAAAAGATTGTGATCATAAACTACTCTTTCTAGGATGAGAAACCATATGTATACATACAGCCAATGAAAAAGCCTTTGAGTCATTTGTCCAATTACTTTTGAGCCCTTGAAATAAATGCGTAAAAAATACTTTAGTTCCTCATATTCCACTGAATAAAAGCTTAAAGTCTGCTGTTCAATTCCATTTGAGTTGTTTTATTTAAAAGTCGCTGTGGTAATGTACAGAAAAATGTACAAATATTTATGGACATAACTGTATGTACACCTGGAGATACCCAGTATTTTGTGATAGTATCTGTTTTCCGCTTTAAACAAATGAGTCTGTTGTTTTTTTCCTGTTATTTCAATAACATCCTGAAGCAGCAGCACCTCAGTGATTCTGTGGCATGTAGTGCAGCACATGATAACGGCTTTGTGATACTTATTGTTATGTGGTTTGTGGCTGGGGTGGCTACACCTGCAATGGTTGTGCCGTGCAAAGTCATATGCAAAAAAAAGATATAGTTTCAATGGTTTCTGCAGGAAATCCATCTCTGTGCGTTACCACAAAATTAATATCATCCCCTGAGGTAGAGGTAACAGGAAGCACAGTAATGAGAGCTGTATTGGGCAGAAACATTTATATAATTGTGTCTCTGTCTGTCTTGCTTTAAACCACAACTTTGTTGTTTGGAGTTAAGGGAAGTTCCGACTTCTTGTTTAGTTATTTTGTAAAGCAAGATAAAGCAAAGTCCATACTTATATTATATATTACACAATTCGAATTTTTTTATCTCTATACACCACCACAATGGATTTGGAATGAAGCAACAAATAACAGCAGACTGTCAGCTTTAATTTGAGGGTACTTACATCCAAATCAGGTGAACGGTATAGGAATGACAACAGTTTGCATATTTTTTTTTCCAATATAGGTTTTATTGAGTTTTATATTTTACCAACATGGTGTAAAAGAAAATATATAAGGCATACAGTCTGAAAAAAAAACAAATAGCATGCCATTATAGCAAATGTATGAAAAAGAACCATACATAAATGGGGATAGGGGCAGAGGGAGTACAATATACCTCGTTTAATAAAAAATGAAGAATACAAATCCGAAATCACATGTGAGACACAAGGTCGCAAGGACCGCTAAGTAACATAAGGCATAAGATCCGTAGTGACACACCTCAAATCAGTATTCATGAAAACAGCTAAAAGGGCTAAAAAGGGGGGAGTCTGCCGTTTTCAACAGTTTGCATATGTGCCTCCCACTTATTAAGGGACCAAAAGTAATGGGACAAGTGGCTTCTTGTTTCATCATGGCCAGGTGTGTAATATTCCCTCATTATCCCAATTACATTGTGCAGATGTTCATTTCAAGTGTGCTATTTTCATTTGGAATCTGTTGCGGTCAACTCTCAATATGAGATACAAAGAGCTGTCACTATCAGTAAAGCAAGTCATCATTAGGCTGAAAAAACTAAACAAACCCATCAGAGAGATAGCAAAAACATTAGGCATGGCCAAATGACAGTTTGGAACATTCCTAAAAAGAAGGAACACACCGCTGAGCTCACCAATACCAAAACACCCGGAAAAAACACAGAAAACAACTGTGGTGGATGACCAAAGAATTCTTTCCCTGGTGAAGAAAACACCCTTCACAAAAGTTGGCCAGATCAAGAACACTCTGCAGGAGGTTCCCGGTTCCCCAATACTCATGTTTGTGTACTGTTGGAAAATGTGTCTAATTTAGCAACACATTTTGTTCTGGCAACACTCTTTATTAAAACGCAGTAGGGTAGTGTTTAAAATCGCCCCCTAAATCATATCTGCGTCCATCCGCACGCGATCGCTTAAATGGAAATTGACTAATGAGTTTCAATGGGAGCAATTGGCCACGGACGCGGCGAAGCGATAAAAAACGTGTCCATCTGCAACCGATCGCTCTAGTGGAAACACGCCCTTATATTCTATTGAAAGTGACAGTCCTTTTCACATTTTTCAGCGCATTATATCATCATATACATGAATTAGAGGAAATAAGTAAAATATTAATAACATTCAGTAGATGACTTGTGTGTGCCATTTGATGTTGTTGAGTTAAAAAAACGATGGCATGTGTTCATTCCATATAGACGTGATACAAACCATCTAAAATTCCACATTTAAAGTCCTCTGGTAACGGGGTTGTTAAATATAGAAATGTCTGCAGGGCCATTTGATTATCTAATACAGTGTGCAGAAGCAGCGTGCATTTATTATTAAAAGCCGCGTGGATTGTGTGTGGGTGCTAGAGATATGGAACGTTTTGTGTATTGTAACCATGCAGCTATGGGCATATCTGACAATCTGAATGTCAGTTTGATCTACTGATATAACCCTTTCAGTCGGCATATTTGCCTCTGTAGCTTATTAAATCAACCATAAGTGTCCAGTCAGATTTTCTATTTTGAAAACCTCAGGGAAATAGGGAAATATGGGGCTGAAATTATTGAATTAGGTGAGTTTTCATTCACACATAATCATTCTGTTCCAGCATGTGAATGCATATACTTTGACACATTCTGATGTATTAAAGTAGCCAATTCATTATTATTGAGCCTCCAATACACCATAATGGAAGAGGGAACACAAGCAGGGTTGTAAGGGGGGGTTCCACATCCGTCGGGACCCCCTCCGCTAAGTGTATTGCTTGGCGTGAGGTCCTAAACCCCCCCCCCCCCCTCATACACGGGTCAATGCCAGTGCAGTCGAGGAGTCCTCCATTGAATGGGAGCACTTCTGTACCTTTGATCGCTTTCGATACTGAGGGTCCCTGCCCAAAGTAACGGAGATTGAACAGGGTTACTAACATGTTGGTTGCCTGTTCGATCGTGTTTTTTAGTGCCGGATCAATAGGTGGCCGCTAGATTATTGATTGCACGGCGATCGACTGTGCTCCAATTTATACAAAAATCGAGCAGTGTATGCCTATCTTTACTCAATGTCAGCGGTTTTGGTGTTCATAAAACCAGTGTGCTAAAGGGTCAACAATGGGACAACTCCACAAACTGCAATTTTGTTTGAGGCCACAGACGTTTTTTTTTCCTGATTTTAAGTAGCTTTCAAATTGTCAGTAGCATGAGGAGATACCTGAACCCTGGATAGGGCTGTGAAAGATCTTTTGGGCCAAGGCTCCACTTGGGAAGTTTTGGATTCATTCGTGCCCGAAGCGCCCCCATTGCTTTAATGTGCCTGTTTTCACGGGTATGGCATGGTCTGCCTTAATAGCAGGTGAAATGTCAAGAGTTGAAATCAATGGACGAGGATTAGACACAGTTCCAACACAATTTTTAGTTCATTGCAATCAGTTTAATAAAAAAAATAATATAAACAAACATAACAAAAAACACATGTTTTTATAACTAGTGGAGCTCTTATACTAACTGATTAGCAGGACTTTGTGCAAGGAGGAAAAGGGGGAGTACTGCCAGAGCCCTGTAAAGTGACCTATATTGATGCAATTGACTGGCCTCCACACTCAGCTAACCTAAATCTAATGGGACAACTGTGACATATCATATTTAGTTCCTTCTGACGCTGCCAAGTTGTACCTTAGACTGCCCAGGAGCTCAGAGATGCCCTGGTCAGAATCTGGGAGGAGATACCTCAGGATACTATCTGTCATCTCATTTTTTATACATACACATGGGACCCATATAAGTTATCAAGTGTTATCTTGAGTTGCTACAATTATATTTCAGCAAATTGGACAAGCCTGAAAGGTTTTTTGGGGTTTTATTTCTGTAAAAATGTGATGTAGCACCTTAGGTAACACCACCAGTTAAGAATATTTGTCTGCCAATCTGTTTTCAGATCATTCATGAAGCACAGGGATTGGAAACTTTTAAGGCAATGATCGCAAACGTAATCGCCCCCATTGTAAAAAAACGAATCGTGTCCATAAAGAATGAATGGACGCCCACAGGTGATCAAAAATCTGGTCCATTCATGTCTCAGAAGAAAAAAACGTGGCCACCCATGATCAGAACATGGAGAGCCCCGATTCTGTTTGCGGGTCTAATCGTGACCACATGCGATCATGGCCATGAGTTGAGTGGGGACAAGCCCATTTCCGCACGCAATTAAAATGTGATTAATCGCCTATGTGGGAACATAGTCTATGTTTTAAAACTTAATTAGTGGACTTTTTATTAAGGATCTTTATATTGGTGTTGTATATTTGCAATTGACCCTAAGGGCTTGTTTCCATTTACGCCGGGACCCCTCCACTAAGTGTATTGCTTCGCAGGATGTCCCGACGTAGCACATAGACATTGCCTGCATCGGGGGACCCTCTGTTTACACATCTGCCAATGCAGAGGCTGAACGTACTTGAACTTTCAGCCTTACATTGGGGGAGTGGCTCGGCGCAGTGAAGACCGAGCATCTGCCGAGCAGGTAAGTCTATGTGCTACGTCGGGACCTCCTGCCAAGCAATACGCTTAGCGGAGGGGTCCCGGCGTATAATGGAAACATAGCCTAATATCTTTTAACTGATTAAGCAACAGTAGGCTGCGTTGTAGCTTCTACGCTTTGCTGTGTTTTTCTGTCCTCTTTTCTATACTACAGGGAGTGCAGAATTATTAGGCAAGTGGTATTTTTGAGGAATAATTTTAT
>CM070032.1:42648338-42668032 GCA_036250615.1 Ptychadena robeensis | reverse complement strand
CCGCCCTGTGGGTGGAGGGAGCAGGGTGAGGACCAACCTGGAGCCACAGATAAAGGGAGCGAGGATGTGCACGTGCGCTCCTATGGAAGACTGGAAACAGACCCACCAGAGCGTAGTCGTCCAGAGATAGGACCACGTGAGCGGGACTGAGAGCGGAGATACCGGGAGCGTGGACGCTGTCCAGGAACATTGGAGGCCCTGGCACATGGTGGCAAACCCCTGGTGAGAGGTCTTAGGGAGAGGGGTGATGAGCCTGGTGTTGCGAGAGGGCACGGGTTAGTACGTGCAAGTGTGCGCCCTCTTGTGGGAGCAGGCTGCTGGCACTGTCCTGAGGGGTCAGAAACACTAGAAACAGGAGTTGTGCCAGCAGGAGAGTGACAGTGAGCCACCAAGCACTAGGGTATATATTTTTTTGTTGTATTTTGTTTGGCTAGGGCACGCCCATTTTTTATTCCCATGACTTTATCTCACCTTAGATATCATTATCAAGGGGTATTCAGCCTTTACCCGGGTAGGGATAGCAAGCTCTCCTGCTGTAGAACACACAATCAATTTTATCAGCTGATCCCTGATTCACTGGTCAGGATAATATAGGGTCAGCCAAAAAGTATTTCCTACATATTAATCAGCTGATGGATCATTTGGTTCTCCATAAATACTCTTGCAGAACTTCTTTGGAACTTTTCTTTAGAAAACTTGCTGTGCCTAACACTAGGTCTGATTGGTTAATGCTATTGAATTTGTCATCATTTTCTGTCCTGCATGTGTAGCCTTGCACGGGGTAGCTTACGTCTTTTTCGGGTTTTAAGTCCTATGCCCAGGCATACTGTCTTTCACTCGCCTGTTTGAACAATTATGCGATGTCCATGCAGGCTGGTTAGGGGGATAACTTTTACTAGGAGGAGTATTTAGAGATACCATGATCCAAGGCAGGGATGGAGTTCAATCTAAAGCCCCCCCATACACCTTAAGATCGATCCATACAATCTCCATTAGATCTACCATCAACTGTGTAGTATAGTGGCCTCCCTGATAGAATATATAGTGATTGGAAGGATTAGAAAAGTCCTTATATTACATGGTTTTGGTTGAACAAAGTTTGATTGTACAGATATTGTATGGAAATATTGTAAGGTGTATGGGGGCCTTTAGGGACTTAGTTACAAACAGTCTCACCAGCTGCTGGAAGGTGAGAAGTGCTGAGGCTCAAACCCAGTGAACAGGAGAACAGTCCTTGTTAGGGGTTGCACAAGTAGTGGAGATGTCTTCTCACCCAGGCCTTGGCTGAAAACACTCTTCTGTAGACTGCTGGACTTTGGAGTTCTCCGGGGAGAGGCAGGAGGAGACCTTCTTTAATGGGGAACAAAGAGCTACAAGCAGAGCTGTGGCTGAAAAGCCCGCCAAACAATCTATCAAGCTACATTTATAACCTCTGCCAAGAGGTGTAGTTTAGGAGTAACTTGGGAGAATAGAAATGGTGTTTGGGTATGAGCTCATCTTCCAGCCCTTTTAAGCAGCCTATTTGGAGTAAAAAACCTTTTTTAAAGAGATATTCACAGTAATTTACAGCATTGTCATGGCAACTGTACAATAAATATATATACATCATTTATATATGTTTCGTTACGCTACACATTCTACAAGTGATGGCAAGTTTTCTCATCGGAGGCACTTAAGCTATAAAAGGTCGCAGAGGTTCTACGTACACATGAAAAATGTACTATTGATCATGATCTTCTTGGGTATCATCGTCATCATCGTTAAGTAACTCTCCCTATTGCATCCACACATGTTTACAATGGGTGAGGACTCAGTAGAGCGCTCCCGCTCGTCCTTCTTCACCCACTCTCCATAGAACAGAGCACTGCTTATTCTAATTTACTGTCACTGAAAATCATTATTTATGATCATGTTTATCAACTAATAGTGTCAGTATGAAGCTCAACAATGCAACAAATGTTTTATGTAAATCTCTAAAGATAACTTTGCAATAGCCATGAACATCAAAATGATTAGGCTTTTTGCTGATTTCAGCTCTTTCTGAACTTGTTTATCGATCCTAGAAAAACTGTTAGCACATCCTTATGTGAACATTGTAGAAAAGGTCCATAATATGTACACTAAATGAGAAAATGGGTCGTGTAGAAAATGGGTAGAGTGGATTGTCTGTAAGATGACACAGTAGCTTATTTCTATAAAATAATCATATTACACGTATGTTTAATCACTCCTGTGTTTTACCAGGGTAAGCCAACTGTTGGTGTTTTCATTACCACATGTTTAAGCAGTTTGTACAGCACTTAATCTTTAAAGGTTTAAAAAGAATTCTGAAAGGATATAATCATAGGCTACAGCTAATTGAATTTGATTTACATTTTTATACTTTATAATTGATATTACTTCAAATTGATTTATAGTGACAGAAACACTTGTGTGAAGTGTCACAATTTCAAGTAAATGGTGGCCACAAAATCATATATTTTTGTACATAATCATTATGTCATGTCATTAGAGTCAATTGAACTTTTAATATATTTCAAATTATGTCAAACTCTTAAGCTGGCCATAGACATCTCGATTTTCTTGCCATCGATTGTTTAAGAGATTGTGGCCTGTGATCGCGGAATCAATTCCAATTAGATCGATCGCACAGTACACCATTATTGCATTATCGATGAATCGCGGATCCCTTGCCACAATTGATCATTAGGACAGTGAGTGATCAACCGTTCTTCACCTTCTTATATAGGAGAATATGTAATGTGGGTTGGATGCCAACAGATCGATCGATAGGAATGATCACATGTCTCCATTACCGTTTTGTGACTGCCGAGCAATCGACTACGTTTTACTGGCAGGTCCGATACTTGAGCGATTGATTTTTTGCGAGATTCCCGGAGTTTTTGATTGATCACACACTTTGTGCATGCATCAATTTCTGCTCGATCGATTGCCATTGTCGATCGCACAAGAATCCCATGAAAAATCAAGAAGTCTATGGCCAGCTTTAGTGATAAGGGAAGTTGGAATGACACCCTCTTTCCCACTCACAGTTATGTAGATGGATTGGAAGTGTTCAAAAGGCCCAAGGTTTTAGTATTTAGTCTCCATTCTAATGGTCAGTTCAGGGCGGCTGACACGGGCCAGATGCCCTGAATCTATAACCTTACCAATATTTGCAGTGATTGCACACGTCATGCGGGGGGTTTGGGAGTTGGTTGCTAAGGTGGATATACTCAGTTTAGATTTTTCCATTTGATCAACTTAAATTCCTTTTTACCTGAATGGATCAACCAAAGGTGATTCAAATCAAACATAAAAAAGAGGAGTTTGAGGGAACACAACCAACCCTTAATTTCCACCCCTGGGTGGAGACTAGGACATGGCTTATATGTATACCAAATATTATTGAATATGATGTATCTGTATATGGATTCATGTTAGACTGACAGTCGATATTTAAACTGCACAAACCAATCAAATTAACCAAAGACCAAACAAAAGCAAATATTGTGTTTATGGCAACCTTTAATCACTGATAACCACCCCTATGTTATCTTTTGGGGTGAGTGCCAAAACTGCCTTGCGAATGTGACATGTCTCAATAGAGCCTTTTCATTTTGGTTCCCAGTATATCCATTATGTAGATACAGGGTCTTTGATTTTCAAAAAATCTAGAAGTGTTCCAGAACCATGCAGGAGTCATGGAACTCATTATGGACTCTAAAGGTAGCCATACACAGGTCGATTTCACACTCGATTCCTGGCCGACCGATCACCAGGCGCGTGCAAGCCGATCGATCGACGAGGAATCGAGTGCAGCCCACCTTGAGCGATCGACCCCGACCGATCGACATGGCCCCAAATCGGATCGGCCAGGGAACCAACCAACCTGTCGCTCAGGAATCGGCACGTGTATGGCTAGCTCAAAACCAAAGTACTAGAGAAAAGAGTGGTAAGAGAGTAGCTGTGTCATAAGTACATGCTGTAGAACCTGTGATTAACATACCCGCTGCATATGGCCAATCAGAACTGTGAGCTTTGAGTCTCAAAGTCTGATAATTTGTTTGCCAAGGTGCCCACCCTTCTGAAGGTGAATGGCAACTCCCAGTGGTGGCACTGCTAGAAGGTATTCTGCATATTTAGAGTGAATATAAGAACAAAGTTCCTTTCCATAAACTTTTTTTCCTTTTCTTATTACAGATAATAATGAAACAAAAGCTGACTGAAGTGACATTTAAATAATGGCAAAATCTTCATTCTGGGGTCTTGTGCTTTTCTATGTGAAATCCAATTGTTGTGATTATGTCCTTTAGGTTAACTTTCCCAGGAGAGAGAAAGAGTTGGAACCAAAAAACAGATTTCAGACAGAAAATAGCTTGACATTCTAAAGGGCATTTTGCAGATAGAACAAATTTTCAGGGCCTCTTATTTCTCTCTGTCTCTTTTGTTTTTGAAGTATTAGTCATAGCTTATGAAAGTTTGAAATGAAGTTTCATTTCCTTGTTTTTTATTTTGATCTTCTTTTATTGAAGATAAAAGATCAACGCAGATGGACAGAATGTTTCATTGTAACTATCATTTCTTCATCACATCTATCACACATGGCACATTTTTATTGTACACTCCACTGCTCAGGTGGTGATCTACATGTTCACAAAAATGTTCAGATATATATTCTCTATCCACTAAGTAGCATTAGAGAGTAGTGACCAGTGATGTGGCACTCATTTTAGGTTTTTACTGACTACAGTGATATGGGCCTAATTCTACTTCCACTGATACCAATAACAAGTCCTTTTTTATATCAATGATGATCTTATTGTATTTGCATTGACCCCAGGGACAGTTATTTTACTCCTGCAGAATCCAGTGATGTACAAAAGGGGCATGCAGCATCCATTAACCCCTTTAAGCTGGCCATACACCTTCAGATTTCTCTGTCAGATTTCCTTCAGATCAGATTTTGTTTTACCAAAACCATGTAATATGAGGACCTTTCTACACCTTCCAATCACTATGTATTCTATCAGGGAGGACACTATACTACATGGTTGTTGGTAGATCTGATCTGATCTGAAGGAAATCTGACAGAGAAATCTGAAGGTGTATGGCCAGCTTTAAATTTGAATGGCAGTATTAGAGTTAGGGCCCTCACACATGTAGTGAGCTGCGGCCAATTTTGCAGGTGACTGATGTGCGTGTGTCAGCGGCAAGAGAACAGACATGTCCGTAAATCTCTTGCCGATGCCATTAGCTTAAATGGGGACCAGCGTCCCCGTCCAAACTAATGGCCGGCACACAAAGGGTGCCCATCGATACTGTGAGCGATGGAGAGCAGCGTAGTGATCATGACAACGTAGTCATCACGTTGCTCTCCATAGCTCATCTGTCATCTGTCAGTTACGTCACATCTGGTTCCTGGAATGCATAGTTCCTGGATAAGGGAGCCGGATGAGACGTCACTGACATCACTTCCTGTTCTCAAGCCGGTTTTTCACTAGGAGACCGGCTTCATGCCCGATCTTCTAGTGAAAAGATTCTTCCTCTGGCACGATCTCGCATGTTCTGATCCTGCTGGAGGAAGAATAGAGATCTTCTTCTCGCCGGCGAACGGGAAGAGTCGAACACCCGTACTGCTCACCAGCAAGAAGGAGGGCGAACAGCCAGTTTGGCCATTACTAGTGTCTATATATGATGCATATCCCTGCATGATTGGAGTGTAGAGTGTGCGGTCAATAATGTTCTTATCTAGTGGAAGGAGGCCCTTCAGGGAAAATTTAGGAATCACTATACTAATAGGTATGGAACGTGACGTAAGTAGCACTGCATTGTGGTACTGCAACCCAAGCACAAATAATGGGAAAAGGAACCGTAAACTAACAGCTACACCACTAAAGACAATGTCATCTTCAGGATGGAAAGCCTACATACACATCTTTAGTGCGATGTTTTTTCTAAATATATATAAAATGTAGATGTGTTATCAATTGATATTCTGCTCTGCATTTGTTTCATCTTCCATGCTAGTACATGTTTGATCCCTGCTGAGATGCAGCACATAATGTAGCTCTGAATAAGAGTTTGAAAAATCAAAGGACGTGCAACAATCACACTCTGTTTTATTTATGATATGAGATATTTAGTACCGGGTCCTCAACAGGTTTCTGTTGCTTTTCCATGTAGGTCTGGCTTATTCCCAGAAATATTTGCTCTTGAAATTGAAAGGTTTGTTTAGTTTAAAAGGTTTCGTTGATAATAATAGAAAGTGATAGTTGAGATGTCCTCATTATTGTAAATGATCTCTATTAGCATGGAGTGTTTGCTTCAGATATGGGATAAACCTGACATGTACAGTATCTTAAGGGTTTATTTTATTTCGTTTGTCAGCTTGCCTCAATTGTGACCACTAATATCAGCATAGGCAGCATAAAGTATTTATTGAATATAATGCTACTCAAAGGTGCCAGATGTTACAAATAAATACATGGTGGACAGAGGAGATTGTTAGAGGTTATGGAGATTCTGACAGAGAGAGAGATGGTCAGAAATTCTTAAAATTTCACAGGAGATGGTCAGAGACTTAAGCTAGGCTCACACGTGTAGATTCCCGGGCAATCGACCCAGATCAATCACAACGTGGTGATGTCACCATGCTGTGATTGATCGGTGATCAATTGAATGGAAATCAATGTGCATCACATGGGCACATTGATTCTCGGTTAATGGGGACCCGCTCTCCCCAGCTTGCAGCATGTGTAAATCACAACACGTTGCAAGCTGGGGAGAAAGCCAGCTAGCCTCAAAGCTTCTGCTGCTGGCTCCACCCCCTTCACTGACAGCAGAGTCCAGGAGCAGCAGACTGACGTCTCCACGCAAAGTAATGGAGATTAAACAGGGTTTTCCAACATGGCACACACGGGTAGATTTGTAAACAGATTAGAGTACAATCAAGCACAGTGGTCGCGCACGTTGATTGATTGTACTCAAATCTTTTTACATATCTACCCATGTGTGCCTAGCTTAATGGTCCCCATACACCTTCAGATTTCTTTTAGATTTCCTTTTGTTTTACCAAAATCATGTAATATGAGTCCAATCACTATGTATTCTATCAGGGAGGACACTATATTATATAGTTGTTGGTAGATCTAATGGAAATTGTATGGCGTGATCTAAAGGTGTATGGGGGGCTTCTAACTATTCTACAGGAGATGTTTTTGTAGAAGTTACTAGAAACTAGGGGAGTAGTCCACAGATAACAAGAGTGTTAAGGTGCCCATACACAAGTCGATACTTGTTCAATGATGCAAATGTGCAACACTTAGCACATCGATTCAAGTTCTATACTTTGGATGGGGACAGTGGCTTTTTTGTTAAATTCCCAAACATTCGGTGAACAAGCGATCTGTCGGAAATCAATCCGTGTATGGGGGGCATTAGAGATCACCTCTGTCCCTGTTCAGTCCCTGTGCAAGTCACTTCTTCCACTTTGTTCCTCCACCAGCCTCCTTTAAATAACTTTTAGTATAACAATCTTCTAAGCAGGATATAGATGACCCTTAAAAAAAACATTGCAGAAGTATTAACCATTTTCAACTCAACTGGTCAAAAGTTTTAGGTCTTAACTTCACTATGCGTTAAGGGTGCACTGTATTAATATGTAGACACATCCATTGACTTTCAAGGGATGCGTCAACATACCTGCATTTGACGTACGTCAAACGCAGGGTTTGAACACATAGTGGAGTCGAGGCTTAAGTGCTAAAGGATCAGGAAAGAAAGAGAAATGGAAGACTTTATAGTGGGAATTGTATCAGGTGGAGTGTCAATTGGTAAGTGGATATCGACTAAAGCTAGCCATACATGGTTCAATTGACATCAAATCGATCATCAATTCGATCAAAGTTTTTGATCATTAAATCATATGTCGATTGTAATTGAATCAAAGTACACACCACATTGAGTATGCAATCAAAGCCCGAATTCGATTGAATTTAATCGTTTTTAAACATAGAGTAATCAAAAAGCGATTGTCACAGAGGGATCAAAAAGTGACCAATGATGGTCACAGGGGGATCAAAACCCCATAGGTCATATCTTTGCATTTTAATCCAGTACATTATAATCGTGGCAAAAGGACCCTGGGGGACACACATTACATTAGGAGATGTATTCACAGAGATCGCCATTTGCATGCTTGTGTGTCAGTGAACAGACACACAAGCCATTACAATGCATGCTTGCATGGTTTAAATGACTGTATTGCATTTCCCTCCTCCCAGAAGTTACACTATGCTCATTGATTGAATCGAATCTCAATTAGACAGGTCAAACAACAGTACAAAAAATTAGACACAATTTGGGGACAATCAATCAAAATTTTCCAACTGGTCCGATCAAATTTCGATCGAGCAAAATGACAATTAAAATCGAATTTCAACGATCGTACCATGTGGACATGCTTAAATTTTCAATCAATCGACTAAAAAAATGTATCGAATTACATTGATTGTACAGTCAATTGAACCATGTGTGGCTAGCTTTACACTTTGGGCTGCTGTTAAAGGACACTCTGAAGGGGTCTTACCTAAACCAGCAACCTCTGTAGATGGCTTGTGGCTTGTAGTTGGCATGTGGAGAGAATTCTTCCACTGTCTCCATGCAGTTGTTGTGGTGTAGATGTTTGGTCACATTCCTGTTGTCCTATGGTTGACTGGGAGTTTTGGTAGCTGGGACCCCTTCCATTAATGAATGAAAGCATGTGGTGAGTACACACAGAATAAAAGTCTCAAGAGGAGGCGCCTGTAAAAGTAAATTTTTCTTTATTGAAGTTCACTTGGTATGAAAAACAGGTACAGTGGGTATGGAAATCTTTTAAATTCTTTTTTTCCTCATGAATGTACACACAGCACTCCATATTGACAGGAAAACACAGAATTATAGACATTTTTGCAGATTTATTAAAAAAGAAAAACTGAAATATCACATGGTCCTAGTATTTTTATACAGTATGTATAAGAATGTGTGTTAGTAACTGTGTTTATGTAAAAAGCAAGTAGAATTCTTAAAAGTTATTTATTGAAATTAAAGTAAGTAAGTAAGTAAAGTAAGTTATATTGTGTAAGTTATCTTGCAAACGACTTTGATTCCTCTCTAGTTATTTAATGCTTCATGATCATTGTCATGAAAAAAGTAGTCGATCCCCACAGGTAAATGAGCAGTGACTTCTGGATACAAAATCATCGATTAAATAATCAATGTTCCTCAGCAGAATGTCAGACTTCTTTTGTATCTCAAGCTAATGATCCATGTGGGTGTGCATTAAACAGTATCTGTTAACAATTTGTGACAGCTTATCTTGCCCCATGTCTTCTCCTGTACAACATTTTTTTTTAACCAACATTTATTCATTTCTAGTGAATGTAACCAAATGAATTTTACTGTTACTGATACAATTAATACTAATAAGACAATGCCAGAGAATGTAGTCCTCAAATGGTAAATTTTCCTATTTTCTACTCCTCATATAACATAATAAATACCAGTCAGATACTAGCAGCATTTCAACATATTTTCATATTATGTTTTCAGTGTAACATGCTATTCCACTTACATGCAAAAGACCACTAGATAACCTTCACGATGACTGGATCATCACCATTTCACTTTCACATACAAAAGACCACTAGATAACCTAAAGGCCCCCATACACCTTACAATCTTTCCATACAATTTCTGTACAATCAAATTTTGTTCTACCAAAACCATGTAATATGAGGACCTTTCTAAACCTTCCAATCACTATGTATTTTGTATGGATTGATCTTAAGGTGTATGGGGGGCTTTAGGATGACCATCACCATGAGGATCCTCATGATGATGATGATGGATACTGCCTCTAGCGAATTATGTAGGGAGACCACATAACAAATAAACTCTACAACGCACACGCCAAAAGCATGGTGGTCGGTAACCCGCAACTACAGGGGAGCCCACCTTGCAGTTTCGACCCAAATAGTCCTCAGTACGGATCGCACACCGATCTGTCCTGAGGGTACTTTTTGTGGGCAATCCAGTTGTAGGAAGTTAACCTCCTGAGCGTTTCGCCCTTGGCACGGTTTTTTCATAACCGTGCCACGGGCAATCGCGGCGGAGCACAATATGCTCCGCCGCGATTTCCTGCTCAGCTGCAAGAAAGCGACGCCCCTCCAGTTTGACGGAGGTCTATGGTGCCGCCTACCCCCGCCCCCTTCGCGTCACCGGTGACGCGATCGGGGTGGACCCCCGACCGCTGTAAGAAGACGGCGAGACCTAGAGCGTTGCTCTAGTTAACTGGAGCTGAGTTTCATGATGCATGAAACTCAGCCCGAGTTAAGTCGGGGAGAACGCTCAGAAGGTTAATGTGTGTAAGTGTAAGTGAAGCACACAGGATTCCCATCAGTTCTGTAGCCAACTCATTACAGCATGGTGACGTCACTACACTATAATGAATCTGCAACAAGCCAGCCATGGATCGAGACGCCTATGGCCAGCTTAATGGAATGATTTGTAGGATTTTAGCTTACATAGGTAAATCAAAATGTGTTCCCTTTCCGTTTTTTCGTTGGACGGCACTAGAAGGAGCACAAGACTTCATTAATATGCTCTGAAATTCACAGAAGCATGCCATCCTTTTTATTAGAAGTTTAATTGTAAAAACTTCAGCAGGCTATACTGATGTCCTTGGATTGCACTTCTGGTAACTAAACCAAGTATGTCTAAGTGGCTGTCTTTGATCAGCTTTGTTGCATACTAAATGGAAGTGAATGTTAATATAAATACATTATACTAATATACAGTTAGAAAAGGAAGCTTGCAGGATAATTAAGTATTGGTGTTGCTCCTCACATTGCTTAAGACAGGAGTATCAAACTCCATCCTGGGGACCAAATCTGGCTAATGGTGGAAATAAATTTGCCCCACAAGATTGTTTTTTACATTTCATTCAAGAAAAAATGGACACAGATGTGTTTTATTCTACATTTATTTCACATGGGTTAGAGTATTACACTGTGCTTGTTCCAGATTCAGTATTTAAGTTCCAAATAAAAAGGTTCATCGATGTATTTAACGGAAAGGAAAATTACTCTTCAATAATTATCAAGGTTGGCTAGTGACTTTGTATAAGTTTTAATGTTGAAACCATCTGGCCTAACCCTTTCTAGTAAAATTTTTGCCACTTTAGTACTGTTACTGTTTTTGGCATATAATGTTTGGAGTGATCCTCTTTATTGGCTAACTGAAGTCATTAGAGAAGCAAGCTTTCAGGATGTCTCAGATCCCTTCTTCAGGCTAATACAATTCTGTTTTTTGAGACTGTTTTGTATCGACACACTTTACTGAGAGAGTGAAAGTAAAGGGTAAGGTTATATTGACATGGTCGCTTTCTGGTCTGCTGTCATTGGCCTGGTGAGCTACCAGGTGCTCCTAGCTTCGAGCACCTGCATAGTGCATGGGGGCGTTTAACAACACCCCCATAACAGGTGTATCAGACAAAAGCCAGAAAACCGCTTGTGGTTTTTAATTGTACATGATCCCTAAAGCCCCCATACACCTTACAATCTTACCATACAATTTCTGTACAATCAACTTTTGTTCTACCAAAACCATGTAATATCAGGACCTTTCTAAACCTTCCAATCACTATGTATTCAATCAGGAAGGACCCGGCACTACAAAGTTGTTGGTAGAGCTAAAGGAAATTGTATGGCATGATCTAAAGGTGTATGGGGGGCTTAAGTCAGTGGAGATAGTAATAAGAGTCAGAAATAGTTATGGGGGCATTGTTGTCCAATGGGCAATACACAACACAGATATTAGTCTGTGTACCTGCTAACATTATCTGGCTGTAAAATAATTTATGATTTGAAAAGTATATGTTCAAAATTATTGCCTGGTTTCCCCAATATATGGTTGATTCCATGAATGTTTGTGGCAAGAACAGACAAACTGACTATCATTATGGAAATGTTGTTAAGAAGAACTTACTTGGTCATGTGAGATAAAACCTTATATAAACAAAAAAATTTTCAGTTACGCCTGTGCGTTTCACCTGTGATTTAAAAAAAAACACCACAGGCAATCGCAACAGATTACAATATAATCTATCACAATTCTCTGCTCTCCCTCCACCCTGACACATCTGAGGTGTGCTGAAAAAAGCCAGCGCCACCTCCATAGCCGAAGCCACCCCCCCCCCCCCCCCCCCCCCCCCCCCCCCCCCCCCCCCCCCCCCCCCCCCCCCCCCCCCCCCCCCCCCCCCCCCCCCCCCACACACACCTCTTCAGACTCACCCATGATGCTGAAGAAGAGGACACAGAAGAGATCCGCCGATATCTATTTTTGGCAGCAGGCTCTCTGGAGAAAGGTGAGTATCCCTAAATGTAGCTCAAGGCGAGTAAGGTACACCGGGGGCAAATGCTCATGTTAATATAGGCAAAGGAAATGATAGAATATCCAATGCCCAATTCATTTCCCTTTGTTAATTCTTCAAAATAAATCAGAAAACCAATCAAAGTCTAGTTGCTTTGACAGATATACCTTTAACTGGATGATAGGAATCTACACAGACAAACATAGGAACCAATTGCTGTGTAGTCAGATGAGACAGATAAGAACCACTAATTACTAATTGCCCCACGCACCTAAACCCACCAGACAAACTTTACCCCTAGCTAGCCAACCCCACATTATTGGAGCAATATATAAATTAAAAATTGTTACCTGTGAGGAGAAATCTGTATATTTTCCCCCTCACCGCTCCCTCTGAAATCATGGGGGCCACACTGCCTGGTTCGGAACTTCCTTCTACAGCTATACACATTTTTTTTCCTGCTTTCACTTTGTGCCCATTGATACATATTGTATCTAGCGGCCCCTGTGGCCGCCGGCGTTATTGCAGCCTTAACTCATTCAAGACTGGAAGCTAACACTGAATCTAAAATGGCGGCTTCCAGTCAGTAGGATAGGTAAAAATGTTTTTTTTTAGGTTTTTGAGCAACTTTGAGTCATTGGGACAGTTTAGAGGTAAGTAAAGTAAGTTTAGAGGTAAGTAAGTTTTTTTATTTTTGAGTTTAGGTGCGCTTTAAGATAATATAGCTCAGCACCATCAAAACCGTCACCAAAGAACACAGTCCTCATGGTGAAGCATGATGATGGTGATGAAAACTGCTGGAGATGTAGAGAAGAGTTGTAGAAACATTTGAAAAATAAAGTTTCGGTCAAGCATATGTAGTTTTTGCACATATTAAGTTCAAAGTCCAAAATTTCTGCTTGACCTAACTGATTTTGATTAAAACATTTCTTGTTAGGGTAACACTTTCTTTTTTTAGTATACCCTCAACCATACGTGTCAAGTATCCTCGTCGGAGACCCGGGGGGCGTACAGGAAATGACGTCAGTGACGTTACTTCCAGTACATGGATCGTGGTTCTTTTGCGTTCCAAGTACCAGAAGTGACGTAATTGACATCACCTCCGCCGTCCGCCCGGTCTTTTGGCTGCTCAAGCAGGGAGAGGGCATTACTTTCCCTGCTAATGTCCCACCCGTTTGTACTGATAATGTGCAAGGTGGGACATTAGCAGGGAGAGTTACGCCCCCTCCCTGCTAGAACACCAGCTCGATTTCAAGAACCCGGGAAAACTCCGGGATTTCTTGAAATCGGGATTTGGCCGGGAAAGCCACATAAAAACGTGACTTTCCCGGCCAAAATGGGAGACTTGACAGGTATGCCCTCAACCCTCCCCTACATCTCTAGCAAAATTAGTGATGATGCTCAGGGGCTTTGCAATTAACTTATAAATTCGACCATATTGAGTTGAAAGAACCCTGTGTAATGTGCGGCCTTTGCCTTCTAGCTTCTGAACAATCCAGAGCATCGTTTGCCAATCTTTTTGGTCTTGTGAGCATGTGTGGATTTAGATATCCTTCAAATCATTGATCTTCTTACTGTAAATGTTGAGCACCTGACTGACCTTGTGGTATGTGTAGAAATCTGTCTGGCTATATATGTTCTCCTGAAGGAGCTTTTAGCAACCATGTATCAGCAGGTGTGATTTTTTTTAGTGATTTTTTGGTGCCACATCCAGCATTGTATACTTTAAATCTATGTGTATTTTTGTATATTTTTTCTTGTAATAAAGATATATTTGTGCTTTAAACCCCTGGTATTGATTCATTTCCATTTGGAAACTGGCCTCCTCATATCACTTTTTGATTAATATAATAAGGTTGAAGGTGCGTCTACTTTCAGTTTATCTATCCCAGTAATTACACATTCTCTACTCTGACACAATAATAGTAATATGTGGATTGAAGGTCGGATCAGCACAAGAGAAAGCATGTCTGACAAAGTAAAGAACTTTATATTTATTTTTGCTTGACATTTAGACTTTTCTGCATGAGTGCCTGACATTTATACAAAAATGAATTGCTCTTAAGTAAAACACGGAAATTTAACAAATAATGACAGAGGTCCAGAAGGCCCAGATTAATGAGAAAGCTGATTGAGCTGAAGATTTAGCCCCCACATTAAATGCACTCCATCTGATTGAATGGACAATAAAGCTACTGATACAAAGAGATTTTTCATTGTAAACCCAACATAGGACAACCAAAAATGCAAGCATGAAAATCACTAGCTTGGCATTGTTCAAATTAATAATAATAATTATGCCCTAAAAAAAACTAACCTCTTTGGTCAGGCCTACCCATTCCAGATAGCTAGTTCCATCTCCCATACCTATTGTATAATGTGTTCAATTGGGCAGGACAGGCCCCATACTAGGTAATTTTTCGGGGCTCCCTACCACTAGCATCGCCCCCCAGACTGAGGGTTTCTGTATGTATGTAAATTCTGCTGCAGATGGACCTCCCTGTTCTTGATTGAACCTCCGATTAGCTGTCTCATCCACAATAGAACAGTGTTTGAACCCCCAGATCTCATATCTTAGTAGTCAAACAGTGCTTTTCTCCTGTCAGATTTTACATATGCCTACTCTGGTCTTCTAAGGGTGTTGGATATCTACTGGTTAACGGTCAAAGTTTTTTTTTTGGATAAGTTATTTACATTCCCAATATGACACCATTAACTGCAACCTATTAATAGTTATTAATGTTTCCCTGAGGTTATCCAAGTGACATAAATTGTATACATTTAACAATAACAACTTTTACAGTAGTGTATAAATGATAAAGAGAAGTTCTTTGTAGCTGCAGGTCTCTTCCTTCTCTGTCGCAGATGCGCGGAGGCTGCTGTCAGCCAGCAGGCAAGACAGGGAACACAGGACTGGGCAGGGGACTGCCAGGCCCCCCAGATGGTCCGGCTCGGGACGGGAGTGCCCCCTGTCCCCGCCTGATGACAGCTTTGGTGCAGGATCTTCAGGCTCTTCTGCAAATGTGTCATATTTGTACTAATATTTAAGCTTGTGTTGCCTAGCAGTGCATAAAAGGTTGGTGCTTTATAAATAAAATATTATAGCTGACAGGGGTCTGTTTGTGCTCTGTTAAGATAAACTTTGTTAAGATATACATACAGTATTTGTCTTACAGTTGAAGTTAGCTGTCCATTTAAACCTTTATGATACTTCCAGAAAATGATAATGCAGTTTCAGCCTCTGAGAGACTATTAGCATAAATGGCATCAATGTGTAAAGTCCCCTATACACCTTTAGATCACTCCATACAATTTCCTTTAGATCTACCAACAACTATGTAGTGCCGGGTCCTCCCTGATAGAATACATAAGGATTGGAACGTTTGGAAAGGTCCTCATATTACATAGTTCCGGTAGAACAAAAGCTGATTGTACATACATTGTATTTTAAGATTGTAAGGTGTATGGGGGGCTTAACTTGCACAAAAATGACTGCACAGTAGAGATGGAAAGAAAAAAGCCTTACGATACGATTTCCCGTCTATTCCTTATGCACCTCTTTGCAGTAGGAGCGGCGTGATGATGTCATCATGCCCACCCGCTAGTGCCAGCACTCTTCATCTGCAGCTCATTAGTTCGGCTGGGGGCAGCCGCCCCCAGCCGAACTAATGGGATTGGGTTAAATGGGATTGGGATTGGGTTAAAATTTACCCTGATTTCAGCCCAATCCTCGTCAGTTGTAGCCTCCAATTCCTGCACGACCCTAAGGGATGCGGGAGCGCGCACGGCATCGGATCCTGCAGGAATTGGTACGTGTATGCCAAGCTTTATACTTGTGTTGTGGGGGTATAATTTTAGTTATTGTGTTGAACAAGTACACAGTGTTTAACTAGCATTCTTTGACTTGAATTGTAATAGCACAAGTAGATTTTGTCAAGCTCTTTCATGAATATTTTGCTGTTGGGTAGTGTCATGGCTGTAATTGTTTTTCATTGATTGTTCTGTGGGTATGAGTCCTTGGCATGTTTGAACAAACCAAGCTTTGCCATGGAGATAATATATTAGCTTAAACTTAGAATTTTAATCGTAACAAATATTATTTACTGCATGATATTTTTCTGCCATGATCAAAGCGCATTCGCCATTCATTATTGAAAATATATGCTCATTTCCAATTTAATGCCAGCGACAAGGAACAGGGCTACAAAAGACTAAAAAATGTCACGGAAAGAATAAAATATCTCACATGATATACGCTTAATTGGCAACAGGTCAATGACATATGGTAACTAGTTTAACAAAAAATCCTGAAAAGGCTTAGTGACTCAGAAATACACATAGGTGGGGTATGTCTTTCAGTAGAAGACTTCACAGGCAGACAGGCAACAGCTAAAAAATTGCAAACAAAATGGACAATATCATAACCTAAGGAGAAAACGCAAGGCTTTTCTGGTTGATGGTTAGGTTTATGGCTTTGTAATAGACCCAGACAGTCATGGACAGGCATTTCCTAAAAACTACAGCCTCCCTTAGCTCAATAGTCATGGATCTTCAGAACACCCATGCTATACCTTTATATAAGATGGAAATGTCACTTTCCCAGGAATTGTAGGCTATCACTGCATGTGGCATCATTCAGGATGATAGAATACACTTACAGTTAATAGATTAAGCAAGTTAAATTAGGTCAGGTTATTTTAAAAAGGATAATTACATGGCACAAATTATTCCAAAATACTTCAATCCTCTTTCAGGAGAAGCATTACAGCTATGACTTCCTCCTCTATGATGCACATTGACGCTTTTAATATAATATAAATTCCTATTTGACTTAGTGTTTTCTTCCTAATATCATTTAATTCCTAACAACTAGTGATGAGCGGCATAGGCAATATTCGAATTTGTGATATTTCACGAATAATTCTACTAATATTCGATTCTATATGCACAAATATAATAATAAATCGCCTCGCAATTACCTTCAAAATGAATGGTCACATGCGAATAACCGCTGCCATATTCGCGAAGTTTGCGAATTCTTGAATAGGCGATATTCGCCAAATATACTTGCAATTTGAATATTCGAGCTCAACACTACTAACAACCATGAAAACCCAATTAAATGCCTTACATTTTCATTGCCGATCTGTGTAGAAGGTTATTATATAACATAGGTAAAACTAAGTCAAAGAATGAGATGAATTAAAGTTTTTATTTCCGTAACTTAACAGAGCTTTTTAAAAAAAAAAAAAAAAAATTACCTCAATAGTGGTTGAGAGAAACCACGATAGTCGGTAATTTGTTTGAAAAACTCCAAACGGACCGGGTTTGTAACAACCGACCATTTTTGTGGAAAGCTGTAGCGATTCTCTATACAGCCGCTAATATCCCAGGAGTCCGGGACCACCCCTTCTGCTTCATCGCTGATGCCGAAGGGGAAGCCGTGTCATAGACCTCCATTATAATGGAGGGGTGACGGTTTCCCCCATTTATCATATACCATATATACTCAAGTATAAGTCAAATTTTTAGGCAGCATAAATGTGTTGAAAACAATGACATTCGTTTCGGCTTATAGTCGATTCACGTAAAGAAAAACTTGGAATTTCACTGGATGTCTTTTAAAAAAAAGTTATTGCTCTAGCAAAAGTTGTTTGTGCAGAAGTTACTGCTGTGAGTATGGAAGCTTGGAGTCAGCTTTGTGTTTGTCAGTGGGCCGCTTCACCCCAGTTGAGATGCAATACTGCTACTGTGTATGTTATCCAGACAGCTTGAGCCCGGCTTACATATAAATAGCAGAGGCAGAGGGAAAGGACGCCCACAGGAAGATTTTTCCTCTACCGTCTGTATGTGAGCCCATTGCCCACTGATATAACCAAAAGGTGCAGTAGAGGGAAGATCCACCTGTGGACAGACCTTCCCTCTGACAGCTTCCACACCTCCCCCAGCTAAGCTTAGCGCTTGGCCAGGCTGATGCACGACCACCCAAGGCCAAATAGTCTTTTGCCCCAATGGTAAGGTAATTTGTAATATTTGTATTTTAGGTACTTTCTGGTATTCTTTTTAGAAATATGTGTTTAATTATTGGTAAGTTATATAATGCCATTATCTTAGTGCTATAAAATGGTTACTTACAGTACAGTACATCTACTTTCAATGTATGCTGTGACAAGTATTTTTTTGTTTTTTTATAAGAAAACAGATATTACAATAATAAAGGACAGCAGGGAACTCTTCCGTCAGGATCTTACAGTCAAGAAGAGATGCTTATTATTTGCTAAAACTACAAATTGGTATGATGAGTTTACAACTGAAAACAGAAATATCTGCCAAATCCAGCAGAAAAACACCCTGGGGATGCACATCCCACTGGGCAAGAACGAGTCATCTAGATATATTTCTGAGTCTATTTTTATTTACAGGATAGTACAAGTTGCCCCAGGCTTCCAGCAAACATTTTTTAAATTTAATTTTTAATGAACAAACAAGTACACATTCAGTGCTGTATTTTCAAAGCAAATCTAAAAGAATAATCTGCTTGCCTCAATTTTCCTTGATTCATTTTTATTTTTTTAAGGAATGTATTGTGGTTTTATATATATATATATATATATATATATATATATATTAATGATTGTCAAGAGTGAGACACGATATACAATGAGGAAGATCATTTTTTAGTCATTTGAACACCCTGCGATTTTGAAAGTTCTCCTACTTGTAGAACATGGGGGGGGGGGGGAGTGATCTGTTCTCCTGCAGCTGTCTCATCATTAGATCGGAGACACAAGGAGCAGTGAGTTTGCTCTCCTGTGGATCCAATCTCTGCCTGACGAACCCAGCTCGTCCACTGATCTGGACGAACATCCCAGAGCTGGACGAGCTGGAACCGTCAGGCACGGCAGGAGGGTTAAAGAGTTCAGACAGGTGCTACTAATTTAGATTAATGAATAGAGTAGAGGTGGACTTTTAAAGGCAGAGTAACAGGTCTTTGAGAGCCAGAATTTGTGCTGATTGACAGGTTTTCAAATACTTATCTGCAGCAGTGCAATACAAATAAATTCTTTACAATCATACAATGTGATTTCCTGATTTTTTTATTTTGAAATTTTTCTCTCACAGTGGGAATGCACCTACAATTTCAATTTCAGACCCCTCCATGATTTAGAGGTGGATGGACTTGCAAAATCACAGAGTGTTCAAAAACGTATGTTCCTCACTATATATATATATATATATATATATATATATATATACAGTGCTGCTTGAAAGTATGTGA
>CM070032.1:42623240-42634846 GCA_036250615.1 Ptychadena robeensis | reverse complement strand
TCCATCATCAAATGGATTGTCTAGAGGAGGGGAAAATAGTACATCCCTTCTCTGAACGGAGTGTCTGTGTTGAGGCTGGGGTTTATGGTAGCTGAATCGCCATATGAATGGCTTGATTTGGTCGATAACTAGGGGATCCAAAAGACAATGACAGAATCCATGGATTGGCCAGGCTTTTGATTGTCCTTGCAAAAGAATGGGGGGTTGGCTATATGGTCCCTGATTTTGTTTTGTGTTGTTTTTGAATTGTCAGAAAGTTATTGTGAATGTAGGAGGTTATTGGTCACTGGTTAAAATATAAATAATTTGATTTATATGGGTATTAGATAAGCATAGTTTTTTTGTTAAGTTGCCTAATTTAATTATTGCCACAGTAATAGTTCAATTGCACACACAGATATCCCACAGGACTAAAATAGCTGAAAAACTAAAAACAAACTGTAAAAACTACTTCCAAAAATATTCAGCTTTGTGATATTAATGAGTTTTTGGTGTGCATTGAGAACATGGTTGTTTGTTTCAATAAAATTATTCCTCAAAAATACCACTTGCCTAATAATTCTGCACTCCCTGTAGTGTGTTTATGATCATGCAAAGGGGTTTCAACTACTGTATGTGTATCTGTCTGCGCAACAATTCTCTTTTTATTTGCATATAAATAAAATCTGTTGGTGGGAATAATGTGCTAACATCTGTCCAGGAAGAAGCTTTCAGGCTGGACCACTTAGTCACTACACTGCTCTTTCTTTACTTGCTGTTTACTTCACTTTAGTTGCTGTTTCCAAGCTCTTGAACCTGATGCCTCTTTATGTTATACCCCCTATGTAAGGAAACTGGTTCCCACAATAAAGTTACTTTTCAGCTATATTGCTTAATCTTAAATAGGTATTTTATCTCAGGATGGAACGATTAAGATCTAGATCAAGGCTGTATCACAGAGAGAGTCCCTCCAGTTCTACCCATAGCCCGATGAAGGAAGGAAGTTAGTCACCCACATGTTATAGATGGTCCTTGCTGTCCCCCAAGCCTGTGACAAGCCCTGTCTTCCATGGTGGCTTCCTTGTAGTCATGTGCGAGAGAGCTTGACCCAGCTCTCCAGTAGTGATGAGCAGCATAGGTAATATTCGAATTCGCAATATTTTGCAAATAATTCTACTAATATGCGAATCAATATTTGCAAATATTTGCAATGGCGAATGGCGATGCATCACAATTACCTTCAAATTTAATGCCACATGTGGTATTTTTTTTTTACATTGCGAATATAAATTTGCAATGCATGGTCATACACTTACGAATATTTGCGAATATTCGAGATTGTGAAGATCCACCAACATATTTGCGAATTCTCGAATACCCTATATTTGCCGAATATATTCAAGCTCAACACTACTCTCCAGCAGATGTTGCATCCAAGAAGCAGCCAGCAAAAGACTACTGGTCCAGTGCAGTACAGAAAATACCACAATGGACCTGATATGGACCTGCCCTGGACTTGGAGCTGAAATAATTAATTAGTTAATAATTACCTTTAAATTAATACTATTATATTAATTTATTTACACATTGTACATGATTCAGTTTAAAAATTCCCCATTAATATGATAACAAAGCAGTACATGAAATTAATGACAATCTTCAACAATGTATATGATAATTTTTACTATGAGCAGGGTTTGTGTATAATCAACGCATTTCGCCCTTCGCATCAGGGCTTCTTTAGGACTGTATTTCTGTCAACACATTTAGAGGACTATTTAAGATAAGGGTCTGCCAGATGTATAGTCGAAGCTTAAATGAATCAAACAAATGATATATTAATACGCAACCAACAGAATTTAAGGCATACTTTAAGATGACACATTCAAATGATTTCAATAAACCAAAAATCATACCTGATATACCATGAATAATCTCTTGGGTGTTGCGCATGTTGCATGCTTTTTATATTATATATTTGAATATATACATTTCCTATAAAAATATTGCAAACATTTTATAGTTACTCATAAATGTTGTCTATGTTGTACATTAAGGAGTTGTGCAAGAGATATTATTCAATAGGTTTCCAAGGACATTACCAGTGCTGTATAGTAATCCAAAGTGACAGTTGAGTGCCTTTAATCTGTGTGGCCCCCTAACACCTTTATAGCTGTTCATGAAGTTCTATATGAATCATTGAGCAAATATTTCACAGTATGCCTATGGATTATTACATGTGCACAGATGGTATGAAACAACTGTTCAATATACCGTACAACATCATTATTATTTAACAAAATAAAAAAATATTTAATTTGTCATTCTGTCTTATATTACAAGCAGTGTCGTTTCATCTGCCTTTGGCAGTAACTTCTTCTGTGCAGTTCTAGTACTATGATATCAATATCAAGAGTCTACAATTATTCTTATTAAATTAATAACTGGTTTAATAAAGTTTAAAGCTGAAACCCAGGCAGATAAAAAATTATGTGAAAAGTTTCTTTATTCATTAATACATCATTATACAAATAAGAAGCAAATGATAACATTTTACATTATAATTTGGAAAGAGATGGAACATCTTTACATTTAGGTAAAATTCTCATTCTCATAATATCCTCTTTGTTCTCTATAATTAGATTCAAATGGCAGAATTCCGTAGGGAATGCGTCAAATGGTGGCCTCATGTACAACCTTGCCTTTAGTAGAGACTACCATAGTGCTACCATAGTGTTCCTCAGCAACTGTTGAATGTGACCAAATTATGGTAAAAATTGGAGGGGTTTAAAGAGATATGGTTAAATTTTACTTCAAGCCTATTTTTATTCCCTCAGAATTCTACACACAACAGCTCACAATGATGTGAAACAATGTTTACTTGAGGTTTTGGCAAATGTATAAAAAAAAACCTGTGAAATCACATGTACATAAGTATTCACAGCCTTTTCGATGCCAATTTGGCAGCAATTACAGCCTCAAGTCTTTTTCAATATGATCCCACAAGCTTGGCACACCTGTCGTTGGCCAGATTCACCCATTCCTCTGAGCAGCACCTCCCAAGCTCCATCAGGTTGGATGGGAAGTGTCAATGCACAGCCATTTTAAGAGATGATCTGGAAAAGATCTTTCCAGAGATATTCAATCTGACTCAAGTCTGGGCTCTGGCTGGCCACTCAAGGACATTTGTGGAGTTGTCCTGAAGCCACTCTTTTGATATATGATAAGGGTCATTGTCTCAATGAGCACAGTGGCCTCTTTTATTTGTAAGGGAAGAAGTTCAAAACCACCAGGCCTTTCTGTGGCGAAAGGAGACACTTTTTTCAGCAATCCACCAAATATCCACTGTATGATACAGTGGCCAAAAGAAAGCTCCTTAGTAAAAGGCACATGGCAGTCCATCTGGAGTTTTCCAAAAGGCACCTGAAGGAAACAAAATTCTCTGGTCTGATAAGACAAAGAATGAACTCTTTGGTGAAAATGCCGGGTGTCTTGTTTGGAGGAAATCAGGCACTGCTCATCACCAGGTCAATACCTTCCCTACAGTGAAGCATGGTGGTGGCAGCATCTTGCTGTGGGGATGTTTTTCAGAGGCAGGAACTGGGAGACTAGTCAGGATAAAGGGAAAGATGACTCCAGCAATGTACAGAGACATTCTGGATGAAAAGGTGTTCTTGAACTCTGGGGGCGATGATTTATCTTTCAGCAGGACAACGACCATAAGCACACAGCTAAGATATCAAAGGAGTGGCTTCAGGATAACTCTTTGAATGTACTTGAATGGCCCAGCCAGAGGCTAGACTTAAATCTGATTGAACATCTCTGGAGAGCTCTTAAAATGGCTGTGCTTCTCATCAAACCTGATGAATAAATACTTTTCAGTATTCAACACACACCATGATTTCTTTCACACACTTATACACATATACACACATTCCAAAGACATGCACACAGAATGTATACACATACATATGCCCAAATATGCACACGGTTTATATATAACATTTACACACACATTTGTATCTTAGCTGGCATGGCTGCATGTCTTCAGATTTGTATGTCCACTTTTTTATTTAACTTCCTAAAGTTAAAAAAATTTATTATTGTTGAATGTTTGCTGTGAGACGGCATCTTCAGGGCTCATCGATACTGTGCACGCTGCGTTGTGTACCAATACTCGTTAGCATTAACGCATGCACTTTTGACATGCACTGCGGTTATCCTTCCCATACACCTAAAAAAATGCATACAGCAGTGAGTTATACATTTACACCCTGCTTGTGTGTATACCAAACGACAATGTGTGAATGAGCCCTTAGTATTGCTGAATACTTTCAAGCAAACATATTTGATTTGTTCATCCTATAATATACTGTCAGTAAGAATAGTATTAAGCTAATTACTGTATGCTGAATAATATGTCATCATGTTGTATAGCGTTTCTTTAAACGAATGTGAGAAGTAATTTTAAGTGACAGCCTGTACAGCATGGTAAATGGGTTAATTAATGTTTATTGTTCACAGTTCAGCTTTCTCTGTTTGTATTGTAGTAATGTGGCTTTCAGTTCTGCATTATCACGTAGAATGTGAAGTACAGACGGTTAGTGTATTGCAGAAGGATACAGAAGTTAGCACAGTATGTAAGAATCATCTTGTGATATTTATTGGCAGAGTTCTGAGGTGATGATAGTTGCTTGGAGGCAATGAACTGTTCTTAGTGTAGCATGGAGCCAAGATGCAAATATATTCCAACTGCCATGAAGCATAGCGCACACTCTTCTGCCTTCCCAGTTTGTCTCTCTATTTGTTACATACATTTTATAAAGTTTGAATACATTTTATGTTTGAATAGTGCACAGGGAAGATGACAGGAAGGTTTGGATGTCACAAAGAAAACACAGAGAAAGCTTTTACCTGTCTCTGGAGGAAGCTCTGTGCCTTATAGGAAACTCATGGGCATTAGATATGGATGGTTACATTCATACATTTTTAATCCACTCATCCATAGTGGCTAATTAAATTATAAGCGTCTTTCCAAAAACTGGATATACAGTTCTCATAGGGTGCTTAGAAAATGAATAATTTCAAAGTACCTTAGGTATAGATGATCCCACAAGCCCATTTCCACAAAAATATAAGTTTTACCACCCTTGCCTCTCATTCCCCCACAACCAGGATCAGGACACAATGTGTCAGGTTGGAGAAAGTCATTTGATAAGAATTGAGCTTTGTGACATGGTGTGTTATCCTAGTAGAAGAATCCTGGAGAACACGGAAGGACAATTAACAAAGAGGGATAGACGTAGTTGGCAAAAAAAATGTAGGTAGATTTGACATTTAAACGATGCTCTGTTAAAACCAAGGGACCAAAATGTCTGCTTAAAGACTATCCTCCACAATATTTCAGTACCACCTACCTAAATTACTGATACAGGGCATGATGGATCCATCATTTCATGTTTTTGACTCCAACAGTCCAATTTCGGTGAGCATGTGTGAAGGCCCCATTCTTTACAATCAACTTTTGTTCTACCAAAACCATGTAATATGAGGAGCTTTCCAAACTTTCTATCAGGGAGGCCACTATTCTACATAGTTGTTGGGAGATCTATAGAAAAATTGTAGTAATGGTCTAAAGGAGGGCTTAACCTCACTTGCCTATTCCTAGCTAACATGAATAAAACTCTTTGCTTATCTGACCTCTAATGAAAATGGTTCATAAAGTTCCCCAGACAAAATCGTTTTAAATAATACCTAGCATACAAATGTTTAACAAACTTTTAAGTGTCAAACTGTCCTTTTTCCAAGTGTCCTCTAACAAATAAACATCATGATGCTTCCAACTGTTTAATGAGGAAGAACTAAGTATTCTCAAGTCAGGCTTAGAGCTAAGTCCTCGGGAGGCCATGGGGCCTAGTAGCAGCTGCCATTTCTACTAACCCTATGTAACTGCTTTCTAAATTAGATTGGTATTAACTGAAGTGTTAATGGAAAATTTCAAGCTTGAAGTAAACTCATTTTTCTTAAGTCACAAAACACCTAACATACTGCCTAATTACCTAGTTTTTAATTGGAACATTCGTGTTATCAAACCCTAGTGTTCTTTTGGGAACATGCAACACTTTGTTTTCCCTTGGCAACAGTTAAAGGCAGTTACAGTTGCCACCAAAAGATCTAAACTTGTTTTAAAATCCCATAACACTGCTGTCAGTGTGGGAGGGCCTGGGAAAATGTTAGTGCTGTTCATTTATTGTAGGCAGTAATGCCATTAATCATACATTTTCATATTCTATATTTAAAAGCAATGGAACAGTTTTCAACCTCATTACTTTGAGTTTAAGGGCCCTTTCACACTATACACGCTGCAGTGCGCATTTGTAAATGTGCACATTTTTTTTAAGTGCACGTTTTTCAGTACTTCCTTTTCTCATAGAAAACAATTGTTACCATTCACACTGCATGCATTGTGTTTTTAAAAATGCAGCATTAGTGCATGCATTTTTTAAACCGCCCCACTGCAAGCAATTTTGATGCATATTGCCGTCATAAAATTGCATATGATAAAGTCTTTTTTGTCTTTTAATATTTGTATATTTTTTCATGTCTATGCTTGAGTTGGCCGTTTTTCTTTTAAAGCATGCTACAGACGATCAGGCAAGATAACAATGTTATCTGCCGCAATTCCACGACCTCTTTTCTATCACCTCTTCCTTTATATCACAATGGCGTTGCATTCCCCCACCCTTGAGTACGCCGATATTTAGAGTCACCGCTGGCTCGTCAGGGATAGGTGAGGATACCTGAGTGTAGCTCAGGGTGAGTTTGTTGGGTAAGCAAGCTATACTCGGGGTACACACCCAGCAGGTTAACAGAACAGATATACACATTAGATTTTTTTAAATGTTCACAAATCAGTTTGTAAATCTCTTCTACAAATTATCTGTTTTTTACACTGTTCAGCACAAGTGGGAATTCCATATAATAGAAATGTTTTATAAAATCAAAATGTTATATAAAAAAACAACAAAACTTACATTAACAATCATGTGTTTCACAGGATAAAGGCTTAACAATCTGTCTTTCTCTCAAGATGAAAAAGCGATGTTTTTGATGCTGTAGGCAGCACGGTTGCAAGCCTCTTTGTATTATATTAAAGTTTGTGTTTGTATTTAACTGCACCTCGCTAGTATGTTCTAGCTCTATACCATGTTTCTTTTATTTTTGTAAACTTGGAAAAATCAATAAAGCTGTTAAAAAAAAAAAGATGAAAAAGCTTCCATTTCCATGGAAAGATTTAGCGCAGAGCAAGTGGCGTGGATATTGATAGTTGTGGTAGTGTTTTTTGAATTTTCAAAAACATAGTTGATGTCCAGATTTATACTACCACACAAAATGGAACCTTTCACTTCATGTTAGTTTTCATGAAGGAATGCTACAAGTGACATACCATTGCACATATGTCAGTATATGCAGCAAGTCTCAGCTCAGCCTTAGACATAATATACATCTATCTGCTTTACAAGCATTTTTATGTGCTTTCATTGAAATAGGATATAATGTCAACTTTAATAATTATTATTATTCCGTGTCATATAAAACTAAAAGAATGTGGTTGCATAAGTGTGCACACCCTCTTCTGACAGGGTTTAGAATTAAACAATCACTTTCAAAATTGTGTTAAATAGGAGCCAGCACCTGCCATCATTTACAGTGCCTCTGAACCGAAAGTAAAACTGAGCTCCTCTAGTTGGTCTTTCCGGAAATTATTTTAGGCGCTTCCCACAGCAAAAGCCATGGTTCACAGAGAGCTTCCAAAGCAGAGGGATCTCATTGTTAAATAATATTAGTCAGGAGAAGGGTACATAGGAGTTTTCAAGGCATTAGATATACCAAGGAACACAATGAAGATCATCATCAAGTGGAGAAAATATGGCACAACTGTGACATTACCAAGAACTGGACGTCCCTCTAAAATTGATTAAAGGCATGAAGAAAACTGGTCACAGAAGCTACCAAGAGACCTACAGCAACATTATAGGAGCTGGAATATCTGGCAAGTACTGGCTGTGTGGTACATGTAACAACAATTGCCTGTATTCTTTATATTTCTGGGCTATGGGGTAGAATGGCAAAACGAAAGCCTTTTCTTACAAATAAAAACATCCAAGCCAGGCTACATTTTGCAAAAACATATCTGAAGTCTACCAAAAGCGTATGGGAAAAGGTGCTATGGTCTAATGAAACCAAGGTTGAACTTTTTGGCCATAATTATAAACGATATGTTTGGTGCAAAAACAATACTGCACTTCACCAAAAGAACACCATACCCACAGTAAAGCATAGTGGTGGCAGCATGATTCTTTGGGGCTGTTTTTCTTCAGCTGGAACTGGGGCCTTAGTTAAGGAAATTATGAACAGTTCCAAATCTCATCTTTTAGCATGATAATGACCCAAACCTCATCTTTCAGCATGATAATGACCCAAACCTCATCTTTCAGCATGATAATGACCCAAAGCATACATCCAAATCAACAAAGAAATGGCTTCACCAGAAGAAGATTAAAGTTTTAGAATGGCACAGCCATTCCCAGTCAGACCTGAATCTGATTGAAAATCTGTGGGGTGATCGGAAGAGGGCTGTGCACAGGAGATACCCTCGCAATCTGATAGATATGGAGTGCAAAGAAGAAAGTCACAATGTGCCATGCTGATACTCATAGATAGTCATGATGACTCATACCCAAAAGACTAAGTTCTGTAATAACATCAAAAGGTGCTTCAACAAAGTATTAGTTTACTTATGCAACTACAATTACTTACACTTATGCAATCACATTATTTTATCTTAAATTTTTTTCTTCCCTCCGCCTAAATGATTTCAGTTTGTCTTTTATTTGAGTGGTACAGTTTATAGGTCACATTAAGGTGGAAAAGGTTCTAAAATTATCTATCTATGTCTAATGTTTGTACAGCACAGGAAATTGATATTTTACCTGTGGTGTGTAGACTTTTTATTTCCACTGTGGGACCCATAATACCTCAGGGGCATGTTATTATTTTAGTAAATGTTTTGACTAAGCATTGATGGGCATTTGCTTCCTTTGGCCAACCATGTTGTACCTTTAAACCAGAAGTACCGTATTTTTCACACTGTAAGTAGTATGTTCCCTTCCCTCGTCACGACTTCACTCTTCAACCAGCCTCACTAAGCAATATGCTTAGCTAGGGGAGGTTAGGGAGCTTTCAGATCAGGACTGATCTTCCACCTGTCTTGCAATTTTTATGTCAGTAGAGCCCCATCTGTATATGTAAGATCTGGACTCACGCTACCAGCTCTCATAAACAGACGGAAACTGACTGACTTACACAGTGTATAGGAAAGATCTGCCTGAGGGTGGATCTTTCCTATGGCTCTGAGCTTTCTGTCTGTGAGCGGGACAGATTAAGCCCAACTCAGCATAGCTGTCAACTTAAAAAAACAAGCAAACCGGGGGACATACAGGAAGTGACGTCAGTGATGTTATGCGGATCATGGTTCTTCCGTGTTCCAAGTACCGGAAGTGACGTCACTGATGTTCCGGGACATTAGCAAGGAGAGTAATGCCCTCTCCCTGCTAAATTGGCGCAATTTCAAGAATCTGGGAAAAATCCATGATTTCTTGGGATTTGGCCAGGAAAGCCACATAAAAAAATTTGACTTTCACGGCCAAAACGGGAGGGATGACAGGTATGCAACAAAGATCGCAATGAAGTGCAAGGTAAAATAAATGAAAAAAATGTAGAATGTATCTGCTAGAATAATTGATTTTAAACAATTATATCAGTGATCATTCACATTCTACTACCCTTGGGTTTCACAGGGAACAATACCCCCCCCTGACAACTATGTGTCAATGGGAAGGCTCCTCTGAGCTATAAAAAACATTAACCTAGAACCTAAAAGTCCTATGCTTATTTACCAGGTCATAAATAAGTAAATCAGTATGATTATGCTTTGAAAGACGTTCAGTAATGGAAGGGGCTGTGGTTGTAAGCTATGTATTACAGAATAACATACTTTTATAAGTATTATATTTTAGAAACTTTATTAAAACTGAAGCTGTGATTAAAATGTTTGTAGTCATGCTCAATTCCTATTCTTGTTGTTTGGCTTCTTGCAATCTTCTTGAATTATGCAAACTCTTAAGACTTAAAGACAGACCTGATTAAAGGCATAAAACATTGATGAACTTTTGTTAGAAACCAATAAAGAATGCAGATTTGGGAAATAAAGTGGTATTTGTGATCCACAAGTAGGTGTTAATTTAACATAATTTGCTTTTCTCTGAATAAAAAGAATGTTATTAGATTTTAGCAGTATAAAGTAATATCTAGAAAATGCATTCAATAAAGGGAAATCTTCACTTTACTAATCCGACCAGTTGCAATTTTAGAAAGAGTATTGAGAGTAAATAGATTTTCCTGGATTTAATGCTAGCCGTATTTCCATGCTGTCATGTATGCATGCTATATACAGCCTGGATACAAAAGAGATGTAGGCAGTCTCCCAGTAGAGACATCTGGCTATGTAGTGGTGGGATAACCTCTCAGTTTGGTTAAATTTTATTAAAATTTTCAACATGGTGGTGAGAAAACTAGATGTAAAATACTTACAAATGTTCTGTTTTCCTTTCTTAAAATCCTGGTCAACATATTTGCATAATTGTCCTTTATCTATAGCTGGGGCCTTAGGGCTTGTTTCCACTGATGTGGAATCGTGCGGATTGCTGCGGTTGTATCCGCGCGGCTGCCGCCCCTCTGACTGCATCCATAGGCAAAGCATCGGCCAGGCTCCACTGGTCCCAATACTTGCTTAACCAATTTAATTGTCTAATTTATCATTCTCACCACTCCTACCCCTATTAGATACCAGTATCACTAAAGCTAGGAATAGACATTTCATTTCTATGTCGATTTCCCGTGTGATCAAAGGGGTGTGATAATGTCTTCATGCAATGCCACTCGAGTCGGGAATCAGCTGCGCACCCTTTGTGTGTCGGACACTAATTTGGATGGGGACCATCCAAAGTAATGAAATCGATGTAAAATTTACGGACATGTGATTTGCGGGCACAGCAGTCGATCTGCAGTGAAATTGGCCTCATATCTAACCGTTTATGCCCAGCTTAAATGATGCCAATAGTTTGGATTTGGAGCTTGAATATATTGGATTTAAAAAATGAATACACCCCTGCTAAAATGAGACTATAGTAAGTGATTTGTGAAACCTTCCCTACCTTCAGTTTGGCCTTTGATCTTTTTACAATTTAATAAAAAAATAATAATGAAGAAGGGATCTTAGACATCCCAAAAGCTTGCTTTTTTAATGACTTCAGTTAGCCAAAATAATGAATCACTTATACTCTGTATTAAAAACTAAAGAAATCTGTTAGGGGAAATATATATGAACAGACAGTGAACTGGTTGTGTGGAGACCCTTAATTAGTGCTTCGCTAAACCATCTTTTGATAAAATTACAGCTTTCAGTCATCTTGGGTAGGCACTTCTTGACTTGGCAATATTTGTCTACTCTTCCTGGCAACAAAGCTAAAAAAGTTAAACTGCAGGAGCATCTATTGTGCACAGCC
>CM070032.1:42584933-42623230 GCA_036250615.1 Ptychadena robeensis | reverse complement strand
CCCCCCCCCCCACCCCCATACAGACCGTGAGGTCACCCTACAGATTTTCTTTTCTTCTTCAGATTTAGTTCTTTACCACTGAAAGGTGAAATTCTTCTCCTTCAGCTTTCTAGCAGACTGGTATTTGGAACTGTTCACAAATCCTTACACATTACCTTAAGCCTCAGTGCCAGCTCAAAGAAAGCAACTCCAAAGGTCACTACTAGTGATGGGCGAACTTCGGCCGTGTCCGTCCGCGAACGGGCGGAGCGGACTTTTAAAAAAGTCCGCCAGATGTCACATCCGGGTTTGCGAGCCAGTTTTTCACTGAAAGGCCAGGTTCTCTACCCGGTCTTCAGTGAAAACATTCTTCCTGCGGCGGAATCTCGCTGCTAATGATCCCACCAGAGGAAGAATATAGGGCTCCTTCTTGCCGGCGAACAGGGCGGGTCGAACACCCGTACTGTCTGCTAAGGGCGAACATGCTTGTTCGCGGCTGAACTGTCCGCCTTGCGGGCAGTTCGGCCATCACTAGTCACTGCCATGTTCACTGTTGGGATGGTTTTCTTTTGATCAGGCAAATGATGAATGAATGATGGTGTTGTTGCGTATATTTTGAAAATGTAGCTAAAAATTTGTATCTTGGTCTCATTTCACATGATTTTGTGGATACTTGATGTCTTTTTAGAAAAAGTTGCCATTTAGCTGGATAATCTTTTTGTAAGTGTTGTGCACCACTTTGTGTATCACCAAAGAAAACCACCCCCATGACGAGGCATTGTAGTGAGAGTCATTGTTATAAATGTTTCCCTACATTCCCTACAGTTTGGAAAGGATGTATATCCGAAAACCTGGCATTCTATTCACAAAATGGGTAGCCAGGAACACAAAAGCTGATAGAAAAGGATTTTCTGTTTTTACTTTGTATCAACATAAGACATGAGATTGATCCACAAGTTATTGCTGTTGTTTTTGTGTATTTTAAACAGTTCAGACACTGACGATAGTATTTGTGGGATATTTCACATATCTTTGTCTTTTTTGCAGGTTTCTTATCCTCATTATTTTATTCCCATACTCTCAAATTGTATATTTATATCCTTTTTATAAACCAGTTGTAAAAGAAGTCATAGTAGGAATATAAAAATAACCTTTACTGATTGGACTTCAGTCTACTTTATTTATTATCTATGGTTTCTATAGGCTGTACTTTGCCTATAATCATCACTTTTTGTCCTGTCTCAGTGAATGGTAGGAATCTGAAACCCATTATAAGAATTAATATCTTTTTGGCCAAACTAAAAACTAAAATGCTGTACAAAGATATGGGAGTCTAGATATTGCTTATTGATATGTGGTTGCTGTTGCAGAAAGAGAATATTTACAGCACAGATGAGAGGTGTATAAATGCCTGATGCTTAAAGGCAATCGATGAGCTGAAAACGAAAGCTGCCTGGTGCTGCACTTCATGTTTAAAACTTTTATTACTTTGTTTATTTCTTAAGCCTTATGAGCCATCAGCAAACACTGATGAAATGCTATTGTGCTGTCTTCCCTCTTTCCATCGTACCTCTTACCGAGTAAATGTCATACTCTGTTATAGATAACAAAAGGCAAGTGCTATTCATAGCATTCCCATATGTGCTTTTTCCACCTTGCTAGCTTGTTTGCTGTAACGGCCATTGAAAAAAGATCTGTCAATTTCAAACGATGGCGGAATGCGCAATGGCAAAATAATGAGCTGGGAAAAGCAGGAATATTTGGATATTTTGCACAACAAAGCATTTTTCATGATTTTGTTTCCTTGTTTTTGCCAATACATGTCTGTCTGACTATTGAAAATATTTGTCTTAATTGAAAGCATCTCCATATGTGTTAGTTGGGTGCTTTTCCATATGACCTACATTGGTCTTCTGGGTTTTAATATACAGACAAAAAGATGTGTTCCAATAAAGCTCATCTGGTTGGGCCATTATTTGAAACTTTCTTTAAGTACCAGGGAGTAGAGCACCAGATTTACTACTGGGCCTATTGTGGCTGTGTGTCCAGGAAATCTGATAGGGACACAGGGCACACAACCTAGTGTAGTTTGTCACCAAAGCCACTATCAAGCAATTGTGACTACAATTCAAATGATCTCCTCACTCTGCCGATGTACATAGCACCTCTCAAAAACCAAGAAGTGACATCATCCATCTACAGACAAGGCTACTGGAGACACACAAGACACCATCACATGGACACCAGAGAGGATACCAATGCTGTAAGCCCAGCTCCATGGCTCTTGCATATCTGGTGCAAAAAAACACTTAACAGTACCATGTCTGATTTTACCACCACTCGTGCATTTTACAATTTTGCTTACTTTAAACTAACCACCCACTTACCTGCCTGTTCACCTCTTACATTTTTAAGCTAAACTTACTACTTGAGAACAGTAGGCTTCTTCACTTTTAGGCTAAGTTTAGACTGTCAGGTTCTCAAGCTGCTTTCAGCTTGAGAGCCGACAGTGCCCACCCGCAGCCGCGGGACAAATGACTCCCTGTGACCATCTGCAAAATAGTGCATGCGATTACAGGGCGTCTAATTAAGGACCTCATAGAAGTCCTATGGGACGGCAGCCGGAAAACCGTCCGGCGGACACCTAATGTGGTCGGTCACGTTAAAGGATCGTCTACCTGCCGGTTAAAAACTCAGCAAATACATAAAGTTTGAGTTGCTCCCACTTCCACAACCTATTTGTCCTACTTGTGAGAATTTTGCTGACTTTTGTACACAAATACTCTGCATATTTTTTAGAGTGCTGGAGTAGTTCATCATTAAAAAAATGTCAATGACCATTATATGTTCTCTAGAAAAGTGATAGATTTGAGTGGTAGACTTGTGGTATGTGTGTGCTCCTGTTAGCTTAAAATTGTAGTAACCTATGTTCCAAAATATCCAATTCTGGTAGTAGTTTTTGTTTTTATAAATAATTAAAAATATAATTATTATTCAAAATAAATAGCGAAGTAACATTACATAAGGTTTGAAAATTAGATAAAATATGAAGTGTTAAATGAGTGTATACATATAATATATAAACACATAACATTTAAACATTAACATTTATATTTGAAAATAAACATTAAGAAAAGGATCAGGAAGGGGTACTCGGCAGAAGCATCTTTTATGCGCATGATTTATCCTTATCAGAACTAGTAAATAGGAGCCAAGAAAACCATTGTTTACGATATCTTTCATGTTGGTTTTGTTTTGAAGGGGCCATGTTTGATCTTCCATTCTAATTCTAATTCTTCCATTCTTTTTTTGCATAACAAAAAGTTTTTTGATTAACATTTTCTGAGCACATTCTGAGGTTATGTGGTCATGTAAGGCATTTTCATCATTGTTTAAATCAATAGTGGTCCGGGACAAGAAGAACATATACCCTATGCCTTTTTACAGAATCATGGTGTTCTTGGGGATTCAAAGCATTCTATTGTGTGCCCTGGTAGTTGGTAGATTATATGAGAAATAATCCATTTAGTGTATTCTGGCTCTGTCCTTGACTGTCCTCCAGTTAGATGTGTTTAAAAAAAGCTATAACTGGAGTTTCCCAGAGCTATGAAATTCTAAAACTACTGCTAATGGCTCCTTTCAGTTTGCTCACAGGAGAATGTACACTGAGTGTTCGGAGTCCATAGAGACATTCTTTATTTCTTCTGTAGGTACATACTGTCTTTTTTAAATCATTACCCTGAGCTCCTATCTGTTAGAATGGCGATGTTATCTGCATGGCTTATTTAGTACAACGTAGAACAGAGAGTTGACAGGAGCAACATTGAAGTATTGCCATTTTATTTCTGTATTCTGTAAATTATAGATTTATCTGTTTCTGGTTACAAATCCTGCATTGTAACTGGTATCTGAAGAGATTGGATGACCTAATATAATACATGCCTCTCACTGCCAAACACCCCATTATAAGGATGATATGTAAAAAGAAAATAAATGGGAAAAACCTCCCCTCAGATCAGAAACACTATGGCGTTTTGATAGCTTGACACAGGGGCCTTGAAAAAGGCCAAGTCATTGATCATGCTCCACAAACCTCTAAAGATACGTTTTCACCATTAAAAAGTTTTATAGCATCATTATCACATTTGTGTTACTGTAGTTAATTAACCCCTAATTAAAAGTGTTCAGCAGAAATATTCGAATATTGCGAATATCGGTGCTTTGAGAATTGACAAATTAGTGCTATTTCTTCGTAATCTTGAATATTCGTGATTATTGGGAAAGTACCATGCATTGTGTTTGTAAGTAAATTTTTGCAATGAATTACTTCTATGAGTGGTGTCTCATGTGGTGATTACACTGTAGCTGCTATATCACATTCTGCCACTAGATGTCGCTGTGACAACACATATAGCGCAAGCAATATTCGCATGTACAAGTATCGATTTCGCAATAAAGAATAAATCTCAAATTTACTTAGAATATTTTGAGAATAATGTGTGAAATATATTGAATTTGAATATTGCCTATGCTGCTTATACAAGGGCTGGAGGGAACAACAGTTAAGTATGTTTTTTTAGTCCCATGGAGCGCTTCTCCACCATAATTTAGAGGTAAGTAAACTTTTTATTTAGGAAGGGTTTTGTTTGTTTGTTGTTGCGCTTTACCTTACAGGTGTATTACAAAAATACAATGAAGAGGTAACTCCCCTGCGAGGAGAGTAAAGCCCCCCCATACACCTTACAATCTTGCCATACAATTTCTGTACAATCAACTTCTCTTCTACCAAAACCATGTAATATGAGGACCTTTCTAAACCTTCCAATCACTATGTATTCTATCAGGGAGGACCTGTCACTACATAGTTGTTGTTAGATCTAAAGGAAATTGTACAGAGTGATCTAAAGGTGTATGGGGGGTTTAATAGTTAAATATTTGTTTTTGCAAAGCAGTAAAATCTTGCCTTATCTCTTAATTGCTCTATTATATGTAGGAGTCTAGCACAATTCAGAACTAACTGTCCCGGGACCGACAGATTGAGTTCCTTACCTACATCTACCACAATTTTATATTCAGGCTTTGCAATCAACCATGGGGAGCACTGTAGTCTCAATGGGACAGACAGTATAGGTTCAATCCTCTTTTTAGTGAATTTAAACTAAGTATGCTCTACTTACCCTCCATCCAGTCATATTATGTCTGCAAGAACCCTCCCTGTCTTTAACATCTTTACCTAGCCTTCTCCAGGGGTCAGTCCCTTTGGCCAAGTTAATTGGCTGGCCCAGTAACATGCAACTCTATTTTATATAGACAAGAGTTTTGCAAGCTCAACACAAAGCCGAGTCCTGATTGTACACTGGGATACATTTGCATGACTTTGTGTGTATTCAGAAAACCCTGCTGAGAGAGGGCAAGTAGTTTTTATTCACGAAGAAGCCATGCCCGTTCTCATTAAAAGTCTACCCATCAGCAATGATTCATTGCATGGCTATAGTTCTATGTAAGAGCCCTTATCCTGGAAATGCACCCTCATACAAATCATACAAGTCAATGACTTCCTGACACCTTCCTACCATTTTCCTTGCACACACAAGTCTATATCCTTCTTCTGTCTGCTCTGTACCACTCCGCTGTGCTTATTTTATCCCATGGTCTCCAGATGTTACTGTATGCATCTTTAAAGTTTATCATGCTGGACGGAGCACAAAGCTTTCATACACTAACAAGCTCTAAATTGGGAAATGTCTATGCTTTCTGTCACTCACCAAACTGAAAACACAAAAGACTCCTGGTGGCTCCTGGTCTTTATTGTATCGAGCCCCAACAAAATGGTAATTTAAGCCTGGCTTTCGTATAATGGTTTGTTTTCTCTTTGATTTTCTGGGCTCATTATTCATGTGTAAATTTTGATAAGAATTTGAGCCACCTTGCTTCCCTTTAACACATCCATCCACAGGCAGAGATCAGTCTATATCCCCCATAGGTAGTCTTTACCCTTATTTATGTTTGTTCCTAATGGAAATATAACTACCATCATTTTTTCTTAAATGCTCAATTTTTACATTTACCACAGGAGTTCTATATTCAACGTCTTCTCCTTCTTTATAGTCATGCTGCATAATTTTGTTATGCTTGACAAAATAAGGAACTCATGCCTGAAAGAACGGGGAACTGAGCTTGTCTGTTAGAATTTCAAACATTGTTACAGACATTTGGCCAGCTTCAAAGCCTTCCATCCCACTGAGAATATATCCTTATATTCCTGCAATCACGGTCCACAGCAAGCCTTTTCAGCTGAGAAGACACGTTTTTTTGCTTGCTTTTTTTTTTATTCTTCCTTTCCTATAAACTTACTGATATGTACAAACAGATTTCAGTGATAAATGCCTAGATATAATTAGAGCCACAAAATGTAAATGTATATTTTATGGCAACATCTTACAGCCCCTGTATGTTATCCTAGAAACACATTTATTCCTCAGTGGCTGAGGGAAAGTTCATAAATATGCAGGGACAGGGGTAACCAGAACTGTCGCCATGTTATTCTGTCATGGGTAATAAATGACTCTGCAATAATGTTGACTTTGTGGGAATTTAATGTGCAATAGTAATGTAGTGTGCAAATATATATGATACTATAAAAATAATACACGCAGCAGATCTCGCATAGAATAAAGACGAATCTTAGCATTTGTTAAACTATTTTATGTTTTTAATTTTACTATATTACTAAAATATACTTCACATAAGCATCAGGTAGGGGTTAAGCAGGTGTCTGCCCGTTTACTTCAGACAGGGGCCATCTTTGCCATTGGAGACCACAGACTGCATTTCTTCAGTTTTCTCCCCCTTACTGGGACCCCTCACAGTAGCCTCTCTCAGGCCCTGTCCCCAACCACAGAATCCTCCCAGTAGGTTTCTCTTCACAGTTCTCCCAATAAAAGATTCAAATGTTTACAAGAGTTCTTCATGTTATGGAGGCAAATAAAGGGGACATGCTCACTTCACTGCAGCCAAGTCTAAATGCAAGATATCTATATATATAAAAAACGTTTACCTATAAAATTCCTGGGGGTGGACAGGGCATACATTACATCAAATATCAACCTATTTTTTCGCACCCTGCTACAGTAATAGCTGAACTCTACAGAGTTGGCACAGACAGTCCAACTTCACCAGGATGGCACATCCATAAATGCCATTGCCAGGAGGTTTGTTTTCTCCCAGCACAATCTCAGGAGCATTGAGAAAATAACAGAGAAAATCGTGTCCTCTAGGAGAGCTGGACCTTATAGGTCCTTTAAGGTCCTTTACCTTCCAGCAGGACCAGTATCTGCACATCTGTGCAAGAAGCAAAAGCATGAATACAAAGCCCTACAAAGTGGCCTCCATAAGAAACAGACTTCATGAGGGTTAGCCTGAGAACCCAAGATTCTCTTTTGTGTCCTGTGTTTACTGCCCAGCAACATAAAGCACGAGTGCCATTTGTCAGGGAACACCAGAATTTGCTGGCCTGGCACTGGGGCCCTGTGATTTTTAGAGCTCATATCACAGATGTGAAAGGGTCTGGAGAAAGGACTCAAAAGTACCTGCAGCATTATTCATCATGATTGGTTTGGTGAGGGGTAAGGGGGTGGTTTGGAAAGGCGTATTCATGAAGGGATGCACAGACCTGACTACTATTAGGTATCGTGATGAAATTCTTGAACCCATTATTAAACAGTATGGATAAGCAAAGAAATCGCGAGTTAAGCATTTTCTTTACAAAACATACACACATACATATTACATACATTCTCTCTCACACACAAACACAATTAAATCTTCTGCGTTCCTCTTAGTACTGCTTCCTGCTTGTCCTTCCCTCAGCCTTCAGATTGGCTGGCCCTGCTAGGGGAGGGTTGGGAATGTTGTGCATTTAGCAAAAGGAGAAAGAGAAATGGCAGGTCAGTGAGCCAGTAGGCTGGGGCAACAGCAAGTGTGCCATAGGTTGCATTATGTTTTTCCAATTGAGATCTTGTGCTCCTTGATTTGTTTCAATAGTGTAAATTTATAGGATAACAAAATTGTGGGTCCCAGTAAACCATATCACAGTACTACATGTACGCCATTTGTAATCCCTCATCTAAGGCACAATAGTAATGCAATACAATGTATGCACAGAATGGCTTGACAAGTTTTTCTGTTGTTTTTGGCTGCTCCAGATAACAGGAAGTACAGCATATCTAGAACCCTGTTAACTCTTTGTCTTTGCAGAAAGACTGAAAACGAAAACATATTTCTTAAACTCAAAATGTAGAGATTAAGAATACCTGTATATTATATTGTCATTAAAATCAATTTGTGGCTATAGTAATGTAGTGTAAGTAATGTACACTTTATAATATTTTATTAAATCGAGGGGGCAGCTTATTTTATATAGTGTGTAATGAGAGTAGGAGAACTCAAACCAGTAAATTCTTTTTGATATCTAACAGTAGAAAGTAAATCACATTTTTGTTGCTTATCTGTTATAAGAACATATCAGTTTTCTCAAAGTCACTTCACAGTCAGCCTCTTTCTGCCAGCAGAATGTTGTCATAATGGTGATAAGAGTATTCCACATTTCGCAGAGTAGCACTCCTCGACTTTCTCTAACTTATTATCAGAACAGCCAGAATGTACAAAAAGTTTACCTTCTACTTTTCCAAACTATTGCTGAAGAACAGAATAGAATGTGAACAAGGTCAGAAGACATAATAGAAACTTGTTCTATTTTACAACCATCTAAAGACCTTGCCTAGTGATGACACCACATGTGATCTTCCGATCACCACCACTGCCCTATATTGTATTGGCTGTGGGATGGGCCAAAGTAAAGAGGGGTGAAAAATGGTAGTTTCACAGCCAAACTGGAAAACTTGACAGGTTTGTTAAGTTTGTCAGGTAAGTCAAAGAGCCAAAGACCAGCAGGTGGAGAATCAGATCAACATTAACAGATATTAAAAAAAAGTTCACATGGGTGCCCTGCGAACTCAACAAGAGGAGTTCACTTGCCCGTTTCTGATTCTTTGCTCCATGGGGCTAAACAGGGGTTGTTTATAAACGATCCCCAGGCGCTTGCACAGAGTGAGCAGATACCTGCCACACGAGCGCTGACAGCCCAGGAAGCGACCATGTAAATCAAGTCTAAAAGCCTTTTTTAAAGTGTACTAGATACATGTACATATTCAGTTACCTTCCAGTTTCTAAAAGGCTACTGGGTTCAAAAGATGTTCCAAGTCAGTTGTTGTGCTTTTAGTAACAAACATGTCATTTTCTTTGGCATTTCAGTATATAAGCTTTTAAGACATGGATGTTAAAGTCCAGGGATTTTTTTTTAGACAGCCGGTAATTTAAATTCATGAGCAAATGTAGAAGGAAGAGTGCCTACAGCCTCATCCTACAAATAACCGTGTTAGTAAAGATAATACTGTTAATGATTGTGCACATATTAAATTTGTATAATTTGCTTTAAATTGGTAACTTTATTTGCCTTGTGCAAAGTCATTCCAGAAGATAAAGGCAAGGGCTGAGAGTGAGAAATGGGCTAGGCAAAGTGCTAGAGCTTTCAGATATAAATTATAGATCCTAAAGTACTAAATATTCTCAAAAAAGCTGATCTAATAAAAAAAAATACAGCTTAGCCAGAACTTTAAAACCACACACAGCTTGATACAGACTGTACTTAACTAAAACTTTATCTGAAATAATCAAAATATCCATTAATTGTATATACAATAGTGACAAAAATTTTTTTTTAAATGACAACCCCTGTTTATGAACATATTTTATAGTTATACTAAGGCTATGTTTCCACAGCGTTTAGGGATGCACGATACCCCCTGTGTCAATCATTAGTGTTGAGCTTGAATATTTGAATAGCGAATATATTCTACGAATATAGGCTATTCGAGAATTCACCAATCTCCCGAATATGGCAACAGCCATGCTTTGCAAATAAAGAATCGCAAGTTTAAAATAAATACCACATGTGACCATTCATTTTCAAGGTAATTGCAATGTGATTATAGTTAAGAATATATTTTGCAATGCATTGCCATACACTTGAATTTAGAACATCGAATATTAGTATAATTATTTGCAAAATATCGCAAATTTGAATATTGCCTATGCCCTTCATCACTATTAATCATATTCCTTGACGGGGATGTCGACGAATCCCATACATATAGTCAGGTCCATAACCTGAGAATCGCAAATTCATTGGGACAATGACACACATGTTGGGCTCTATACACCACCACAATGGATTTGGAATGAAACAAACACAATGTGCTTTAACTGCAGAGTGTTAGCTTTCATGTGAGTGTATTTACATTCAAATCAGGTGAACGGTGTAGGAATTACCAAATAAATAAATAAATAAAACAGTTTGCATATGTGCCTCCCACTTGTTATGAGACCAAATGTAATGGGAAAATTGGCTTCTCAGCTGTTGTGTGATATTCCCTCATTATTCCAAGTGTCATGGTGCGGGCATGTATGGCTGCCAATGGAACTGGTTCTCTTGTATTTATTGATGATGTGACTCATGAAAAAAGCAGCAAGATGAATTCTGAAGTGTTTCGGGCAATATTATATGCTCATATTAAGCCAAATGCTTCAGAACTCATTGGACGGTGCTTCACAGTGCAGATGGACAATGACCCAAAGCATACTGCAAAAGCAACCAAAGAGTTTTTTTAAAGGAAAGAAGTGGAATGTTATGCAAAGTCAATCACCTGACCTGAATCAGGTTGAGCATGCATTTCACTTGCTGAAGAGAAAACTGAAGGGAAAATGCCCCAAGAACAAGCAGGAACTGAAGACATTTGTAGAAGAGGCCTGGCAGAGCATTATTAGGTGCATTCCAGACTTTCCAGACTTCAGGCTGACAGTATGCAGTTAAAGCACATTGTGTTTGTTGCATTCCAAATCCACTGTGGATGTGGAGCCCAAAATTTTAGAATTTTGCAATATTTATGGACCTACCTGTATGCAAGACTTCCCACCTGCCTGTTCGCCTGACATTAAGCAGATAGTGGAGGTTGGCGTACCGCTCTGCGTAAATCTCTCGGCCGGTGGACCCACTGAATGCCGCGTGAACAAGCGGGACGGGGAGTGTTTCATATGTACGCCATGGAAACATAGCCAAAATATGGTGCATTCATACCTAAACACAGAACAATTTTGAATTATTTAACATTTGCTTTTGTGCATAGCCACTTGTTGATCAGCATGCTGTTAAGTAGACCTATCAACTTTTTACCCTCATACTTTATAACTTTCTGTATAACTGAGGGTATGTATCCACGGGGCAATTCATGGATTGGGTATCATGAACGTATCACATCGACATGTCCATGATACCCAACCTATGAATTACTGATGTTTTAGTCCACATTACAGCTGCATTGGCAGTAATGCGTCCTAGTCATTTAAATTAAAAAAACACAGAAAACACGTGGCCGATTTGAGGAAGATCAGTGGACGTGTTAGCATGACGTATTGCCTGTCATTGATGGTGGCACACAGTGTCACCACAATGACCACGTGGGTTGGGTCCATGTCTTTTTCACTCCATTCAGTGCACTCTGAATGTGGGGGAAAAGACACAAGGGACACACTCACTAACCTAGAATGAGTATACAGATGTGTTCTGCTTAATGCTGCAGCTAGCTCACTGTTTGTTACAAGTCTTACTGAAACTTTTGGCTTACCTGGAGCATCCTCTGTACTTTTTATCAGGAGGGGGCTGAGGGCTGTCCACTGAGTAAATTTGCTGCCATAGCAGCCAGATGATTTCAGTAGTTCACCTGCTCAGCAGGGTCTGACCTCTGTACTACTTCCACTGGGTTATGAGTCAATTTTCATTATCATTTTAATATAAGAAATAGACACTTTTTCAATTACGATACCTTACCACCTAGCTTTGTTTGTACTAAGAATGCATATTATGTACTGCTATTTGTCTCTTGTGAAAGCTATTGGTAAATGCTAAGTTCACTTTATTAAAAAAGTTCTGTTAATAATACTCTATAGTGTGTTAATGGTTTTCTGGTACTTGGATATCAGCCTTAAACAATAGGCATGCCATTTTCACTACCATTCATTTTACCATTCATTTTGGCCTTGTACCATATACCCTTACGGTGTAATAATTACCTATGCTGTATATTATTTTTTTTGCCATGTTTTAAAAAGTAGAACACCAAAAGAACAATCATGAACACAATGTCTATGAGTCTGTAAGATTTGCTTTTAGGTTACTCCTGTATTTTAAATGATGCAGGTAGAAATGTTTATTGATTATATTTGATGTTTTCAGAGAGGATTACAAAAATCTTTTTTAGTCTAGTCTGAAATATACAGTCAAAAGTAAAAATACAAGAAAAGAGATTTTAACTGTTTTGCAATAACACGTTAATATAAAAACTATGGCCATCCAGCACGGAGGATGGTCACTAGTGTGCTTGTTTCTAGACAATGCTAGCAGTTTGAAGTATAAGGACAGTAATGATCGGACAGCATGCAGCCTTTCAGCTGCCAGTCCAGCACTGCAGCTCTAACCTTCGCTCAAAATAATAGCAAAATATGTTGTTTTTGGCAGTGTACTGTACCGCAAGTCCCACAGCAGGTTTACCAGTTGCCTAGGTTATGATTATCTGTGTGTGCACCCCTGTGTTTGGTTCAGTTATGTTGAATATGTTACATTATGGTTATGGTCTGTGTTCCCCTTCATAAATGATGCCCTGTGTGGATAATAATCATACCTACAGGGAGTGCACAATTATTAGGCAAGTGGTATTTTTGAGGAATAATTTTATTCTTGAACAACAAACCATGTTCTCAATGAACCCAAAAAAATCATTAATATCAAAGCTGAATATTTTTGAAGTAGTTTTGTTTGTTTTTAGTTTTAGTATTTTAGGGGATATCTGTGTGTGCAGGTGATATTACGTGCATAATTATTAGGCAACTTAACAAAAAACTAATTTATACCCATTTCAATTATTTTTACAAGTGAAACCAAATAACATCTCACATTCACAATAACATTTCTGACATTCAAACAAGACAAAACAAATCAGTGACCAATATAGCCACCGTTCTTTGCAAGGACACTCAAAAGCCTGCCATCCAGGATTCTGTCAGTGTTTGATCTGTTCACCATCAACATTGCGTGCAGCCGCAACCACAGCCTCCCAGACACTGTTCAGAGAGGTGTACTATTTTCCCTCCTTGTAAATCACACATTTGATGATGGACCACAGGTTCTCAATGGGGTTCAGATCAGGTGAAGCAGGATGGCCATGTCATTAGTTTTTTCTTTCTTTATAACCCTTTCTTGCCAGCCCCGCTGTGGGAGTACTGGACGCGTGTGATGGAGCATTGGTCCTGCATGAAAATCATGTTTTTCTTGAAGGTGCGACTCTTGCCTGTACCACTGCTGAAGAAGGGTGTCTTCCAGAAACTGGCAGTAGGAATGGGAGTTGAGTCTTTGGACTCCATCCTCAACCTGAAAGGGGCCCACAAGCTCTCTTTGATGTACCAGCCAAACCAGTACTGCCACCTCCACCTTGCTGGCGTCTGGTCGGACTGGAGCTCTCTGCCTTTCTTTACCAATCCAGGTCCAGAGTGCCCAATGCCCTCTGGGGGACCATCAGATCACTCTCATTTATCGTTCATACAACTTAGAAAAAATCAGTCTTGAGATATTTTTCTTGGCCCAAGTCTTGACAGTTTCAGCTACTGCGACCCGGTTGACTATTTTGAATGATGAAAAGCTTGATTGTTCGATGATCACGCCTTCAGACGCTTTGCAATTTTTAAGAGTGCTGATCCCTCTGCAAGATATCTCACTATTTTTGACGTTTCTAAGCCTGTCAAGCCCTTTTTTGACCCATTTTGCCAAATGAAAAAGGAAGTTGCATAATACATTATGACACCTAATATAGGGTGTTGATGTCATTAGACCCACACCCCTTCTTATTACAGAGATGGCACATTCACCTCAGTATGTTGCTTAATTGGTAGTAGGCTTTCGATGCCTTTACGAGTTGGAGTAGGAGTAAGAACATGCATAAAGAGGATGTTGTGGTTTCAACTCATTTGCCTAATAATTCTGCACTCCCTGTATATAATTTTCTTATAACATCCCATCTAAATCTATCCGCAATATTTTGGTTTGTGTCTGCACAATTTTTGTCAATCACCTTAATATAAAATATGTGCTGAAAACACATTGTATAGGACAGCATGGAAATAAAGTCTTCGAGCAATAAGTGCTACAGTACTTCATTTTTGGGATTTGACAATTAGTGTTACCTTTGGCTACCCTTCATGCAAATGAACCTTGAGCGACTTTATCTCTAGTCCAGACTTTAGTCTTTTAATTTGGCCCTTTGTCACCTTGGTGTCAAGACGCTACCCTCATTCCCTTGCAGGCTCTTTGTCTGGCCCCTATGTCACATTGTTAAACCATTGTGGCCCACAAGTCAAAAACGTTTCCTACTCCTCCTCTAGTCCATTGGTTGTCCTTTGTTCAACATATTTTTTTAGGTGATAGTCATAACAAGTTGGGAAGTCCACACAAAACAATTTCAGATATGCCATGAATTCATTCAGTCAATATAATACCTAGTCTCCATTGCATCAAACTCCCCATGTTTACTTGCATCAAACCTAGGGATTTGGAGTATGACTGCGGAACTGCGGAATGGGTGCAGCATTTTTTCCTTTTTCAAACAGAACTGACTATTAATCATGGCTGAACATGAGCCAGGTCCATTCAAAAAGAGGCGGATCTTGAAGTCTCTAGTGAACATATTCTTGCACTGGCCAGATCTTGCTGCTCCTGATCCATCGGGTGGAAGAATAATAATTTTCTTTTCGCCGGTGAATGTGGCGGGTCGAACACCCATACTGTTCGCCAGGAGAAGAAAAGCGAACATTGCATGTTGGTGTTGGGGACAGTTCGGACATCACTACTGACTATTTATTTGCAGCCTAATATATTCTATGCCTTTACAGATTCCATTGTACTGTATAATAATTCAGTGTTTTTAATGTTGAGGCTGATTATCATAGATTAAATAATTTTTGAGGACTGCATTCTGCTGGCTTAGGGTTCTTTTGCACGTGACCTTGTTGCGGTGGGTTATCACCGAAATTTAGCAATCTGCGCCCATTGAAAAGAAAGGGGTAGACAAGTGGCAAATACGTGGCCTTATGCACATCAACAGGATGCACCTATGAAATATCAATGGACACTCCCCGCATCAGACATACAACAGCGCGTGTCACCCAAATAAAAACACAGTAATCCACGTTTGTTTTGCATGACTTGTGTACGCAGGATATGACGCACCTGTGTATGTTTCTATAGGAAACCTGTGTCCCTTTTACACTAGAGCTATGCTTGCATTTCTGGTAATGCGTGATGGCGAGTGTTACCAAAAATGCCCTGCTGTATTCAGTTTTGAAAACACAGTGCAAATTAGTCTTTTTTTTTAAGTCCAAGCCTTAGGCTCATGCAGGTAGTAGGAGTAAAATAGTATTTATATATATATATATATATATATATATATATATATATATATATATATATATATTGCATATACTAGAAATATTTAGTATACTTAAATTGGAATTAGATTAGCAGCTTTATTAAATATGTATTTATTTCTCTCTTTTCAGGTATTGGCTAACAAACAAAGTACAAATCAAGAGACCAAGCACCGGCCTTCTGATGTACACACTGGCAACACGATTTTGTGATGAAATTCATCTGTATGGATTCTGGCCTTTCCCCAAGGATATTTATGGAAATATAGTCAAATATCATTATTATGATGAGCTGAAATATAAATACTTTTCTAGCGCTGGCCCTCATAGGATGCCACTGGAATTCAAGACACTGAATTTATTACATAATAAAGGAGCATTGAAACTTACAACTGGAAAGTGTGAACAGCAATAACAGTTTCTGAAATTTACCAAGTTACACAATCTCACTTGAGATATTTTTAAGATTTTTGGGAGCTGTGCTCTTTTTAAAGGATCTGAAATCGTGTTCCCTCATAAAAAAACATTCTTGAAGCTGGATTACTGTTACTTGCGGATCAGTTGGGCACAAGGTGCTAAGCTACCATAGGATGTTTTAATGAAGTGCCACATTTTAATAGAAAACATGAATGTTCAACTCATGTTTACAAGGCCGACAAGTGCAATCGCCATGGATTTAAAGCCCCTTAACATTTATTGGATCCCAGGAAGAACACACCAGCTCGGAGTGATGCACAGTGGCTTTTGAAAAACTGCTGACACTTAGTTTGTGTTCACGTTTGGAAATCTGTGTTCACATGGTTTGACTTGATTCTATTGGTCCCATCATTTTGATTGCCCTTGTATTATAAATTTGTAATTTTTCTAAACTTTTTTTGTAGATTAGAAACAGATATGAAAGCTATGAACTAGAATAGACAATTAGATTGGTTTAATGTAGACTCTTTAGCATGGCTGTGAGTATCAATACACTCAAACACGTTACTGCCAGTATAAATATTGTACAAAAAGTTGGTAGTAATTTGTGCCAGGACATGTGTCACAGAAGAATAAGATCTAAAAATGACAACTATGAATGTTGTGTTTGCCTTCGGTAAGGGACTTTTCTGAACTTTATTTAAAGTGGACTCATCACACATACAAAGCATGGCACCATTATCTTGATTTTTTTAATAATAATACAGGCACTAGCAACATTACTGTTTTAGGAAGTATACGATTTGTTCAACTTGCAGCTCTTTTGTTTAGAAATTATATCCATATCCATAGTTTCCAATTTAAACTAAAAAATGCACTTTCTCTTCATTTTTACATGTTCCCCTCTCAGTGGATCTTTCTGACACTTCCTCTGCTGAAGACATTTTAAGAAAGTAAAGAAATGACCCTATTAGTAAAACTAAAGCTTTACTACCATTTAGGGCAGTGGTGGGCAACTGAGTTGATATGTAGGGCCACAAGTACGGCCCTCGGCATCAGTAAAGGGTCGCACATAACATCGATCCAGAACCTCCCCCTGGCGACATATCTTAGCAGGCGGTGGACCAGATCTCGACAGGCAGTCAAAACCCAACAGAACCCCCCCTTATGCCCCTGGGTGCAGCGCTTATATGTAGATCTGGTTTCCCTGATCAACATTGCCAATTTTACTGATGTAGGACCGCCAAAGTTGATTAGGAAAGCTGGGTCAGCGTGTGACCACTACACAGGTGAGTTCCTATGCATTAACAGTTCAGTTTTGGGGGCCGCATGTGAAGGACCAAGGGGGGCCACAGGTCGGGCACCTGGATTTAGGGGATTGCTGAAAAATTGGTTTTCCCATATTTTAATAATTATAGTTGACAGGACAAAAGAATACGTTGCTCTCTAGTAGGACAGAAATAGAAGATAAGGGTTCCAACTTAACCAATAGCCAAAAATGTTTGGTTTATCATATAAGTCAAATCCAAGGATGCACTTATTGAGTACAGAGTATAAAGAAGCCACAGCTATAGTAAAACCTCAAAACTGAATAACATTTTGTTTTCCATCCTAAAAGATTAACTAGCCTATAGAATCTTCTGATGAGCTCCTCTTGATGGTTAGAATAGGATGAGCAGAATTGAAGCCTTCTCCTTTTACTGCTAACATGGATGCTTCTGACCAGAAACCTTAAGGTCATGAAGATGCTGTCGTCAATGCCTTGTTGGATGCATACTTATTCCCAGAAAACAAGGCGATGGGTCCACTTTAATCTGAAGTTCAAAAGAATGGTTCAATTTTTATTTAATTTTTCAGTATTAGATAATGCAGAGCTTTTCTGAGAAACAAGAAATGTACTGAATGTACTGAAAAGTAGACAGTTATGCTTTCAAAACAGCTTGAAGTCTTTTTTAAGTCATTAGTAATGTCTGAGCCTCAAAACAGCCATATTGTTGCTGTAAAAAAAAAGCATTTATAAGTTAAGTGTGATTAAAGAATATTTTCTGTCTGAACATAGGTGCCCTTAATTTTGGTACCAAAGATTTCAGTGAATTTGTATACATTTTTGTTTTATTAAAAAAAATACATTTGTTGTACATTCAGTATTGCAAAGCTATGCTGCAGGAAAATAATTGTTTGATTTGTTTGATTAGGATGTATGTTCTTTTTTCGTAAATGCTTCATATTTGTAAGTATGGTTTAGGAGATGTCCATGTGTGATAGCCTGTAATGTGTTTATATATGTGTCTGTCCCATTCTCAGAAGGCAGTTTAATGTATGTTTACTCTTTCATTTTTATATTTTTAGGTTCAAATTATCATCCCATGTGCCAATCACATCAGGACATTAAAAAGCATTGCAATTTCAAATTTCCCATAAAACCTGTCTCAATAGACATATTTTTTAATCCGTTATCTCTCAAATGAATTAGGTAAACTGATACAGACTTAAGCTGGGCATACAAGTCACAATTTTTCTGCGATCGTTTTTTAATCCGATCGCCCATCCGATTCCGGAATCGATTTTAATTTGCGAAAATGATTGCAACATACCATGCATTCAATTTCTGGGCGATTCTATCCTGAAAGTCTCAATATATCTTGCACGTACACATTTATGGGTTTGGAGTGGTGTTAGCTGAAGAACTGGCCAGTGACCAACAGCACACAAACAAAGGTCATTTCCACAAGAATCATAGATGGATCGCTTAAAACGATCGCATGAGACAACTAACAGCACTCGATTCATGTGCTTTTTATTAGAATTATCCATCAGAACGGATCCGTGAACTATCGTTTTTTTGTCCTATTTTTGACAAAATCGATCGCTCAGGCACTTTTGGCATGCTTCAATTTTTATTCAATCCAACCGCGCGATCGATTTTGATAAACGATCGCACTAAAATTGAACTAAAAATCGTGACGTGTATGCCCAGCTTTATGTATGAAGCTGTCCTATAAATAGGACAATGGTAGATAATGGTTCACTCTAAATTGTGGTGAATTTATTTTAGGTAATTTTTTATTTGACTGCAATGTGAAAACAATAATCTAAAAAATCAAATCTGGAAGCTCCCTTTCCTGTAGCTAGAAAATTCTGTTCTGTAGGCTTCTATCACTAGTAGTGCATTTACCTGCAAGCCATTATAGAGGATAAACACTGTCATCCTAATGCAAAACTCCATAACTTTTCCAAAACAGGGAAGGGTAGGAATATCTTATACAGACGCTTGGATTTTTTGTCTTCTGGTATATACCGCCCAATGTCACACAACATTGTATTACTCATGTGACCAAGCAACAGGTGGTGCAGTGGGCATGAGGTTACCTGAGTGTAACGAATATATTTTTTAAAGCAGATTGGAGTTATGGTGGGCATTGCATTATGAAAATACAATGATATACCATATATTTGAATATTTGCCAAGACATGGTTAGTAATTCCATAAGCTAGGCATACACGTTAAAATTCCTGCATGATCCAACCGCCAATCCGATGCTGTGTGCACTCCCCAATCCCTTAGAGATCGGGTCGTGCAAGAATTGGAGGCTGCAACTGACGAGGATTGGGCTAAAATCAGCCGTCCTGTCGGATCGCACAGTTATCTGACAGGATGGTAAACTTTAGCCCGATCCCATTAGTTCGGCTGGGGACGGCTGCCCCCAGCCGAAGTAATGAGCTGCACATAAAGAGTGCCGTCCGATTCTCTGCACTAGCGGGCGGGCGTGATGACGTCATCACGCCGCTCCTAGTGCAGAGAGTCGGATAAAGAATAGACTGAAAATTGTACCGTCTATTCCCAGCTATAGAAATGAATTTTGGGGCTTTTCTTTATTCTATAAAGTATAAACTACGAGGAATGTATGCTGTTCACTAAGCAAATGTAATCATCCCTTTGGTAGGGAATAAACATCTTGCTAACAGCGAAGCAACTCTATCTCTGATGACTTCACTATCCATTCAATTTTTTATCCTTTTGAATAGATATTCCTTGAAAAAAGTGACATCACACAGCAAACCAGGGTGATAATTCAATTTGCAAAATCACTAGACTAAAGGCTGCCATACACATGCCGATAAGCGGCCGATTTTTAACCTGACCGACGGGCATGCACGCTCGCGCTGTCGGTCAGGTTAAAAATCGGCCGCTTATCGGCATGTGCCCACATGGGGCGACAGATCCCTGTCGCCCCACAGCTCGGCCGGCCAGAGAACGGACTTGTCCGATATTCTCTGGCCGATGCAAGCCGATGCCATAAGCTTAAATGAAGACCGGCGTCTTCATTGAAGCTTATGGCCGGCACACAAAGGGTGCCGGCCGACTGAAGGGGCCCCATAATGCACCGGGGTGCAAACGTGATGACGTCATCACGTTTGCGCTCCGGTGCATATCGGAGTAGGTCTGTCTGACCTACTCGGGCTGTGTATGGCAGCCATTTATGTTGAAATATAGAAACTTTAAAAAACAGTTAAGCATTCCCAAACTATTATAGTTTTCTTTAAAGAAAAGAATAAAGAATCTGAACTACCTGAAATGGTTATAGACAAACCCTGCTCTGAACTTTGGAAGGTCACAAGTACTCTGAGAAGGACTATAAAACAAAAAATGAAATGAGAAGAGGGGAAGCCTGGAGAGATCCACTGTGCAGTTGTTACATGGTCTCCAGCATTCTGGAGCTAGCTCAGCATTCTGCTCAGGCTGGCAATACGCAGCACAACAAAAGCAAACCATATGAATTATTTATTATTTGCATCATTCAGGCCATGTGGAGTTGCAGTGAAAAGTGCTTTTGATCTTGAAATTGTTTGTTATTTTTACATAGAGGGGTTTCAATATGTTAGAACTTTTTTCTGACTGATAGATTGTGACTGAACATTTAACATTTTGCCCTTTATCTGAATCAGAACAATTGTTCTATAATAGCTGCCCATGTATGGTCAATTTGTGCTGTATAAATGGTATATTGTGCTGTATGATGTACAGCTCACAGTGTTACATCAGTCGCATTTCTTCCTCATCAGGTTATTCAGCTTGTGTCTCCTCAACCCAACTGTTTAGCAGAGGGTTCTTCATGTTTTTATTGTCTTTCATTGTATTTTGTAGAAATGTTTCTAATAACTGAAAATATTTAATTGACTATATATGAGAGTTGCAAATATCCAGACCTGCTGTCTTATAGCCAGTGTAGAGCCTATATGTCTTTGTCACATGTTAACCTAACTAGAGCACTTATGACTCATCATTTTCCAACAAATATTTTATTCTTAAGGCTTAAAGTACAACTAAACTTTAAACTTTTTTTTTAGATTTGAGCATTTGATTTGAGGTCAATATACTCTCCAGGTCAGCATAAGAGTTGATCACCAATGCCACCAAAGTGATAGTATAAATCTCAAAATTGAAATTGCCATTTGAATAGAATGGGTCTAAAATAGTTCATAGAAAGCTCTGTAATAAGGGAGTTCCATTTGAACTTCCTGAGGAATCCACAAGACAAAAAGTAAATTTGATTGTCCCTAAGGCTATGTTTCCATGGCGGCCATGAGTCCACCAAGGTCTCTCCATCTAACGCATCTATGTGTTAGGACATTCGTGGACATGACATGCGTTAAGGCATGCATTACGGACATGATCCTGAAAGTGATGATTGTGAAGGACGGGAAGTGATGTTGTGTAAGTATTTTAAAAAAAATTTCATCATCTATACTTGCGTTGGACTTTTTAATTTTAGTGCAACAAAGCTCAGCCACATTACATCAACACATGTGGAAACATGTCTTTTGATTGTAATCAACATCCGTGATTCAACCATTCGATGCGGTGGAAACAGAGCCTAATAATTGTCAGAATGTAAAAGTGATATTAAAAAAAGTTTTGTCTTTATCTGTAAATCATCAATTGTAAAAGTTTTAGAACAACGCTGTATATAAAAGCACAGAGGTAAGTGATAGGACAAACCACAATAGTATTGTTGGTTTGTCCAGTCTACCTTGTCATGGGGCCAAATATTTGTTTTTTTTTACACCAGAGGGATATATATAAACTTTCTAAACACTATGCTGTTACTGCACATTATTTTCTTTCTCATGCAAGAGTGTGTATTTGCTCAAGCTCTATACCCAAGTGCATACAGTAGTATTATGCATAATTGTGTATTTTAGTAAGGCTCAAACTTGCTGAGTTTTTGGAATGTGTAGGCTTTATATATGTCCCCAGTGTGTATTCATGATATATTATATTGTCTACAATTTTCATACAAAGCCTGTAAAACCAATGTAGTTAACTATCCAATATCAAGCCAATCTCCACGTCAATAACAAAAAAGCAGTTTCTATGGACGGTTATTGCCATTTTAATAATGTGCATTAATATTCTACATTTATACGCTGTTCTTTTGTTATCTAAATTGGACCTCATCCTCACATCATCATACAGCCATCAAAAACTGAATTATAAAATTGTCTCTGTGTGTTTGTAGGATGCATATAGCTAACATCTAAATCAATTTAAATAGTTTTCCAGATTGAATTTATTATGTTAAGTTGGGTCATGAAACCTCTGATATACAAATGTCCATTTAATTTATTATCTGTAAGAAAATCTCCTGTTATCATGAACCTCAAGTCGTCCCATGATATACCAAGAATAAAAAGCATGTCGCTTTGATGCACATAACAAACCTTCAGCATGTACATAATATAACATACATAAGGAATTTAATGCATGTAAATTCTGTAAGAAAAAATATGACATTTGTCTACCAATGAAATCCTGGACACCCATGTATTCATGTAGGCATTGCCAACACCTGATTTTTTCATAATCGTATCATAGACTTTAATGTTAGGATATTCACACATTAAGATTTAAAATATAACTTAAAATACACACAAAGTAAAAAAAAAAAAGAACCTGAAAATATAGATGATTACACTCTTAAGTCTCTTCTATAAATCAATAACAAGATTGTAATTAATTATTTAAAAAAAATTCAGTAACATTTATGGTCAAAACAGCTTTAGTAGGGGCCCTTTCACACTATATGTGTTGCTTTTTAAAAAACGTTTTTTTTTTACCGCATGTGTTGTTTTGTACTGCATGTGTTTTTTCATAGACAACCAATGTTACCATGTACACTGTATTTTTCATTAATTTTTCCAAAATTTTCCATTGATTTGTTCAAAAATGCAAATGCAAGATGCAGATGTAATGTGAAAAATGCATGCGTTTTTGGATATATAAAGAAACGCATGCCTTTAAAAAACACATATAGTGTGGAAGGGCCCTAAAACATTTCATACTGCCTGCAGTGTTAAAATACGCTTTTATTTATTATCAAAAAGTAAAACTCATCAAATAGGGAAGAGGCACATATAAGAAGACATTAAGTGTTATGGGATTTTATTGTACGACTTGTAATATTGTTTTGCATTGCTCTTGTCTGTTTAGTAGGAATGGGTAACAAAGAGGTAGAAAATAGTGGTAATTTATAAAAGAAAGTAAAATGAAGATTTTTGATGCACTCATTTTGAAGCTTTATTTTATATTGTGGTTTTTTTTTGTTTGTTTTTTTTTGCTTTACCAAAGTGTGCCATTGAAAACACAAAGAAAATAATAACAACATGTATTCCCTTTCTGTATTTATTAAACCAATATTTCAAATGATTCAAATACAATGCAGAATTTGTTAAGAATAGTTATAATTGCAGTTATTATGATATTCAGTAATGCTTTGGTTAGTTTAGTCATGCATACGAAACAGGTAAGATTCAATTATAAGAATTAGGAGTCTCCCCATAAACATTTTTACCAAACATGCAATCCCTGGTCTTTCTAGCTGCACATGCTGTGGAGAAATGAAACCTTTACTGACTTCCTGCCATTATTATGTAATGTGAACATCAGCACTTTTACATGCGAATATTGGGAGCGCAATGTGTTGTCAGAGTGACATCTAGTGGCAGAATGTAAAATCAGCTGCATAGAAGTATTTCAGAGAAAAACAGCACTTGTACATGCGAATATTGCGAACGCAATGCCTGTTACTTTTCACAGAATCTTACATATTCCAGATTACAAAGATATAGCTCTATATTTAAGATCTTTGCAAATTCTCGAAGTGTTGATATTCACTAATTGGCACCACTAATTGGCACCACTAGTGCAAAATTGATGGGAAATGGTTATTAGCCTTCAGAAGATGAATGCCCACAATACCTGCAGCAACAGAAGTCAGGGATGGTTTGTTTTAAAAGCTCAGTTAGGGCTTATCCCCACTTGGGTGACCGGCCAAAGGGCAGCGCATCCATTAATTTAAGTAGCCCTGCATGTGGACCCGATTTTTCAACCACGTCCATTCATTCTCTATGGATCCGGGGGCGGCTTCATTTAATGTATAGTAAAAAAAAAAAAACGGTGGCGGACGCTCATGCACTTTGTTCAGCCGTGAGCGAGCCAGCTGCCTATGTGGGAACAAGCCCATACTCACTTTTCCGTATGATAGTTCTTTTTTAGAATTATTTTCCATATAGAAAATTCACTGCATGTATTACATTGAATACTTTTAATAGGAAATTGGTTTTCTATCACTCCACAGCAGGTATGGGGCAGTAAAGGATTTTTTAAGTGGAAAAACTTTGGCAGAGCAATGTGTTTCCTATAGATTCCAATTACAAGGAAAATTATTTTTTTCCATAAATTACTTTAATTGGTATCTTAAGTCAAAAATATGAATATTCATTATTGATCACCCAGAATGTATATCAAATTTGGCAAAAGACAAATACGTTGCATAGGCTACTGAATTACCATATCTATCAGGAACCTCCATCTCTGTCCTAAATGACATCAATGTGAAAGCCAACCAGGTGCAGTGTTTGCCCCTCTTGTACTTGGTTGTACCCCCAAGATTATTTGACAAAATTAGTGGAGTGAGTAGACTGACCTTTATAGTTGTAGGCCAACACAAGCTTAAACAGCCAAAATTAGTTTTACATTAAAAAATGACATACAAAATTGTTCAAATTGTAAAAATTTTTACATTTTAAAATCAGATCTAGTGATTTTGTAAATCTGCAGCTGAAAGGAAATAATATGTCTGTTATCACAAACATGTTTGGTGAATGCACTGTATTTGTGGCTTTTTGTAAGTATCTTTGTCTTCTCGATTTTGCTAATAACGTTATATGTAGCTGAAGTTGAAAAGCCAGAAACGTATAGCTTTGGAATAAACAATCAGCCTTTTTGCCTTTCTTAAATGTATTATATTTGCACAGTTTTGTTCCTTTATAGAAACACTGATTGTTTAGGTAAAAGCACAATAATTTCTTGAAGGGATGTGGTTTACAAAGAATCATTTAGTCTGGTCTGTACTACTGAACCTGATGGACTTTGAGGAACTTGTAAGCAAATTGGTTCTTTACTTGTCATTGTTTAAGATGTGTTTTTATTATGTGTACAAATTTTTTTATGATTTTCTCATTTGTAAAATTCTTAATCTTTAATAAAACTTTTTTTCTATGATTTTGTTTCTTGGCTTCTACAATTTTTTTTAGCAAATGAATGCATATGAACATTACAGATACTCTGACACTTCTGCAAATGTGGTGAAAATAAACTGGCAATACCAGGCATACTACAACAGATGGGCTTTGCAGAAAATGTAACACGCATAGCAGTTAAATAACATAGGAAACCTGTGTTTGGTTTTCTCGCCCCAATAGTATGAAGCTAAATTTGTTTATCTTTTAATAACTATGTGTGTGATCAAATATAGCTTGAAAATAGAATTCTCCCTAGCAATAGTGATGAGCAGCATAGGCCAAAATTCGCATTCGGGAAATATAGCACATTTTATGCCTAATATTCACAAATTCGAGAATTCTTGATTTCAAGTCATAATTATCTTCATTGCTCAAATAGGCTCTTGTATATAAGCATATTGTGAACGCAATGCACAGATGTTCTAATGTTCTAAAAAATCTTGTATATTTGTGATTTCAAATACATTGCACTATATTCAAGACTTTTGGGAATTCTCAAAGTGGCAATATTCACGATTAGAATATTCGCGATCAACACTACCTAGCATTGACACACACAGTATATTAGACACTTTAAGCCATTATGGTTAGGATTTCTGTGATGTTCCTATTGCTATCTGTGTCCCTACAAATTACCCTCCTGGCCTGTTAGCACAGAGACAAGAATCCAGGGGATATAAAGCTGATGGGCACCATCCATATCCTTTTAAGCTAATTTCCCATGTAATGAAAATTCTGCATGGCTAATCTGACATCCATAGCTGCTTCTTGACAAGTCGTAATTCTTCTATAATGTAGAGTGGCAGTATGGTGACTCTACAGTGAGCGGAGAAGTCAAGGCTAGTCAAGAGATTTCCTAGACTACATGGTAGTGTGCATGCAGCCAGTATACCTATCCGCCTCCCTTTTGACACACAAGATATGAACACTTTAAACACACTTTCATGTTCAGTTTTTTTCTAATTGTTGTATGATTCATTTGAATATGTAAACTAAGATATGTATTGTCTAGGATGAAGCTTCTGACATGATCTGGGGAATGATGTGGGATAAATCTGCTGGAAAGTTCACTACTGGGATGACTGGCAACTGTAGAAAGTTGTATTAACGAACATCAGTAATAGCTTCTCAAAGCAATAACTTGATTAATTATCATCAATAATTGCTTCTTTTCTCCTCTGCAAATTCCCAAAATCTATGCTTTAATAGTGACACACTTCCCACTGTTCATTCTTGATGATCAACGAAAAATTAAAAGATACAGCACATAGCTGATCTCCTATCTGCCCGGAGAGCTGGAGTGGAGCCAAGTTGCGATCACCGGCGGCCAAAATGCCACAGGTGGTCGCACATTCAGACCAAAAGATGCAGGCACTTTTCCCCAAAAATTTGGGGGATATAAAAGTGTGTCTTATGGTCCGACAAATACGGTAACTCTGAGAGGCTAAATGGTTGAAACATTTTAAAAAAAGAGGCCAATAGGTGCTTTTATTTTTACAATATCAATGTTTGCTCAAGTGTTTGATTTAGATGGAGTTGATTTAGTCCACTTAACCTTATGATTAAAGAGTTCCAAGTGTGACCAGGCATGTGTCTTTAGTAACATGGAGTTGAGCATATAGAGTACAGTAATCTGGGCTACTGGTACTTTTAGCACCACAATATTGGTATCCTATAAATTAATAGTCACTCTCAAGCAACCAGGAATTGTTTTTACTGGTATATTACCTAATATTGGTTCATTAGCTGATACTTACTAACTATGGAACAGTAAATGAAATGAACAGCCACTGGTAAGAAAGAAAATTACTATTAGAGCTTGTCCCCGCTTAGGTGGTTGGCCGTTGTGCTTTTTTTCTTATAGTGCATGTTGATGTAACCACCCCGATCTCACCCATAGAGAATGAAATGAAGTGGTTAAAAATCACATCCACACACGTTTTCTGACTGCTTCCATTCATGTCGATGAGCGCGATTGTCCGCTTCCATCTGCGTCTGGTCGTGGCCACCTGCGGTCAAAAATGCAGGAACCGCCAAAGTGGGGAGAAGCCCATACTGAGTATGAAAAATTACTGTGCAGGTTTACATTTGTGTGTTGACAATCTACCAAGTTTATTAAGTAAACATTTCCTTTCTTTCAAAATGCACATATATATTATGCATGCTCAAATGTACAGTAATTTCTTGTTTTACAATAGTAATTGAAAAACAACTACTACATTTCTTTTTGCATAGTTTACATAGTTACATCACTAACTGACTGTCAGAGGAACTCACATTCTAATGTTCTTACCACAGTGTCACTAACACAGTAAAAGCCAATTTTGGTGGGGGAAGCCAATTGCCATAGCAGTATGTCTTTGGGGTGTAGGATGAAGCCAGCACCTTCCAACCTAGGACCCTAGCACTGCAGGGCCAGAGTGCTAGCCACTAAGCCATCAAGCCACCTATACATTTGTTTATCTATCAAAAGTTTAGTGCATTAAAAGGCCCCAAAAATGTGATACAGAGTAAAAAGGTTTTAAAAAGGTGCCATTTGGAGTCCTCTGGGGATTGCATACAGTCCACCCACCCTCCTGTACCACTGCCAGCCAAGCCTAAGAGATGGACAAACAAGACAAACATGGGGGAACAAGCTTCCCACACACATGTAATGTGTATGTTTGTGTCTCTATGTGAATGATGAATGTGTCTTTATACTGGGTGTGTGTATGTATGATGCATGTCTTTGCATGATTGGTGTGTGTGAAAAAGGAAGTTGTATTTCAAATAAAGTTTGAACGCAATCTCAGACCTTGCTGTCGCCATGGTGTGTTTTTTTCACCATAATGGATGTGCTAGAAGTAATGTTACCACATCTGTAACCTTTTTAAAATAATGCATTTCCACATTGCGCTGGCGCTCATTCTAAACCTGTGTAGTTTACAAGGGGTTGGGGAGGGCTCGATAATATTGCAATACAGAAAAGGGGGCCCTGCTCGGAATGTTTGGGAACCACTGGAGTAGCAGAAGGAAGGTCAAAGAAAGGTTTAATTACATTTTAAAACAGGGAACTTCAAGCAACTTTGACTATACTACAATGCATACTAATGGAATTAAGATGCAGTTCAAATGCAACCCCAGAACTGTTATTCTCTTTACAATATTAAGGTAAACAGGAGTCTGCTGACCTGCATTTTACATTCAATTTAAATCCACTTCAAAGGCATGGAAATAATTATGAACACAAGCCATAAAGGAGGTCTTTTCTAGTAGGACCATATCTGATTCTGGTTTCTGCTTCACACTGGGTCCCTAAAGTATCACTTTATCACAACAGATATTTGGATAGAAAACTTGTAACACATCTGTATAAGCTCATTAGACTGGTTATCTACGTTCAAAGTCTATTTGCTGAAAAATGTAAGTCTGGCATCTGTTCACTGTACAATTAAATAAAAGTGCTGAAAATAAGAGTCTGTTAATAAAGATGCTGAGAGGAAGCCTTTGGTTATCTACTTTCATTTAAAGGTTTTTGTTAAAAGCACAGCCTTTAATGACACGTCTTTTTATTCCAACTTATTCCTAAAATGAGTGTACAACATAAATCTTTTTTTTTCAACACAACTTATCTATAATGACAGGGCAGAAATAAAGCTGAGCTGCTATGAAAGACTAATTATGATTATTATAAGTGTTATTGTAAAAAAGAGCAATTAAAGCAGCTAGGTATTCCCTAATATATCATTAAATGTATTTTTAAAGCCAAGTGGTTGTAAGTACATGAATTTGACTTAATTTAGTTTGATTTATCCTCTTAGAACCCTTGTACAAAAGATCCTATTAAGAGAAGTGCAAGAAACCAATCACTTTTCCTGACAGTTTAACATGCTACTAATAAAGATGATAGAAGTACAAACCATTTGACCAAATGCAATATATACAGTGGGGTGCGTAAGTTTGGACAACTGTCAATTTTCATGATTTTTCTGTATAAATCGTTGGTTGTTACGATAAAAAATTTCAATTAAACATATCATATAGGAGACACACAGTGATATTTGAGAAGTGAATTGTTTAAACAAGTGTGGCAGCCTGACCACCTAAGTTTCTGCATGTAATTTTTTGCAGCATAAAACCACTGTTCCCTATGCAAATCCGGAGGGCTAAGGGACATTAAAGGAAACCAACAATTCAGTCAATTTACATCTCAATGTTTATTAATCAGTTATTAAAAATGTGAATACATTCCACACCCTTAAAAGAGTAAGGTCACAGTTTCATTCAATTATTTGATTATTGTTACCAATATCCCTTATGGGATTACTGGTCTTCATCAAGTTATCAAGTCAAGCTGTCTTGTCATGTTTTTCTATGCGTTTCTTGAGTTACCTCACTTCCTCTGGAACTTCAACAAGACAGTAAAGCAGGTCTAAGAAGAGAGGAGTAAGAACTTCCATGAGATCATGTATGGACTTACTATTTAAGCTGTAATGTACTATTTATAACCTAGTCAATGTGTGGGGAGGCGACACATCTTAATTCACCAATGTTTTCACACTAACCATAACCAGAGTTCTCAGCTGACTCAGTCTTCATACCCCATGGCCCCAGGGGCTCTGGTCGAGGTGGTGACCAGAGATGGGTCCAGGTTAGTGTAGGCACAGGGGAATATCACCCAAAGATTGGATATCCGGTGGCTGTCCCATCTCCCTCTGCCTGTTTACGTCAGCAGGCTCCAGCAGAAGGATGATCCATCCACCTTCTGAGAGCTCTCTGCCCTCCCCAGCTAATCTCATTGCTTGGCTAGACGAAGAGCGAAGGAAGCACCTTTACACCATAACATGCTCACACTTATCCATCCCCTCCATCAATTTTTGAGGGACAAAAAGTGTGTATTATGCTGTGAAAAATACAGTACTTCACTTTAACTGGTTGTCTGCCTAAAAAAACTCAAACTGGAAAGCAGTCCAAGAGGACCATGGAACCTAAGGTACCTTCTAAGCAACTGGAGGCCTGTCTCTGTGCCTCTGAAACAAAAGGGAGAGGTGTTCTGTAGTCTATCAATTTGAAATGCAAATGGTGGAGGGACTGCTTGAGATCTACTGGGGGTAAAGCACCTCATTGTATCAGCTCTATGAATGTCTAGTATGTTTGTCCCATAAATGCAAACAAAAACTTTCTGTGACTTTATCTCGCTGTATAAATTGTTGGTAGAGTCAAGTTGAATTTTTGGAACAAATAAAGCAGATATAAGAAAAAGATTTAACATGTGTCATGTATTCTCTCTCCCACGGAATTGAATTCTCTATGGCAATGGATTGGAGAAGAGAAGGTTAAATAAATCTGCTGATATATCCCCTTGTAGGTCAGATTCTTTGCTCTGTTTATGCCATTTCTAGCTGAAAAACCCAGTACATATGTTTGCAACATTCCACACATTCCAGAAAAAGTTATTTCCAATTCTGTAACTGTTCCCAAGTATTCTATATCAATAAAAAGTGCTGAGTTGATGCAAGCCCTTTTCCCATTTAAAGTACAAGCTTTAAGTGGCGTATCTTGTTAGATTTAAAGTAACTTGGAAGCAACTAAAATATATAAGCTTAAAAGCTTTCATAAATCTGAAGAACATATTTGCATGTTGTTAAAAATGGTTCTTTGACAGCTGGAGCGGAATATATATTTATTTGCAATTTGTTGCTTTATGTTCCCAATTGATTTTCTCAGTTGCAGTTGCTGATCAGCTTATACAGTTTACTGTACATCCGTTCCCTTGAGCCATGTTATCACATGATGTCTAGTAACTGAAAGCCTGTACCATAATAGCAAAAAAATAAATCATATATACATATTCTGTATGACATGAGGACTGTGGGTTTGTGCTTTTTCACTTTTATGATCATCATCATCGGCATGGCAAAATGCATGATAATAATAGGGCAGATTGCAGCTAAAAAACAAAATTCACCTGTAATGACGTATAACTTATGAATGACCTTCATCATTCCTCCTCTCTCCTTGTAAAAGCTGCAGCATAGAGGAAATCTCATGTTTGAGACCAGTGAAAGCCAGAAAATTACATCATGAAGCTGTCTAATTCAAACTTTACAGAAAAGTTTTCTCTATTGAAAATAATTGTATGGTATTTGGTATGAAGTATTGTATTTAATCACAACATTGAACTGAATTAACCCCGGGACGTCTGGCAGGTAAGTATGCAATCTCTAATGATTCCAGGGAAAAGTATATTTTTGGGATTGTGGAGCACTTTTTTTTGCATTTGTATGTCGAAGTTCTGACCATATTGTCATATGGCAATTTATTAATATTGTATTAATATTGTAAAAAAACATCTGCCCTAGCCACTGTACAGTAGAGATGGTCGAAATTTCCCAATCGAATTTCAATGCGAAACATTCGCATAAAACACTCAAAAATTCGCATAAAGCCTAAAATTCGCATAAGGTCCAAATTCACAAAGGTTGGAAAATTCGATTGCGGTCGAGCTATAATCAAAGAATAAAGTGTACATTGTAGCAGAGCTTTACAATCAGAGTGAGATTGTAAACCCAATGTATACACAAAACTTGACATGTGTAGAGCAAAACTTATTGTTTTCAAAATGTTCCCCCAACCTTCTATACAACTCCAGCAATGTCCACCCAACCCTTCTCTACAAACTCCAGCAAATTTTTGTGAGGGCTACCATTTCAGGGGCTTTGCAATAAGCTGACAAAGTTAGCAAGCACCATGCGAATTTGCCTAATGCGAATTTTCGTCTATGCGCATTTCCGCCAATGCAAAGTTTTTAAATAAAATGGCGATACTCACACGCGAAAAATAGCTGATGGCAAGTTATTTTTTCAGTGAAATATCAGGCTGGTTTTCGACTATCTATGCGAATCTTCGGCAAAAAAGATGGAAATTTCTACTAAAAATTTGCACTGCAAATTTGACCATCCCTAAGGTCAGCCACCAATTGCAGCACCCCAAGCAAAAGAGAGCGGAGAGCATTTACCTGATGACGGAACTGTGTTGCGTCACTTAGACAGATGAAGAAACAGTTGTGACTTCTTAGTATAAATTGTTCTTATTTTGTATACCTGTGATTAGGGATTTTATATATATATGTTGTCTCCCCACGTGCACTCTTTTTTCCCATTCTACACATTATGAAGTTTCTTGATTTCTTTTGCTGTCATATTCATTGTGGGGGATATGAATGGGGGCCACAGGTTACATTGTCATATTTATACCATTATTACTTATATGCGGTATGGAAAATGTATCCGTGTATTCTGTTTACATTTCCCACCCAGGTTGGGAGGACTTGGGACCAGATTGCCCTTAGAGGTTTTTATCTGGACCCTCTGTCAAATTTAAAAGCCCATTGTGGCCCATGAGTCAAAAAGTTTGCCCACCCATGCTCTAGATCATGTGTCACAACCCACAATACTATATTGTGATGCTTTGTAGTGCTTTTCAGTTTAAATGGGACTTTAGTGGTCCAAGTGACTTCATATAAATGCACCATTATATTACTACAGCACAATTTTTGGAAAAGTGCATGGTTGGTTTCATGTGATGTGCTGCTTATGTAAAATATAATGCCACAGTTTAGCAGACCAGCCCACTGGTGCGAATACAAAATACCACAAATATAAATCTGCTGCATACACTCTAGAGAAAAAGGAATAGTGGATTTATGTTGGTATTCATTGGCTGAGAGTTTAGAGAGGAAAGTGATAAGAGATGATAGAAATACAATAAATGAATACAAGTGTGAGTAAACAGCAAATACCAGCAGCAGTCATAGAATGTAATAGATATTTTCCACTGAAGTGCTCATTCATAAGCATTTTTGACTAAGCACTACTGTGTGAAACGTGTCGGGAATAGGAAATTTCATGGAAGAGGCTGCTTATAACCCATGCGGCTTGGGACAGGAAACAGAAAAGGTGCAGGATCCTTAGAAGTCAGTTTAAAAAAATCAGGTGGCAAGTCTAGAGCCAGGAAATGCGAATGGAATATTTATTGTTCCATACAAAACAAATGTTGGGGGGAGCTTAGAGAGCTACATTAAATGTATGGCTGAGGAAATGGGAAGGATTAAAATGTATCAACACTCAAGAACAAAAATGTAATTTATTGCATTAGCAGCTATTAGATGTTAGTTAATATTTTTTAATAAATTAGCATGAATTGAGAGAAGCAGTTACTCTCCTTGAGATTTATTGTGCACAGGACATCTCAGATTTTCTGAAATGAGCAACTTCTTTGTAATAGATATAGTAAAGTATTTACATTGAGATATTTAACAGAACTGAATAAAGAAATGCGTATTTGTAATTGTTGGGTTACAAAAACCCAATTTTGTTTGGTATGACTTTTTATTTGGACTAAATGTCAAAATAAAGTTAAAAATGTGAATCCACTCAATAAATGTAGGGTTGACATAATGAAGCATCATGATAACACTCTAGTTCAAATTTCGCAGATGCATTTGGGTGTTTGGCCCAAGCAGGGCTGCCATCAGGGGGGCCCGACGGTCAGCACGTAGGATCGGCACAGCAGCCTCTGCTCACTGGCAGCCGGGACTGCCACTGTGTATGATGTGCTGCCTACAGTCCGGGCTGACAGCTGCCGACGGGGGGGGGGGGGGGGGGGGGGGGGGGGGGGGGGGGGGGTGTTATTTTTCTCCTAGCACCCCCCCTCCCCCCTGCTCAACAAGTCCTGCCATGGGGCCCGGACATTTCTGCTGTATCGGGCCCCATGATTTCTGACGGCTGCCCTGGGCCCAAGTTTACTAGTGACAGACACACCTGTCTGCCGGATTCCCCTGGTGGTCGGGTTTTCCCCCGATCGTGTCACCGGTGACATGAAAGGGGCCGGGGTAGGCGGCGCCATAGACCTCCATGTTTTTTTACCATAACGCTGGTGTCTCCAGTGACGCCGGATTTATGCACAGGACCTCCAGCCGGGCAGGAAATCACGGCAGAGCATGTTGTGCTTCGCCACAATTCCCCGTGCAGCAGTTGTGTCAGACAATCACAATTGTTAACATTTCTTGATTGCTAGGCCACCTTGGAAGATACCATCTTCACCTTAATCAAAAAAACAATACCATGGACTCTTCTGTATAATATCTATTAGATTGTAAGCCCAATTGGGATGTGTCCTGTGTAATAACCTGTACCTTTGTGTTATCTTGTGTTGCGTTTCAACTCTAATTAAATGTACAGCGCTGCAAAATATGTTGGCGCTATATAAATAAAAGTCAATAATAATTAAAGGTTTTTTAAATTTCCAAGAAGTTCTTTGACTTTCTCTGATGCTCCAGTCATAAAAAAGGCCTCACTTGGTCAGGCTTGTTCTTAGGATTTGCTTAATCTCATGTAGTCCTTGATATACTGTTTGAAGGAGTCTTTAGTCTTTAGTGAAGAGTGTTTTCTTGGAGTTTAAGGCCATCAACCACACTGTTGATTGTATGTTTGGCTCCTTCATCTGGGCAGATGCATTTCCACCATTAAGAGCATCATCAGTCTTGCCTTCCCTTCAACTTCAATACACAGTCCATTGCAGACTTCTTCTTTCATTCAGTAGATGTCTGAGATCGCTTATAACGTCCCTGTAGATGATCATGGTGACAGAAAATGTTGTGGCGTCGTACGGGAGCTTTAGTGCCAGCTAGGGGAGGGGAGTAAAATTCTTAAATGTGCTTTTATAAATATGAATTCTTAAGCCTCAGAAATATGATTTTAAGGTAATTGGGGTTGCTACAAATTAGCTTTAATTCCAAATCTAGTATGCTCCTAGAAAATTATTTGTAGACGATGGATCATTTCTCCGTTGATATTTATACATGTTTAATTATAAAATGCTAATCCACCAAACATTACATTCTACCTCTTAGATGTTGGTATGCCGAGATTTCTTCTCATTTGCACTCCATCAAACAATGCTATTAATGATATCAGTTACTGATGGAAATTTCACTTTAATTAAGATTTAAGTTTAATGAGCATCCTTTCATCTGAGACGCACATTAAACTAATAGAGCTTTACTTCCCCTGCAAAATCAATAAAGGAAATGAGTTACAACAACGCCATGCATATTTAGACAAAAGCAGTTTCTATGTTTTGTGTTTATCTGAAGAGTTCTTATCAATGAAAGACACTTTGCAGTATTTTTGTTGCCATTTTTTAAACTGCTTGTTAAGACTACTTGTACTGTTGTACTGTCTTTGTTGACATTGGTATTTGTTCAGTATTCTCTGATTGCAGAAAACACGTTTTCTTTTTTTCTCCTGTCACTGCTAGCCTGGCTGTTTTCAGAGGGAGGTATTGATTGCAGTGCCAGGAGAAAGTAGGTTGAACAGTTCAATTGTTTTCTCTTTTAGAAATTGGTCTTGCTCTTTTCTTTCTTTGCAACAATTAGACGTACCGAAATGAAACCCCTGAAGATGAAACAACGAGTTCAGCACATCTCTGGTCTCTAAGAAATATAAGTAGGGCACTAGGTGAGAATGTCCTCCTTCTTGTGAAACGCATAAATCATGAATTTACCAAGTTCACAAATCCTTATGACCCAGATTATATCCTTTTATATTAAATGCATTGATTTAGTGTGCTGCTTTCATATGGCAAACATAGACATAGTAATGCAAAGACCTAGGCACAGGTCAATGCTTGCCAGAGCATAATCCTCCAATCTAATAGTACAGTCTTCACCTACCATTGATCCCCAACTTGACCTGGGGTGATTCCTGTGCAATCGAGGAACGATCAATCACTACATAGTGGTGCAACTAATTTCTGAACAATCATTGATGCGCACCAGCTTTGGCAACCGAGACCTGGCCGATACCCTCAGTCCTCATCCAAACTAGGGGCGATCGAACAGGGATTTAACAACATGCTGGATCCCATGTCGACTGACATTTTCTTGGAGTGGGATCGATTGCTCCAGGTGGGCAGTGCTGGAGTTGCGAACGATCGCCGTAAACGCGCACGAGTGATCGTTCGGGAACCCAACATTAAATCACCCAGTGTATGGTAAGCTTTAGGCTCTAAAGGCTAGACACAATCCAGCAAACATAGACATAATAATACAAAGACTTAGACACAGTGTCAATCCTTGCAAGATGATAATCATCCAGTCTAATAGGCGAGTCTTCACCTACCATTGATCCCCCTACTTGAGCAACTTCGGGAGGCTAGGGGCAGTCAAGCTCTTTGCCTGGACAGTCCAGTTCTCTTTCAGGAGGTGTGCAAGGGATGTCATTTGACATCACAAGAACTGAGAAAGAACCTAGGACCTAATGGAAAAGATAGGCTTGACTAAACTGAAGCACATGCACAGGAGGTCACATGGGACTGGGCCAAATAAGGTTTAGAGGTCCAGAGCACACGTCCAGAGAACATACAAACGCTTAAGGTCTCTACACACGTAGCGAGTGGGGACCGACAGATGAGCTATGGAGAGCAACGTGATGACGTCATCATGCTGCTCTCCATCGTTCAGAGTATCAGCAGGCACCATTTGTGTGCCAGCTGTTAGTCTGGACGGGGACACCGGTCCCCATTCAAGCTAAAAGCATCGGCCAGAGATTTACGGACATGTCCATTCTCTGTCCGACCGAGCTTTGGGATAACAGGGATCTGTCACCCCATGTGGGCACCCGCGATCTGCGGCCGATTTTGCCACCAACAGATGTGCGTGCACACTTGCGGCCGGCGGCAAAATCGGCTGTGGCTCATTACGTGTTTGGGGACCTTTATACATGGATTATCAAACAACCAGAAAAGTTACACGAAGTATCAGATATAAGTGTGGTGGAGGTATTGTGGTGCATTTTTTTCAATGTTTTTTTTTATATGTTGATGGGGGAAGAGACCTTAAATATGTTTCGCGTGAAATAGATATAAATAGTCATTCGATTTATAAAAGCTTGATTCATGACCCTCTTGAACTTTTACCCATAGATACAGGAAAAATCCTTTCAACTCTGCAAATGGCAAAATAAAAAAAAAACTGAATTGGTTGACCTGTATATTACATGAAATCAGTATGGCGGCATTAGTAATGCATTTTTTCATAGTTCTGGACATTCACAGCTGAGTTTCTATTAATATAGGAATCCTATCTCCTGGTCTTTACTGCCATCTTGTAAAGATGATCATTTCCTCTTCAGAGATCTCACAGTAGCCGTAGATTGATTTCTGAGCACATCTGACAGCGTGCAGACTATATACTATATGCAGAATACCCCTGGAGATGTCCTTTTTGCTGTGAGCATCACACAGGCTGTGTAAAATCATTCTTCTCTGTTACGTGAATTCACTTGACTAGCCCACAGACTATTGTGTGTCAATGAAACAATCATTTGTATTTCCCACCAGAGATCATAGTAGTATGGCACCAGGAAACTAAGAGAAGCCAAGCTATACAAACCATAGTGCATTTGGGTTGTTGATAAGGTACTACTATGTATTGTTTGCTTATTTATTATATACTACAAAACAAGTTTATGTCCCTGGGAAAATGAGCAATGGCCCAAGAACGCAGGTAAATCAATTTCCCCTGATTTCTCATAGGTGAGGGGACTTTAAGGGCTCCAATGAGAAAGTATGGGTCTCAAGGTACATACTGTATATTTTAAACAATGTATTATATTCTTAATAAATATTTGTCAGCCCTCTGTGTCTCCTGGGGGGAATGCGGCACCCTCGGGGTCCCCAGTGTGGCT
>CM070032.1:42573351-42584833 GCA_036250615.1 Ptychadena robeensis | reverse complement strand
AGATTTGTTTATTATATTAAAAAAGTTACAATACAAAGAATTAATATACAAGTACCCTTACCCTAGTTAACTTAGCAGCGTGTGATGGTCTTACAGCGTGACAGCATGGTGGTCCTTCTGTCCTTCTGTGCCCAACACACGTGCACATCAGTTTATATATCCTCTCCTATTTCATACACGATATCCTGTACAAAAATAGCTACTTCACACCCACATTTAACCGAGCATGCTCAGTCCAACGGTACATCCAAGACACGAGGTAAGGCTGTCTGATTGACATCTAACAGATGGTCTGCTGCATAAGCTTTTTACAATGACCCGGAAGACCATAGAAAACAACTGTGGTGGATGACCGAAGAATTCTTTCCCTGGTGATGAAAACAAGATGTAAACCATTGGTGAGCCTCAAAAAGGGAGGAAGGCCAGATTAGAGTTTGCCAAACAACATCTAAAAAAGCCTTCGCAATTCTGGAACAACATCCTATGGACAGATGAGACCAAGATCAACTTGTACCACAGTGATGGGAAGAGAAGAGTATGTAGAAGGAAAGGAACTGGTCATGATTCTAAGCATACCATGGCTGTCAATGGAACTGGATCTCTTGTATTTTTTGATGATGTGACAAAAGCAGCAGGATGAATTCCGAAGTGTTTTAGGCAATATTATCTGCTTACATTCAGCCAAATGCTACAGAACTCATTGGACGGCGCATCACATTGCAGATGGGCAATGACCCAAAGCATACTGCAACCAAAGAGAAGGGAAATAAGGGGAATGTTATGCAATGGCTTGAGCATGCATTTCACTTGCTGAAGACAAAACTGAAGGGAAAATGCCCCAAGAACAAGCAGGAACTGAAGACAGCTGCAGTAGAGGCCTGGCAGAGCATTACCAGGAATGAAACCCAGCGTCTGCTGATGCCTATGTGTTTCAGACTTCAGGCTGTAATTGACTGCAACCAAGGATATGCAACCAAGTATTAAAAAGTTTGATTTATGATTATTATTCTGTCCCATTACTTTTGGTCCCTTAACAAGTGGGAGGCACATTTGCAAACTGTTGTAATTCCTACACTGTTTACCTGATTTGGATGTTAATACCCTCACATTAAAGCTGGCAGTCTGCAGTTCAAAAACATTGTGTTGTTGTTCATTACGAATCTATTATGGTTGTGTAAAGAGCCAAATATTTTAGAATTGTGTTGATGTCCCAATATTTACGGACCTGACTGTATCTGCCACTTGCATACTCCCCACCTATTATTTATTTTGGGCATGAAGAAGGTTTCTAGCTGGGATAGGTATAAGTTTAAGTTAAAATTGTAAATACATTTTATTATAAATAATGAAATGTTATCAATAACTATGAACAAGCAGGCACGTATTATAAATGTAAACATGTACCTGGTCCATAACAAGTGTGAATGCATTATTTAGTTGAAATGGTTTAGAAATAAAAGTGTTCAATATTTGCAGATTTCTATCTAATGCAAGTAAGTTTCTAATGAATCTGCTTAGAGCCTAAAGCACCTATCACTTGCTATGCAAATAAGCAATCAATCTTGCTAAGCCAGATGTTACCTTGTCAGTCCTCTCATCTTTTTTTTAACGTGAGCACTTAGTTCATGCATATAAAATACAGCGCTGCAACATGCATGTCTCCCCCGGAGAAAAGGCTGCACATAAGAACATGATTTGCTGGATCTCCCTGTAGATATTTCAAAGTTCAGCTTTGATGATGATCAACCCCATTCCTACCATCCTTTCTTCCATCGTTCTTTCTGACTGAAAATTATATTCAGGAAACAGGCTCTAGCATAAGAACATACTAATGCCAAATACTTTGCCACTTTTTGGGGATGGAAACTTAAAATCTAACACATACTTCAACCTGTTTTAAATGTTTTACAACTGTGAAAAAAACATCAACAATTATAATATATAAACTATTGTAAGGGAGACTTAGGGGTAAAGGGTGTTGGTCACTGTCCCCAGGAAATTCCTTCGAATTTCAGTAAAAATGAATGGGGGACTCCCTAAGCGTAAAGGAGTCTTGGGCTTGCCTTCAGGCCCACAGTTGGGGATTTAAGGTGACCCCTATTGAAAATAGCTAAGACCATCCAAGGAGAAGCAAAACAGACCATTCAAGTAGAAAACATAAATAACCATTTATTTAATCATTAGGTTAAAAACAATTGACCACAGGGTCAGTGGCCGGTTAACCAATGAAGATCAGAACATGCCATCTCCTTAGTCAGGAAAGATGCCCATAGGGGTGATTAGACACAAAGGGTTCCAAATCATCCCTTAATTTAATAAGACGTGTCCATAGGACAAACAAGATAGAAGAAACGTTCAAAAGCGACAAAAGTCAAAAAAGCTCTTAGCTCGTTTATCGTGTCCAGCTGTAGGGTTCGCCCCTCAACGCGTTTCGGCCTATGCAGCATCCTCAGGAGGGGAAAGAGGAATCCTGGGTAAGTGATGTTTGGGTGGACATGAGGCCCCAACGGGGTTAACCGTGTGTTCAGGCGGGGCGTCAGGCCAAGATACCATCCCTGGAAAGATATCCAACTGGGTGCACTGGTGTACACCGTGGAGTATATCCAATAAGGTATACCATCATAAGAGTTAAGGCTTAGTATTAGATCACCATGTGCATGGGTATGCGGCCAATGGAGGGACTGATCATCCAGCAGCTCCCCTCCACATCCATGTGGACCTATGTTTGACCTATGGACACGTCTAATTATATTAAGAGATGATTTGGAACCCTTTGTGTCCAATCACCCCTTTGGGCATCTTTCCTGACTAAGGAGGTGGCATGTTCTGATCTTCATTGGTTAACCGGCCACTGACCCTGTGGTCAATTGTTTTTAACCTAATGATTAAATAAATGGTTATTTATGTTTTCTACTTGAATGGCCTGTTTTGCTTCTCCTTGGATGGTCTTAGCTATTTTCAATAGGGGTCACCTTAAATCCCCAATTGTGGGCCTGAAGGCAAGCCCAAGACTCCTTTACGCTTAGGGAGTCCCCCATTCATTATAATATATAAACCTTGGAAGCATACAAGTGTGTGAATCCAAAAAAACCTGGAGTGTATGGCTTTTTTTGTGGAATCAGATAGTTTTGCCAAATGGGTTTCATAACTCGCCAACTTACCTTTTTCTTTCTATTGATTGGTCTCATCTTGCCCTTTCAATATCTTCAGTTGCTTCTTTGTTATCGGAACTTTCATCGTTTCTACCCAGCTTCCGTCATATCCACCATACATACCGTGTTTCCCAAAAGAATTTTGCTCCCAAAGATGCCCTACGTCTTATTTTCGGGGGATGTCTTATTTTTCCATGCAAGGAATCTTTTGGGATGGGACAATGGGCAAAAAGTAGGCCTCCCTGTACATTCCCTTTGGTTCCTGTTTGTATTTTTTGCTTTTTTTGATATACATTCTTTGTTTTTCTCTTATTAAAATAAATGATAAAAAAAACATTGAAACTACATGTTCACCATTCTATAAATTGGCCACTTAATTAAATTGTAATGAACAGATTTTTAAAAGAATTTCATTGTAAATGTAAAGGTTTGAAAATATCTGAAAACAATGCGTTTATTTTACAGGCACTAAAGCTTCATTTAGAAAAAACTAAACAAAAAACATATGCAACAGACTCCAAGTAAAAAGTGGGAAAAATGCATTCAGGCCTTTCACTCCTATTTTAAAATTCCTCTGCTGCTTTGTGTATGAATAAAAATTGCCAGTTAAGCAAATAAAGTTAAATGACTGTTTTCTAGATTCTGTGATGTTTCAGGCAGAAAAGTAATTTAGCTGTTAAAAAAGGAAAAATACAATTTGGAGATCATTTTATCTCTATAGCAGTCTATTCGGCACAGAAAACAGAGAAGAAAAGTTGCATTTCAGGTGAATGTTTTCAAATAGTTTATTAAACGTATAAGATAAAGGAATCATTGAGGCTTTAAAATCGTAATTAAAATACATGATGTGTGTCTAATCCATTTATTGAATCCTCGCTGCTAGAAAATGTGTTAATGTTTTTACCTTTTTAAACTTCTTTCCATTGTCACAGAAGGGGTTCTGCTCAAAAGGAGTAATCGCTCTCTATAATAGTGTTGAATGTCTTTAATAAGTAATATTTACATTTTAGTTTATTCATGCAAATAAAATTCTTATTGTTCCTGCTCATCAGCAATTGATCAACACACTTTGAGGTGCGTAGTTACAAATATTTACAGCTGTTATCTTGAGAAAGTCCTATTGTCATGACAGCCTCTTACTGTAAACGAGGCTCCCCAATATTGAATTGTTATAAAACCATGTTTCTGTATTGGGTTGATTTTTCCTTTCTTCCTGTCTGGAAAGGAAATGATGGAAAATCTCTGAAAAAAGGATTTTATGCTTTGCTTTACTCCTTTTAGCCTATATACATAGGTGACCAATATTTATAAGTCAGATTTTTTAGCCTATTTGTAAAGCCCCCTATACACGGTCAATCGGCCGAAACATCGTGACACAATGTGCCCAGGCACCCTTTGTGTGCCAGCGCTGTCCAGCGGGTCTCTCTAGTTGCTCATGGCATCAGCTAGGGAGACCCGGCAGACAGCATCTAGCAGGCTATGCTGTGTGTCAGCCTAGAGGGAAGGTAGCTGCCCCCTTCCCCCCTCAGAAGCAGGCAGCTGATTCCTCTGCATGGAGCTGAGGAGAAGATATACATTAGACGGGGATACTGTGTCCCAGTCTAAAGTATTAGACCGATCTAAGAATAACAGACATGTCCGTGATGGCTTAGATCGATTTGGTGAGAGCGTGCACAGCGGTTGGTCTGCCATCGGTCGGCCATAAAATCTAAGCGTGTATGGGGGGCTTAAAACATTGATGTTGAAAATAAGATTTTGTGGCAACAATGTATAAATATGTTAAATATGCATGATATGCTATATATAAAAGCAGGCTAGAGTGGGTATTGATGGTAATGACTGTATATTAATGTTGATGCAGATGGAGTTAGAGGGAAATGACTGCAGAGTAGAATAGGTATTAATGGAAAAGGAGGGAACATACTGCAAAGAACAGTGAGTATGGATGGATATAGGTGTAACTGACTGCACAGTTGAGTAAGTATTGATAAGAGTGGAAGGAATGTATTGCAGAATAGTAATGGTGTTGATAGTGAAAGAGGGTGATAATTCCATGAGCATGATTTATGTAAAAGGAAGGAAATTATTTAAGAGTAGAGTGGGCATTCAAAGAAGTAAATTGGAATGGCTGCAGTGTGAGAGTAGGTAGTGATGGAAGTCAAGGTATGTATTCATGCAAATAGCTGGAAATGACTGCAAAGGATAGTGAGTATTGATGGAGGTGTTTATGAAGTAGAGAGCATAATGGTGAAAATAGAAGGAAATTAGAGGAGAGTGGGTATTGAAGGCCTAAAAACAAATGTGGTGGAGAATCATCACAGATACAAAGAGAGTGCAGAAGTTACAATAAATGATTGGTGGCCAATTCAAGGTCCAAAAGTTTGAAAATTCAAATACTTCAAGCAGCCATAAGAAAAGTAGTAAACTTATGTGTAGATGAGAAATGATACTTAAGCTAAAAAAAACAATTACCAGGGAAAAGATAATAACCAAGTGGAGCTCATAAAGCTAGGAGCATAAAAACCACTGCTCTTATTAAGAGGTTATGGGCAGAAGAACCAGTGGGATGGAATATATGTATCCTATGACCAGTACTTAAAAGACACTGCCTGGATTGTAGAAAAACCCTGCTAAGCTCTGAATATAAAATTCTATCTAATATTATAGCTGTACAGCTCAAACCATATGTGAAAAAGAAACTAGGAGAATACCAAGTAGGCTTTAGGCCTGGAGGGTCAAGGATAGATTAGATTTTCTCTTTGAGGCAAATACTTAAAAAGACCTATGAGTATGAAATACAAACACATAACCTGTTTGTTGATTTTAAAGCAAGAAGAAAACAGCTGTATATATAGATAATCGTGATGGTAAAACTTGATATGGCAGGTTGTATAGCACAAAATGGTATTCTTTAAAATATTAAAGAGCTAGGCATTATTTTATTTAAGCAAAAAAAAAAAGTTAATACATTATTGTTTTCCTGGATGGTAGAAGTGAGAACCAAGAAGGTTGTTCATGCAATTTTTTACCACCAAAAGTTTAGCTGAAAACATATATTACAAATGGCCTGTTAAACCCTTGAGATTTCCTGTTGGGAACTAATCTGCCTTGTACAATTTGCATTCAACATTCAACTGGGTCTCTACCCAGTCTCTTGTGAAAAAAAATCAGCTTAAACTGAAAGGAAGTCGGAATAATCTGTGTTCCAGATGCCGGAAGTGATATCACTGACAACACGTTTTTTTCCAATTCACATTTCCTGTGACCAGGCAGGGAATTTGAATGTCCCTGCGAACAGGTGGATGTTGGACTTTTGTAATAGTCCAATCCGCCTGTTTGAGAACTGACCTGGCTACTGTTTGGCTATCACTATTGAAGACCAGTTATGGAGTTGATTGTTGGATAAGGAAAGGTTTGATTATATATAATTATAATATAAGCTGTTAAGTAAATGTACACATTTCTAATTGAAAGCCATATGTAGAGTTGATGTTTTATCAAAAAGAATAAAATACTATAAGCAGAATGATGCACTGCTTGTTTGAAATGTGATGGACATCATAAGAAGAATGGTTGAAGATCATATGCCAAAGAAGATCAAAGCTGGAAGGTTAGTTTTAACACAAGCTGGTGAAATATGTTTGATGAATACATAAGGACTGCCTTTGTTTCATTACATTACATAAATCCCTATCAAGATTACTTATCACCTATCAGTAGGAGCAGTGGCCAAGTACATCTTGTGCTGGAGTTATACATTTTACTGGCTTACTAAAGATTTCCTTTTCAGGCTTCATACAATTCTGGTCGTTGAAACTCATATTATATACAAAGTTACAAGGTATAAATGTAAGTTGTTTTAAACCTTAAAGGAATTAGGCACATCGGGAAAGCAGATGCAGTGGGGATCACATAACTCCACCCATTGTAAACCATGGGTGCATTATGTGATGTAAGCAAAACCTGCCCGATGTGGTTTGCCCGATGTGGTTTGCCAAAAAACGTACCCTATAATCTCAAAAAAAAACAACGCTCGATTAGCTGGCAAATCGTGGGTGGGTGCAATGGACAGGTAAGCCCACTGGGTAACCCCCCCCCCCCCCCCCCCCCCCACTGGGAAGTAGAGACCCAGCCTAACATGGCTCAACACTTTACTACAAGATACAATCAACAAACACTGTGGAAAAACCTTGGCATTATTTTTATTAATATTTTATATACATTACACATTATTATATATTACATTATTTAAAAGCCAGTACATTTTCTAAACAATAAGAGGTAAAATGTATAAAGTAAACGACAGTTCCTTTTAAAATCGCCTGCATAATTATTTCCTAGTAAAATGTGTTAGTCATACTTCTTTGTATTCAGATTTATGGTCCAGCAGGTTAAATGTCTTGATTCAAATGACCATTTCTTCTTTTCCACTTAACTTATGCTACAATTGAAAAGCTAGAACTGGGAACTGCAAAATTTTACTAAAAATAAATGAACCAAATATGAAGTTATAATATATTGGAAGTGTTTTACACTTAATTAGCTCGATTTCAGCCTCATTTAGCAGGTTAGCACACACTTCACCTTAAAGAAAATAAAACACGATATTGCACAAAGCATCTCATTTAATACATAATAAAATGAAGTGGGCTGAAAAATGCACGTCTTATTCCCCATTATAAATGGAGTCATAAAAATACACAATTAATAAGCATGCTTGAACTAACTGCACTGCTAAATAAACCTGTTTTACTGTGACAAATGCTCATGTAGCTATACTGGCAGCAAATAAAAACCAGTGCTCACACTTAAATTAACATGTAGTAAGACAGACATACATGCACATAAGTTGTACGACATGCCTAGCATCACAAAATGCTGACTTCACCCAACTCATTTTATGTAACCATTAAATTAATGAGCTGAAAATATTCTCCACTTCTTTAGGAAACTTGCAAGCATAGCACAGAAAATTGTTACAACAACATACTTTTTGCAGAACAATGTCTGTGAAGTGCTTGGAAAGGCCAGCAATGACATGTCAGCGATTAGAAGGGATACGTTACTAATAACTGTTTATTCAAAAGCAATGTCCTTTACCTCCAGTGTGCACCCCAGGGTTTCATAATAATAATGTACATGTTCAGGATCAACCCACGACTCAGAGGTGAGCGTAGTGCTAATAACCCTTTATTTCTTTAACAGCTACAGCAAGAACCGGGAACCAAACGGTGATAACTAACTAAATAACAGCTGGAACGGTCTGGCCAATCAAGTCCTATTTTTAAACTTGGACGGAGATGCTCCAATCTGTCCATAGCACACGGGTACAGGTCCTTGATGCGGGTAGATCGAGGATGAGTCCCTACTGCTTCCAAGCAGTTCACAGCAGTACTGCCCGGCCAGGGCTGGATCCTTCAGGAACAGAATTCACAGTGGTGGGCCTGCATCCGCCCCACCCCACTTGAAGGGAGTGTCTCTGGATACGGCAGAATCCCTGGCAACCAGGTCAGGCTGCACGCACGCCTGCACAAACGGGGGAGCACGAGGAGCCTGGAGCCAGCTAGTGTGCACGGTTGCCGCTGTCTCATCAGGACTCCCTGCTCTGGACTGAGCTTCCTCTTCCAGTCTGCTCTCTCTTAACTCCTCTGATTGCAAAGCCTTCTGGGGTATGACCTGAAAGGGGACAGCATCACACTTGGCTTGTGTGACTACACTACAATAATATTTAATAAATAATGTTAGAGAGGGTCTCTAGTTTCAGAGAGGGTCAGTTATTACTCTATATAAGTGAGGCCTTGTCTTCGTTTGGTGCCATGGGCAGCCTAATGGGGGCACAGGTGCATTTTGCCCATATATTAATATCTTGGGACACGTGCTTTACCTTATGCGTCTGAGAGGTAGGCGGCTGTTTGTTAACATGCGCGGGGGGTGTTGGGCTATTTTCCGCTCTGTGGTTGTTAATTCCTCCCCTTATTCCCTAGCTACCTACTAACTGCCCTTAATTGGCCCCTGAGGTGAATGCCCCCTATCATCAGGGGCTGGTCCAAGTGGTGTCCGCAGTGGATGACCTGTCCGGTTTGGTGCCCTGCTCTGCCATCTTTAATTCGACCTGCACTCCCAGGCACTGTCGATCTACCACGGTGTTGATGTACTGAGACTATAAAGGCATACCTGCCTCTATGTAGGTACCTATGCAGTATGACATTGTGAATTTTCTGTTTAGAGTAACAATATGTGAGTGCTAACTGTCTGATTTTTTAACATAGAAATACCACTCGTTATACCTCCCTGAGGAAGCCTAATTGGCGAAACGCGTCGGAGGAGAGTGGGGAAGCCATCTTTGTGCCTAATGACACCGTCTTTGTATATAATCATGTGCCATTGTTTGGATGTGATGTACTTTTTATATCTTTAATATCTGTGGAGTCTAATGTGAGTCTCCCCATATGGGGATTACTGTCACACAATAGGCTGATCCATATTGATTATATTTTAACTAATCATGTTTTTGTGAATTCATATATACATACTAATGCACTTTATCTGTGGTCCAATGTCTAATAAAGACCTTTTATAGTTGAAATTAACTGACTACTGACTCTTTGTGCCTGTAATGCCAGATTATTAGTTTGCCCCTGGGTATATATATATATGCACAGGGTTAGGGTACCTCGTTTTCTATATATTTCTACTGGCTAAGGCATATTTACTTACAATTTTGACTCTCTCCCACCTATAGCAATTATATACCTTGTGCATTTTGCCCATGTTTACAATGCATACGTACAGCAAGGTCCTGTTTTGTTATTGACGTGCCGCGGGCTATGACGTAAACAATCGCCCATGTCTGTCACTTGCCGTATACCTGAATGTCCGGTCATCCCAACAATATATATTTAATCTAATATAGAGCAAAACTAAACTAAAGTTTCCTCTATGCCTAAAACACGGGGATTAGAGGTCTGCAGTGGCACAACATAATCAAATCATACTTTTGTCTTCAAACTAGAGACGGTCACAAAATGTTGACGTTTTGTGAAGTTTTTTTACAGAATTAATTGAAAAGCCCATGAATAAGTTATCATCATCATCATCATCAAGTATAAATTGTATTTTAAGTTAAACATTTTCTCTCTCTCAAAAAATACTACAAACTCTAGTCATTTATTACTGGTGTCCAGCTTTAATTGCAAATATATTTGACAAATATCGTCTATTTGAGAATTCCCAAATTTGGCGAATATGGCGGCAGATATAATCTGGAATATTTGCGATATTATGTACCGGGAAGCTTTACAGCCATGCATTGCAAATATATATACGCAATAATAAATATAGCATGTTACCATTATATTTGAAGGCAATGGCAATGTGAATGCATTGCGAATATTCAAGATTACATATTCACGAATATTCGAAATTGCGAATTTCAAATCCAATATAAGTAGAATTATTCGGGAAATATTGTGAATTTGAATATTGCCTATGCTGCTCATAACTATTTATTACAAGAAGTTGTATCAAAAGCGAATATTGCTGCTTGTCACAAACCCCCCACCAAGAGCAATCAATCTCCTTGACACGTCTTCACAGTCGCAGTCCCGGTCCCAGCCACTGGGAGCCCTCGGACTGCCTTCCTCGCTGTGAACAGGCCAAAAATGGAAACCGATTTGGTTGGAGGGGATGTGAATGCAATACACTATACAATCTCCATGCAATCTCGGCAATATGTATATCTCTCGGTATCACTGCCACCAGTCTGGAAAATGAGCCAGACGTCTCCTAACTAAACTATCCCTGTGGGAGAAAAAGTTAATTCAACATAAAAATCTAGAAATAACAATATCTATCACTAGGTAGCGTCTCTCCAGTAGCTTAGATTCTTTGTGGGTCATTCAGAACAGGTGCAGACTGAAATGATTAAAAATCATTTATTTTAAAAGATAAAATCGTGCATGAAAATATTAAAGAAAAATGTAACAAAACTAACAAGGAACAGAGATTTTCAATAGTAAAAATAAACGGGGAAAAACAGAAAAAGAGAACGTGTCTGAGGAGTCAAGAGTTTACCGGAGAAGTGTCCTTAGAAATGAGTCCAAATATTGTAATCCAGCGGTCCAATTCTGGAGATGCAATGACGGGTTTCAGGACAATCCAAGGCAGGACAAAAACAAAAGACTTCAAGAGACATAAGAGAGACCAGACAATCACTCAGTAGATGGGGGATGCTTTTAATCCCTTCTTCCTCCCTGGGAGGAGTTGACACTGGAGCTGGAACAAACCTCTCACTGGGTTAATGAGACAGCCCCCTCCTTAGACAGGACAGA